>CM053027.1:334597632-334650132 GCA_028564925.1 Lithobates sylvaticus
ATTTTCATTTTCTCCATCAGCTCATCCCCCACAGCTATTACCTTTTGTTCCACTTGACCCTCCCCGTCTAGATGTTAAGCTCTAACGAGCATGGCTCTCTGATTCCTCCTGTGTTGATTTGTATTGTAACTGTACTGTCTTGCCCCCCATGTTGTAAAGTGCTGTGCAAACTGTCTGTGCTATATATAAATCCTGAATAATAATAATAAATATTATTATTTACCCTAGTGCTCGCTCTCGCTCCATCGCTATTCTCTTCTGCCCAAAACCCTGAGCTGTGGTTGGTCCCTTGGCATCATCATGTGCAGTACAAGGCTATTATTCCTGCACTGTACATAAAAAGGCAAGCTTTCAACTAGGACCTGAACCACCTTAGAGAATCACTGGATCAGTTGCACAGCTGGAGAAACCCTGTTGGAGCCAGGATTTAGGTAAGTGTTACACCTTATTAATGCATTTAGAAATGTCCTGTTAATGCGTTCAAGAGAGAGGGAGCTGGTGTTGACTGGTAAGTGGAGCCAGCTTATTAACGTGAGGAATATATATCAGAGAGGATGTGTTTTCCAACCAGCCTAAAGCCGGCCATAGATTATTTAAATTTCAGTCGGTTCAGCAAGAACTGGTCGAGATTCAAACCATATATGCACAGGCTGAATGTACCCAAGTTGATTGACTAATCAACTTGGGTACAACCAGCTAGCGGGATTTTACATGCAATTATCGCTAGCGGTGGTTATACCTGCTATGTAATAATCACTGTGTTCTCCTGGTGGGGACAGCTTCCCTCCCCCCCCCCCCTCCACCACCACCAGGGAACACAATGGCTCGGCAGGCAGGATTCCCCTGTCAACACTGACTGTCTGTTTTTGTTGCAGGAAAGAAATTTGCTCCTTCTATGGCTGGCCTAAGTGATTTTCTCTTCTAAGTGGTGTGAGACCATTGAAAATGTCTGTATTAGTTAATTATTATATTATGCGCAATTATTATCTTAGGCGTAATGGCAGTTTATAGTTAGGTCAGGCAATGTATGATAATAGCACAGACAATAAGTATGCAAACATTACAATTCTGATTCATGTCCTCCCACCAAGTAGCACTGAAGAAGGACAATGATAGTGAAGTACCTACAGTATAAAGGTCATTCAGTCCCAGAGATGTCAAGACAGGAAGTGCAAGATAATGGCACTGGAACCCAATCATGCACTCAGGGCCAGCAAGAGCCCTCTGTTTCCACTCACCATGCCTGACTTGCGGTCTCCACCCCGCAACATTAAAAGTCCTTCCATGTAGATAAAGTTGGCAACCTACCTGGTTGCCAACTTTATCTACATAGAAGAAAGAGTCATCTACTGGCTTCATGCAGTATATCCCATCCTATGCTTATTGTAAAAGAACACAGGAAGTAAAATGATGTTTCAGTCTCCCCCTGGTTTCAGCCAGATATAGAGTTTGTATGTTCAATAGTTTAGGAGGGAGTAGTGATAATCAGTGGTGTTGTATTGTAAATAAAACACTTGAAAGTAAAAATAATACATTTGGATTTGGACCTCTAGAAATAGGCTACTGCATTGGAAGGGTTCTGTAGTAATGGGGGTGGTCGATGTCTCAGGGACACTCCTGATTAAAATAGAAGTAAAGGCTAGAATAAGTAAAGTTTAAAGCTTTGCCTCTCCACTGCTGATAAATATGTTGCATACTGTTTACAGTGTAAAAGTACCTTTTGTTTTTCAGTGACAGACTTGCCCTAAAAAATGGATATGACAATGAAAGCCATAAGTTCAGCCCCCTTTGTCCTGCAGGTTTTTTTTTTTTATTAGAGAGGGTTTACTTCCTCTTTAATGTTGCTATAGCCTTTGAGTGCCAGTTAGTGGGTCATTGACTATAGTGCCTTTAAGCTATAATTGTTTGTTTACTGATTTATAGTTTTCTAAAAAAAAAGTGTCAGACTGCTAACCCTTAAGTCCACAGATTTAGATGGCTTTAGTATATGACCAAGTTACGGACAAATTACGGACATTTCTGACATTTTCTGTCTTTTTCCTGGCCGCGCATGCGCAGAACGCCCGATGTCTGCGCAGAACGGCAGAGGGTCCCCGCAGCGCCCGGTTCGTAAGTAGGAGTTGTTCGTAGGTCGGGCGTTCGTAAGTCGGAGACCCCCTGAATACCTATGTTTTGTTATGAATCTGGTTTTCAACAAATAGTATAGAGTAGAATAAAGTATCTTCAATGTTATTTCTTGTGTATGTTGTAAGCTGTTGGCCCCTTTAAAGTCCCAGGACCTATAAAAACGATATTTTGCATTTCTTGGGGATGTGGTGCTTATATGACTCCCCATTAGTCTTTACATCTACAGTAAAACCTTGGATTGAGAGTAAGTTGGTCTGAGAGTGTTTTGCAATACAAGCTAATTTTTT
The DNA here is from genome assembly GCA_028564925.1 of Lithobates sylvaticus. Classification (NCBI taxonomy): domain Eukaryota; kingdom Metazoa; phylum Chordata; class Amphibia; order Anura; family Ranidae; genus Lithobates; species Lithobates sylvaticus. The sequence goes on from CM053027.1 coordinate 334,600,047, forward strand.
TTATACATTTTGACTTGATAAACGAGTGAGGTCTTGATATACAAGTAGCGTCACATCACAACTAAGTACAAAAGAGAAGAGAGGCAACTCTAAGTGCCGGTTCACGCAGGGGCGGCTTCAAAGTCTTCTGACTCTGAAGTCACCCCGCACAGCGCGACCTCAGCGCAGCATGTAAATTACTTCTTTAATAGAAGTCATTGAAAGCAACTCTGAAGTCGCCCCAAAGTAGTGCAGCTCCTATTAGAATGCTTCCATTGCACTGCATTGAGCGCAACTTTTCAGGTGGCTAAGTCGCCCCTGTGTGAACCGGGACTAAGTGTAGCAATATGGTTACATTTATTGAGGGTACAACATTTAGCAACTCGTTGATGATTTAGGCCTCTTGCACACTGCAGCTTGAAAAAGCTCAGTACAGCTTTTTTTTTTTTACTGAGCTAAAATACAGCCTATTAATTGTAACGTGCCTATGCACACAGTGCATTCTTCAGTAAAACAAAAAAAATTGAAAAATCTGCTTTTTTGGTCAGTAATTTATGCCTCATGTGCACAAATGCCCATTTACTTATTGTGCAGAATGAGAACGTGAGAATACATTTTCGTGCATTTGCGTGCAAGATAGTAAGATACACGCAATTACATACAAAAAAAGTCTGAAAAAGAAGATGCTCTAACAGGAATATCATGTGCAGGAGGCCTAAAACAGGCACATCTAAGTATGCAGGCATCCGATATAAAGCTGTCCACATAGATCATCCACCTCACCGCCATCTACGTCATCCCTTCCATGAGCACTTCAAGCCTCACTTTCAGATCGCTCCCGGTCACGATTGTAGACAGACAGTGGTGAGAGCCAGCAGTGCAGAGGATGGTCTATGTGGACAGCTTTACGGATATCTGCATACCGTATATACCCGAGTATAAGCTGAGTTTTTCAGCACATTTTTTTGTGCTGAAAGTGCCCCCCTCGGCTTATACTGGAGTCAAGCACTTTTCTGCAGCAGAGAATGACATTTTCCGACCCGATTTTGGAGCCCCGTGTCTCGGGGCCTCTTGGCGCTAAGAACCCCAAATTTGATGTGCAAACTCAGTGGAACTAGCATTACAACATGTCCAGGTTCATAGCACCAAGTGGCCCTGAGATACGGGGCCCCACATTTGGTAAACTGTGTCCATCTGCAGCAATGTCATTTCGGGACCCTTTGGGTCCAGAGACCCCAAATTGGCTGCAGCTAGTGGGGCATCTAGGAACCCTTAACTACCAAGTTTGAAGTTCAGGGGACCTATGGCTGCAAATGGGCACAGTGAGGCATGCAAATGGGCACAGTGAGGCTGCAAATGGCCATTGTTGACCCTCTTTTCCACTTACAGTAGCTGCACATTTTTCACCCTAGGCTTATACTCGAGTCAATACATTTTCCCAGTTTTGTGTGGTAAAATTAGGTGCCTCGGCTTATATTCTGGTCGGCTTATACTCGAGTTAATACAGTACTTAGATGTGCCTGTTTTAATCGTCAACCATGTGAGTTGCTAAATGTTGTACCTTTATTAAATGTAACCATATTGCTACACTTAGAGGGGCCTCTCTTCTCTATTATACTCTGTAGCTGTGGCTGGATTTTGCTTCTAATCCCCTTGTAGAGGCTTCCATTTGTGGATGGACATTTTATGGTTACATAACCTGGTCACATTGCTATAATCTTTTTATATGGACTGTAGTCTGAAGGACTTCTGAATAAATGGTTGTGGAACGAATAATCTGAGTTTCCATTATTTCTTATGGGGAAATTCACTTTGATATACAAGTGCTTTGGATTACAAGCATGTTTCCGGAACAAATTATGCTCGCAATCCAAGGTTTTACTGCATATGTTTTTTAGGGAAATGTAAACATGTGAATGTCTATGGCCTGACCACAGTTGTACTTTAATGAAGATAGCACAGCTTCACAATTTGCCAGCATAATAACCCTGCCACACTACCTGCTTTGGCTAATCACTGCAATTACACTTCACATTTCTTGAGCTGTGAATGGGCAGACAGATTTAATAAGCTGCCAGGAATCTTTTTTTAAGTGCATATGTTTTATATACCTTTGAAGATATATGTTCAATCTGTACCCACTACTCGTGCAACTGCATGCTAAATGCTCCTCCTGGGGGGCCCTGCCCCTTAACCTGATGGGACGTATCAATCTTACAAGATTATTCTTCTCCCTAAATTTAATTATATATTAATTATATAATTATATATTATATAAATAAGCAATTGACTTATTTGGATTCCCAGTTCCTATTTTGGGAGGTGGATTGCTGTGTTTTTTTGGGGTAACGCCCTTCCTCGTCTGGCAAAATCTACTTTATGTCTTCCAGTGCGATGCGGGGGGTTGGCATTACCTAATTTCCTGGTATCATACAGGCTGCTATTTTGATCTCGGTTTTCTGGTGGTTTGTCAGCACTTAGGCCAATGCAGCTGTGTTTAGAGCCTGCCCTTCTGGGTTCACTCACTGAATTTGGCAACCTGGTAAATAGGGGCCACAAGGCTTATACTGACCTCCCGCATCCGACTAGGATGACTCTTAGGGTGTGGATCGATGCCAGGAGGCGGTGTTATAAACTTAGACATTGGTCACCCTATCAGCCATTATGGGGTAACCCCACCTTTTCACATTTCCGGTCTATCGCTGACCCCTGAATATGGGCAAAATTTGGCATTTAAATTCTTTGGGATGTCATGCAGGCAGGTGTTTTATGAACAAATCATATCCCTCTATACTGTGTACTTGTCTCAATTAAGAGCACTAAGTGTGATTTCTGTTTGCTGCCTCTTTTCTCTGCTATCAGCGTGAATCACTTCTGACTGAAGTTTTCCTGACACCAGTAAAAAAAAAAAATAGTGATAGAGGAGAGATCTCCAGCTAATTGACAGCCTTAACTCTGTTCCTGTGCTTTGTGAATGGGGGTGGAGGTGTCCCTTTCCTCCAATCAGCTCTCAGAGCTCTTGTCCCTGAGCTCTGCAGAGTGTAACTTCAGCTCTCCGTTCTCAGATCCCTTTTTTTGACAGCTCAGACAAGCTTTATAAATTCTGCATTTTGAACAGATGTAGAGAAGGTTTGACTGTAGATAAACAGGCACAATTTATAGATTAGGATGTATTTAATCTCTGTGTATCACCTGAGGCCAGTTACTTCACTGGGTATATGTAAGGGTTTACAACCACTTTAAATTTGGCACAGCCATGTCATTCATTTACAGGAATCTGTGAATGAAGAAACTCCAAGTCCAGTCTTCCACTGCCGCAAAGGGGAGCTGAACAGCAAAATCCAGGGAGGGGTAGAGAGATGCAGCACTAGAAGCCAGTCAGGTGTGGTTCAGCGCAGGTAGCATATTTATAGGAGGGGCAGCAGAATAAAAGATGAGCACATTTGTGTAATTCTTCTACTTTCACTGTCCAGTGGCAGAAAGGGTTGGGGAGAGACACAGTGATTCTTGCTTGTGGCTATAGCCGTTGGCAATAAGTGCATGAAAAATCTGACATAATGGTTTTACCCAAGTTGATGAATCGATCGACTTGGGAACACTCAGCCTGCCCCATTCCACCCTGCCTATCCAGAGAGAGAGAATGTATGGAGGCGGGGCGGACACTGAAAAATGAAGTCAGCTGACACCAATCGAGTAAAGGGGGGGGTCTCTCTCTCTCCCCATGAGGAAAGGCATCCCTGGAGGCATTCAAGTAAGTGACTGTCTGACGATTTGAATTGCAGTGCAATCGATCCATCCCAAGTCCTCCACCACCTCTGCTTCTTACTTATCCCATCCCTACCCACCCACCATCATTTCTACAACATAGGTGATGGGGGGATAGGGTAGGGATGAGATCAGTGGTGGTGGGGGATGGGATCAGTAAGAGGCAGAGGTGGTGGTGGGAGAGGATGACACCACCACCGCTGCCAACCCCCACCCCCCCAAGTACCACCGCTGCCTGCCACCCCCATGTACACCACTGCTGCCACCCCCACCCAAAGTACCACCGCTGACACCCCTCCAAGTACTGTACACCACCACCACTGCCACCCCCCCCAAGTACCACCACTGCCACCCCTCAAGTACCACTGCTGACACCCCCTCAAGTACCACCGCTGCCAACCCTGTCACAGTTACTTTGCTGAGTAACTAATTACTTTTCCAATTTAGTAACCGAGTTACTAACGCAATTACTTTTTGGGAGAAGTAATTTGCAACTTAACTAATTACTTTTTTAAAGTAAGATGACCAACACTGGTCACTATACCATACACAGTCTATAATGAATTGTTATTGCTTGAGTTGGATATACTGCAAAAGAAAAATTAGGACATTAGGGCCAGCCAATAGAGATTAGATCTAGAAACAGTCATGTGTGCAGACACCCCTTGACTGATCAATCTTGGGCAAAAACACCAACTGCAACAATACATTTTCCCAGATGAGTGCTGTTTTCCATCTACACATTTATCTGAAATGACGATCCATGTTAGTGGCAAGATCTTTCCCAATAAAGATCCTATGGTGGTTAGTCTGCCTCCTACTATCTTACATCTATGACAAGTCTTACTCAAACTATAGAAAGTTCTGTTGAGAAACCTGATCCTTTTGACATTAGTGTTTTCCTAAGCTCTCCTTTCTCATTAGAGAAAGTAATTCTGCATAATCCTGAAACTCCTGGTGACTTAAACCAAAGATTTGTGCTCATCACAAAGCTATTGGTCTCTTTAGATCATGCTAAATTACCTCCTAAATCACTTTCAACTGCTATTGTTATTATTAAAGCACAGTTCAAAGCAAAAAGAAGCCTTAGCAAATCTTGGAGTATCTCAACTCATTGATCCTTACCTTGGATTAGTAATTGGGCAACAATAGACAGTAAGATCTGCTTTGGCTGTTTGGGTGGGGAGGTTTGGTTTGCTTACACTACGAAGGCACATCTCTCTCATTCTGTAGTGACACGTTTCCCTGAAAATACATTTAACAGAATGGCTGTCAGATTTTGTAAAGAAAGTCTGGCATGTAGAACACAGTGAAAGAGAAATGCTAACACTTCACCCGAAGAATAGCACCTTTCAAAGCGGAATGTCATGATACCTGCTTTGAGAAACAAAAAAACACGAACTGATGTTTTTTTGAAGGGTGAAAGAAGAATATCTGCCTTTATCTACAATTTAAACAGCGGGGTATATAAATATTAGCATTTGTAGGACAGCCGGCTGAATAGCTGGAACAGCCTTCAAATGTTTGGTGAAAAATTTTCAGAAGAAAAGCAGCTCTTTCAGTGTTTTGTCAACATTCAAAGTGTCATCAAATGGTTCTCAGGGCATTACATCAATAGGAAGTTTTTCATTATTATCATTTTACTCATGTTTTACTTTCACTGAAGATCATAAAGATGACATCTAGATGCTTAGAGGTTCCTAGACAATCTTGTTGACTGATTATAGTTTGAGTGATTATAGTTTGAGTGATGGTTATTGATTGGTGGATATGAACAGTGCAACATGTATAATAAGTGTATAGATATTGGTCAAACTATATAAAATTACTAATTAGTGTTTTTAGAATCATTAGTGATCTATAAACTGCCATCAGATCTTGTGGCACTGCACATAGAAAGCATTATGACAATACAGATATTTAACCACTTCAGCACCGGGCCATTTTACACCCTTCCTTACCAGAGCACTTTTTGCGATTCGGCACTGCGTCGCTTTAACTAACAATTGCGCGGTTGTGCGACGTTACACCCAAACAAAATTGACGTCCTTTTTTTCCCACAAATAGAGCTTTCTTTTGGTGGTATTTGATCGCCCCTGGGGTTTTTATTTTTTGCGCTATAAACAAAAGAAGAGCGACAATTTTGAAAAAAAACACAATATTTTTAACTTTTTGCTATAATAAATATCCCATTTTTTTTTAAAAAAAATTTTTTTTACTCAGTTTAGGCCGATACGTATTCTTCTACATATTTTTGGTAAAAAAAAATCGCAATAAGCGTATATTGATCAGTTTGCGCAAAAGTTATAGCGTCTACAAAATAGGGGATAGATTTATTGCATTTTTTTTTTATTTTTTTTACTAGTAATGGCGGCGATCTGCGATTTTTTTTTTTTGTGACTGTGACATTGCGGCGGACACTTCGGACACTTTTGACACATTTTTGGAACCATTCACATTTACACAGCGATCGTTGCTATAAAATTGCATTGATTACTGTGTAAATGTGACTGGCAGGGAAGGGGTTAACACTAGGGGGCGCTGCAGGGGATAATGTGTTCCCTATAGGAGTGATTCTAACTGTGGGGGGAGGGGACTCAAGGGGAGGAGACCGATCATGTGTTCCTCCGTACTGGGATCACATGATCGGTCTCCTCTCCGCTGACAGGACGTGGAGCTGTGTGTTTACACACACAGCTCCACGGTCCCGCGCGGTCCTGTTTTTTTAACGGGCACTCGCACCGGGTCACGAGCGACGCCGCGGCGCGCGCGCCCCCCCCCCCCAGGCGGCCGGGAATGGGAGGACGTCATATGACGCCCACCCAGGATAGGGAAGTGGTTAAAGTCTAAGGCAGTCCATAAATGGGTCAACCAGTGGGCTGAACAAAAAAAAAATTACTTGATTCCCCCATTCACACACTCGATGTGGATGAGGGAATCCTCCCACTGAGCTATCGTATTTTGACAGTAGGAAGACTTCTACGCCATCAGAATACACTGATCAGCATTGCAGGCTATAGACTCAATTGGGGAAAATCTGACTGGGTTGTTGTATAGAAATCGATCAGTAGATCGACTTCTGTACAAACTCCCTGCCCATACATCAAATTTCGATTCATGCATGGCCGGCTAAAGTTTACTTAAAAAATAATTATAAATCAGCACAAGGGATATTACTTACCTTCAATGTGATATGTCCCTTATGCTCCTATGTCCTGGTTTTCCAGAAGTCTTCCTCCTCTGATTCTTCCCATACCCTGCTGTAACCTTCTGGTGTGGGGGGGAGTTATAGATCTGAAAAATCACCACCCCAAACTCGTTCATCCATGTCTTTATGGACCCTGCTTTGTGCACTGGTGCGCAGTCATTTTGGAGCAGGAAGAGGCCATCCCCAAACTGTTCCCACAAACTTGGGAACATGAAATTGTCCAAAATGTCTTAAGAGTTCCCCTCACTGGAGCTAAGGGGCCAAGCACAACCCTATAAAAAAAACAACCCCACGCCATAATCCCCCCTCCACCAAATATTTTGGACCAGTGCACAAACAAGGTCCATAAAGACATGGATGAGCGAGTTTGGGGTGGAGGAACTTGACTGGCCTGCACAGAGTCCTGACCTCAACCCGATAGAACACATTTGGGATGAATTAGAGCGGAGACCTTTTCATCCAACATCAGTGCCTGACCTCACAAATGCACTTCTGGAAGAATGATCAAACATTCCCATAGGCACACTCCTAAATCTTGTGGACAGCCTTCCCAGAAGAGTTAAAGCGGTTATAGCTGTAAAGGGTGGGCCAACTCAATATTGAACCCTACGGACTAAGACTGGGATGCTATTAAAGTTCATGTGTAAAGGCAGGCATCCCAATACTTTTGTCAAATGTATGGTCTGAATGGAGAGGACCAGACCACTTAATCATTTGCCTATCTTCACCAGCTTCTGTAATTGGAAAAGGTAGGTGGATAGGACAAGCATAGTCAGGGCACTCTTTATACAATAATTGATACAAAGCTGCAGTAGTTTTAGTATTTTTTATCTGCTTGGAGCTCAACTTTAACCACTTAAGCCCCGGACCAATTTGCAGCCAAAGGACCAGGCCCCTTTTTGCGATTCGGCACTGCGTCGCTTTAACTGACAATTGCGCAGTCGTGCGACGTGGCTCCCAAACAAAATTTACATCCTTTTTTTCCCACAAATAGAGCTTTCTTTTGGTGGTATTTGATCGCCCCTGCGTTTTTTTTTTTTTTTTTTGCGCTATAAACAAAAATAGAGTGACAATTTTGAAAAAGATGCAATATTTTTTACATTTTGCTATAATAAATATCCCCAAAAAATATATAAAAAAAAATTTTTTTTCCTCAGTTTAGGCCGATACGTATTCTTCTACATATTTTTGGTAAAAAAAAAATGCAATTAGCGATTATTGATTGGTTTGCGCAAAAGTTATAGCGTTTACAAAATTGGGGGATAGTTTTATAGCATTTTTATTAATATTTTTTTTTTTTTTTACTAATAATGGCGGCGATCAGCGATTTTTATTGTGACTGCGACATTATGGCGGACACATCGGACATTTTTGACACATTTTTGGGACCATTGTCATTTATACAGAAATCAGTGCTATTTTAATGCATTGATTCCTGTGTAAATGACACTGGCAGTGAAGGAGTTAACCTCTAGGGGGCGGGGAGGGGTTAAGTGTGTGTGTGTGTTTTTTTTTTTTTACTGTAGGGGGCGTGGCTTTGGGTCTGACGTCCCTGATCGGCTTTCCCGATGACAGGGAACAGCCAATCAGTGTCTGTTGCACTAGGAAGCACGGAGAGAGGTTTGTTTACACAGACCTCTCCCCGTTCTTCAGCTCTGTGATCCAATCGCGGGACACCAGCGGCGATCGTGTCCGCTGTTCCCGCGTCCTGACGTCACGGAGCTCAGGACCGGGTCGCGAGCGTGCGACCCACGGCTGGGCTCTTAAAGGGCCACGTACAGGTACGTGGTTGTGCCCAGCCGTGCCATTCTGCCGACGTATATCGGCGTGAGGCGGTCCTTAAGTGGTTAAAGAGGTTGTAAACCTACGAGAAAAAAAAAAAACCTGCAAGACATAGGCTCATTATGAAATACTTACCTTAGAATGATGCCCTGCAGTGCCGCCCGCACTCCGCTCCCACGGCCGACATCTTTCCCGGAGTTACTTTCATGTTCACGGGCTCTGACGCTGTGATTGGCTGGAGCTGCGATGACATCACTCCCGCACATGCGCGTGGGTGACGCCGGTCACATCACGAGTCCTAAAGAAACGGCACGAGCGGGCCGTTCCTTCAGCGCGCATTGCACCGATGATGTTGGCGGCAGTGTATGAATGAATGAATAATTTGTATAGCGCTACAATGCGAACTGAATCGCCTCAAGGCGCTGTATTCGTGCTTTGTTGTCAAGCTTCTTAGAAGAGGTAGGTCTTGATTTTTTTCCTGAAGGCCTGATGATTATCTTCCATGCGGATATCGTTCGGTAGCGCGTTCCATAGCCGTGGTCCTTGGACAGCGAATCTCCGTTCCCCTTTAGATTTGTAGCGGGATTTGGGAATGAGGAGGAGGTTTTGGTTAGACGATCGGAGACTGCGATTAGGTGTGTAGTGTTTTATTTTCTCGAGAAGGTATTGGGGGGCGTCTCCATGGGTGCATTTGTGGGTGAGGCAGAGGGTCTTGAATATGACCCGATTCTTTAAGGTTAGCCAGTGTAGGCTCCTCAGGGAAGGAGAGATGGTATATACAAAATATCTCCTAAATGGTGCAAGTTTAGGAGATATTTACTATAGCCTTACTATAGGATTACCTGTAGGTACAATTAAAGAAGAAGACTTTACATCCTCTTTAAAAGGTTTGAATATAACTTATACTTTGAGTATCACTTATACGGAGTTGATAACTATACAGAGTTGTTTATATATAGTACTAGCTGTTCAAATCCCCAATATATCACTGAACACAACTCTTTCCCAACAGACTGTCTTGTTCAGCCAAAGGATCAACCATGCAATCATGTGATTTCAAGTGAAGGTACTATTGTTTTCCCTTATAAACCATCGCTGGAGGTGTCAATAGAACTCCTCCCCATCTCTCTCTATAAGCCTAATCACTTAATATCAGCCAATGTGACAGTAATGTCTATGGATGCCCTGGCTGGTAAAGATGTCATCCTCCAGTGCCTATGACCTTCTTAAGAAGTAGATTCTACTATGGGACATAAGATCAATGCCTTACGTTAAGCAAAGGATTAATTGTTCTTTAAGAGACTTTTTGCTTCATAGATAGATCTGATCTTGACTTAGGTCATCCACCTCATTGAACAATCGTTCAGTCTTTACTTTGTGTTCTCCCGCTGGACAGACTTTTGCCCTCATGCTTGCAACCTCAGGCAAAAAAAAAAAACCCTATTGCTTCTAAATCTATTTTTATCTGCATTCTCAATAATTTAGCTCTGTTTTGAACATAAGCTTTATTTTTACATTGCATTACTTCAAAAATAATTGATCATAAAACGATGCTAAAGTGTTAACTGAACAAATTCCTCATTTTGTGATAATATTTATAGGTGCTGCAATTTCCAATTCCACCAGTGTAGTTTGTGGCAGTAGATTGAAAAAAGAGAAAAAAGAGAAAAAATTACAGAAAAAAATTACAGCAGGTCTTATACATGAATTTGCATCTTAGTACTGTAATTACCATATATACTGGAGTATAAGCCGAGTTTTTCAGCACATTTTTGTGTGCTGAAAGTGCCCCCCTCGGCTTATACTGGAGTCAAGCACTTTTCTGCAGTAGAGAATGACATTTTCCGACCCGACTTGAGGGCCTCGTATCTCGGGGCCACTTGGTGCTAGGAACCCCAAATTTGGTGTGGAAACCCAGTGGAACTAGCACCACAACATATCCAAATTTGTTCCTAGCACCAGGTGACCCCGAGATACAGGGCCCCAAAGTCGGTTCGGGAAAATGTCATTCTCTGCTGCAGAAAAGTGCTTGACATTTTCCAACCCGACTTTGGGGCCCCGTTTCTCGGGCCACTTGGTGCTAGAAATCCCCAAATTTGGTGTGGAAACCCAGTGGAACTAGCACCACAACATATCCAAATTTATCCTAGCACCAGGTGACCCCGAGATACAGGGCCCCAAAGTCGGTCAACTGTGTCCATCTGCAGCAATGTCATTTCGGGACCCTTTGGGTCCAGAGACCCCACATTTTGGCTGCAGCTAGGGACCATTAACTACCAAGTTTGGAGTTCAGGAGACCTATGGCTGCAAATGGCACAGTGAGGCATGCAAATGGGCACAGTGAGGCTGCAAATGGGCATTGTGAGGCTGCAAATGGGCATTGTTGACACTCTTTTACACTTACAGTAGCTGCACATTTCTCACCCTAGGCTTATACTCGAGTCAATAAGTTTTCCAAGTTTTTTGTGGTAAAATTAGGGGCCTCGGCTTATATTCGTGTCAGCTTATACTCGGGTATATACGGTAGTATAACTGTAGAAGTATACCTATGAAACGTATATAAATCCAAGTCAGGTGTGGTGAGTTCCTACTGCAATGCAATCCGACCATCACACTGGCCATATATATATAAAAAAACAAGCAGGATTTCTGCACTAATTTGAAGATTACCTTTTTCTGATCCTGATTCTAGCTGGATTGTCAAGTGGCCAAATGAGTCCTGAAATCTGACAATAGCTGCCGATCAACTGCCTGAACTTCCACACAGCACAATCAGAAGTTGGGAGAGAGAGTAGGAGGTCTGGAACTAGGCCAGAAACTCTCAAACCTCAGGTGAATGTTGACTCTTTAATTGCCCCAGCAATGGCTGCTCCCATATGTCTGTACTGACTCGTTCCTTTTAAGGATGATTTACTAAGAAATCGTTTTTTTTAGAATGTTTGAAGGTTCAAAAGCCCATTTGACAGAGAGAAAGTTAACCTTAACTCCAATGTTTTTTTTGAAGATAATACAGGAGTAGGGCACAATGAGATGGATGCACAGTCATGGGCGTCCGCAGAACTTTTTTCAGGGGGGGGCATAATTTTAGGGTCACCCATGCACCGCCCCTTTTCGACAATGTCATTATCACATTATTATGGTCAGAGTCTGCAGACGTATTACAGTCCCTAGGATAAGTAATGGCCAACAGGCTCTCTTACCAGACCAAGCAAAACTACACCAGTGATCACTCCGGCTGGACGATCGTTCACTCTGGGTTCCCCGGGGGCGACACTGGTCAGTAGTGTAGCATGTCTGTACCCTGGTAGTGGCTCAGTCTTTCTCTCTCTGGTGGTGCTGGCCAGTGTGGCTCTCTCTCTGGTGGTGCTGGACAGCATGACTCTCTTTTGTGGCCCTGGCAGGCTCTCTCTCTGGCTTCCGCCCAGCACACTCCTCGTCCTGTAGCACTCTCTCCCTCAGCTTCTTTCCAGGCTGCAGTCTCTCAATCTCTCTCTTAATCGAGCTGTAGCCTCCTCCCTGTGGAAAATGGAGCCGCCAATCTTTGGGGGCTACCTGTCCCATGAAGCTTGCCTCTCCTAGTCGCCTTTGATTGGCCCTCAGTTATGGCCAATAGGGAAGGAACGGAGCAGGGCAGGAAGCTGGGTGGGGAACCTGGTGAGAGCCGCCGTCTCTTCTCCCTGACAGAAGAATGGGTGGGGCGAGTGGGGGAAACCTCTGATAGCCCACAGCTCGCCATTCTTTCGTCACAGCACCGCCAAGTTCTCTGCTGGACTGAGCAGGGAAAAGAGCCCAAAGTCACACTACACTTGACAGCACCTTAATGGTGTCACCCCACTGGTGGGTGGCACCCGGGTGCGGCACAAGAGACACAACTGTGCTGAATTTAAGATCCGATTCCTGATTCCAGGGGGGGCACTTGACCCCCTTTGCCCCTACCTGCGGACGCCCATGTGCACAGTTATCACATAGTTACATAGGTGCTTTTGTGAAACTACCGGGTCCAGGAGGCATCAGGTCTCCCAGTCACATAGTCCCATGCTTAGGTAAAACGATTGTGCTCTGCCCTTTGATCAGGTTTAAACTAGCCATTCATGGGCTAATATAGTGAACTATCAGCAATGGCCAGGGAAATGCCTGCTCAGGCTCTGGCCATATATTATACAATTTTCTTGTACAACTTTGCTTTAGATTTACCAAAACCATATAATACGAGGTCAAACCTAAACACTTTCAATTTGTATGCAAGCAGGCATTCCCTTGCACTACATAGTTGAAGGTAAATCTAAAGGAAATTGAGTATGAAAATTGTATAATTTATGGCAAAGTGTACAACCAGTACCAGTGCACATTACATGACTTGCCTAGCGTTCTCTTTGACTCCTCATTGGAAAGACAGAGGGGTTAACCCCTTCATGCTGAGATTTTGCAAAAACGATCTGGCCATCCTGTTGGTGCTTCTATATATTCAATTCAATTTAAAAATATGAATAATCATTGTGTTATCCGCAATCATATAGTGTAGAGAAAACTGTAACAGACCCTAGTCATTGATCACTACCTGAAGAAAGTATCTATTTTTTTAAACATCTATCTAGAAGTATTGCATATACAGTGTCTCACAAAAGTGAGTACACCCCTCATATTTTTGTAAATATTTTATTATATCTTTTCATGTGACAACACTGAAGAAATGACACTTTGCTACAATGTAAAGTAGTGAGTGTACAGCTTGTATAAGTGTAAATTTGCTGTCCCCTCAAAATAACTCAACACACAGCCATTAATGTCTAAACCGCTGGGAGCAAAAGTGAGTACACCCCTATGTGAAAATGTCCAAACTGGGCCCAAAGTGTCAATATTTTGTGTGGCCACCATTATTTTCCAGCACTGCCTTAACCCTCTTGGGCATGGAGTTCATCAGAGCTTCACAGGTTGCCACTGGAGTCCTCTTCCACTCCTCCATGTTGACATCACGGTTCTGGTGGATGTTAGCGACCTTGCGCTCCTCCACCTTCTGTTTGAGGATGCCCCACAGATGCTTAATGGGGATTAGGTCTGGAGACAATCTTGGCCAGTCCATTACCTTTACCCTTAGCTTCTTTAGCAAGCGGCAGTGGTGGTCTTGGATGTGTGTTTTTTGGTCGTTAACATGTTGGAATACTCTCTGCAGCCCAGTCTCCGAAAGGAGGGGATCATGCTTCAGTATGTCACAGTACATGTTGGCATTCATGGTTCCCTCAATGAACTGTAGCTCCCCAGTGGCAGCAGCACTCATGCAGCATCAGAAGGCAAAGGTTTTGAATGTATTCTTCTCCTCAGTCTTCACGGGGGGATTAAGTAACCAAGACTGCAATGTTTATCCTCATGACACGTCACAGGAAGCACCCTCATGGCTAACAGAGGAAAGAATTAGCAATAGACTTGAAAAACGTAACATTAATAAGTCACCAGGACCAGATGGCTTGCACCCGAGGGTCCTTAAGGAACTTAGTCAAGTAATTGCCAGACCATTGTTCCTAATTTTTACAAACAGTCTACTGACTGGTATTGTACCAGCTGAATGGAGAAAAGCCAATGTAGCACCAATATTTAAAAAAGGACCAATATATATGAGGTTTAATGTAGAAAAACTTAAAATAATGTATTTGGGTGCCAAAAATATGAATGCAATCTATACACTTGGGGGGACCTCTGGGGGAATCTAGGATGGAAAAGGACCTGGGGGTCTTAGTAGATGACAGGCTCAGCAATGGCATGCAATGCCAAGCTGCTGCAAGCAAAGCCAACAGAATATTGGCATGCATTAAAAAGGGGATTAACTTCAGAGATAAAACGATAATACTCCCACTCTACAAGACTCTGGTCCGGCCGCACCTGGAGTATGCTGTCCAGTTCTTGGCTCCAGTCCTCAGGAAGGATGTGCATGAAGAGGAGAGGGTCCAGAGAAGGGCAACAAACCTTTAAAATAAAAAGAAAGAAAAACGCGCTGTCTCTAATAACGATACTAGCAGCCTGCACAACAGAAATTCTGTGATAAAAGTAAGCAATAAATAAAGAGAAAAAGTGCAGCGCTCCTAAATAATTCACATTCAATGCCAGATCTCTGACCTGAATTTACAGTGAAAGTAATATTTTGACTATATAATTATAGCACATAAAATCCAAAAGCTCTAATTGCATCAAGTAAATAAATAAAAAATTATAAAATGCAAAGCGCTATAGTAATTACTGTGAATACATATTACAGTGGATGATCACTGCAAATATGTATTACAATCCATATAATTGCGTGAACAAACAAATGAATACATAAAGTGCAAAATTATGTGAAGAGTGAATGATCAAAAAATTGTTTCATAAATATAAATTAATCAAACATTAAATCATAAAAAAGTCCATTAAAGTGCTGGAAAATATATTATATGTGACTGTGCAGGTTGTCTGAAGATATCCACCACCATATGGAATAAGGCTTACCGACTGACGTGGACTCAAATAGGCATATGCCTTATGAGTCTCAAAGGCTTAATGGTGTAACTACACCTGAGGATATAGCAGCTCTCAACTCCAATGCACATCAACAAAAGGCCAGGGTCCTTCACTGGGTTAGCTCAATGGAAATCGGTCAAAGTAATAGTGGATGGTATACACTGTGGTTCTTCCCCAAATTACATATACCAGCAAGGAAAAATATAGAGCCACATAGTGTAATACCGTCAATTAAAATATTTATTAAATCTTTAAAAGTGGGTACTCACATGTACAAAGACATAAAAAGGCATATATTTAGTTCTGGCAACGCAGTGGCATCAGCAAACCTCGTCCCGGCGCGTTTCGCCTTAATAAGGTATCACCCCCAGTATCACTGTACTGGGAAGGCAGCTAAGCTGAAGAACATATATATATGTATACATGTAATTTGCACCACTGAAGCCCTTACCACCCTTCTTACCACCCTTCTGAAAAGCGATTCACAGTGATTCATTGTTTAGAGGAGGATTGACAGGTTGTTTGGAAGCAATATGTTGCCTCTTCCTTTCCTGTTTTAATCCTCAAAAGACCAAACCACCATATCAGTGCTGTGAGCATTGCATAGGGTTGCACCATGGCCCCATTAACTTAAATAGGTCACATTCAGCAGCAGTATGGCCTGCCAAACGCAGCAGGGTGGTTCATTTTTGCGGTAGCATGTGTACAGCCCTGAGCAGCTGCATGTGTTCTTATTTAGGTGGGCAGTTAAGGAGTGGTAAAAAAAACAGTGACTCAACCACCTGATAATTGCAAAGAGAGTGTTTCCCTAGGTTTTTTTGCAAAATCTTCCTTTGTGTGGGATATGACCCTCTTCACTCTAGAGCAAATGATAAAAAGTAGTGTGATATCTCCACTTTCAGGGGCAAGAGGAGAATGTGCTGCGATTTCTGTGCGAATTACATGCAGTGTCTCTCACCGCAGCAGTGTGAACCAAGGCTTAGTGTGTTCCAATGCATGCTTTTCAAACGCTAAATGGGCCCTATGACAAATGATTCTCAGAGCATTATGGGGCAGCTAGACATAGTTTCCATTGAGGCTCTGTTGTTTTGGTTCAGACATCAGGCTGAGCCATTCAATAGAAATGTTTCTTTTGGCGCAGCTGAGAATAATATACAACTAATGATGTGAAAAACACACTAGAGCTACACCTGCTGGCTATAGAAAAGATGACATTATATTAAGGTAATATGTAAGAAACTATTTTAAATGTGTCTTTTTAAGTCCTCACCATAATAGCAAATAAATAAAATATGTATAAAACCACAATATATCCCCTTTAGGCAGGGGCGATTGGGAATAAAAACCAGCCCTGGAAAAAATTTCATACCAGCCCATAGCATTATTATACCAGCCCAACATAATAACGTCATTATTTTCTTGTTCATGAAAGGGAAAACCATGCATTTTAAAGCACATTTGAAGACTATATTATATATAGAGAAGACAGATATGAAAGCACATAGGGCTTTATATATATAACAGCAAATTCCAGTTAAGAGTAGTAAAAGTGGTCAATCATCAAGGGGGACCCCAGGAACTCTGGGAATGTGTGGGGGGGGACTCTGTTGACCAGAGACCACCCTCCGCAGAAAGAATACACTAAGGTAAGGGGGGGTGGGTTACTGATATAAGGGGAAAACCTTTATATCAGTGCTCCCTTACATTATTGTATTTACTTCCCCCTTTCAGGTGCACCATGTAGGGCTCAGTCAGTCAGCTCCAGCTTGGTGGCTCTGGTTTTATCCTATAGTCTCCTCTCCACAGTCCACACACGTCTGACTTCTCCCATAACCCCCATCCTGGCAGAACTCCCACTCTTGACTCCTCTCCAGACTCCCTCAGAGACTGCAGACATGATATAAGACAAGAGATGGTCAGAGGTTGTGGACATGATACAAGAGATGATTAGAGGCTGCAGACATGGTACAAGAGATGGTCAGAGACTGAGGACATCAAACTAAAGAGGGTAAGAGAATGCAGACATGATACAAGAGATGATCAGAGACTGCAGACATGGTAAAAGAGATGGTCAGAGACTGTGGACTTGATACAAGAGATCAATGCAGCCTCACTAGTGCCCATCAAATGCAACCTCACTGTGCCCATCAATGCAACCTCACTGTGCCCATGAATGCAGCTTCACTGTGCCCATCAATGCAGTCTCACAGTGCTCATGAATGCAGCCTCACTGTGCCCATCATTGCAGCCTCACTGGGCCCATCAAATTCAGCTTTGTGGTGCCCATGATAGAAGCATCAATGTACCCATGAATGCAGCCTCGCTGTGCCCATGAATGCATCCTCACAGCCCATCAATGCAGCCTCACTGTGCCCATCAAATGCAGCCTCACTGTGCCCATCAATGCAGCCTCGCTGCGCCCATGAAGGCAGCCTTACTGTGCCTATCAATGCAGCCTCAATGTCCCTATGAATGCAGCCTCACTGTGCCCATGAATGCATCCTCACTGCCTATCAATGCAGCCTCACTGTGCCCATCAAATGCAGCCTCACTGTGCCCATCAATGCATCCTCAATGTCCCCATGAATGCAGCCTCACTGTGCCCATGAATGCATCCTCACTGCCCATCAATGCAGCCTCACTGTGCCCATCAAATTCAGCCTCACTGTGCCCATCAATGCAGTCTCACTGTGCCCATCAACTGCAGCCTTACTGTGCCCTGTAATTCAGCCTCACTGCCCATGAATTCAGTCTCACTGTGCTCATAATTGCATCTTCACTGTGCCCATGAATGCAGACTCACTGTGCCCATGAATGCATCCTCACTGCCCATCAATGCAACCTCACTGTGCCCATCAAATGCGGCCTCACTGTGCCCATCAATGCAGCCTCACTGTGCCCATGAATTTAACTTTACTGTGCCCATGAATGCAGCCTCACTGTGCCCATGAATGCAGCCTCATTGTGCCCATGAATGCAGCCTCACTGCCCATCAATACAGCCTCACTGTACCCATCAATGCAGCCTCACTGTGCCCATGAATGCAGCCTCACTGCCCATAAATGCAGTCTCACTGTGCTCATGAATGCAGCCTCACTGTGCCCACCAATGCAGCCTTGCTGCCCATGAATGCAGCCTCACTGTGCCCTGTGCCCATGAATGCAGCCTTACTGTGCCCACCAATGCAGCCTTGCTGCACATCAATGCAGCCTCACTGTGCCCATCAATGCAGCCTCACTGCCCATCAATGCAGCCTCGCTGTGCCCATCAATGCAGCCTCACTGTGCCCATCATTGCAGCCTCACTGTGCCCATGAATGCAGCCTCACTGCCCATGAATGCAGCTTCACTCCCCGAGAATGCAGCCTCACTGTGCCCATCAATACAGACTCACCATTGCCTGGATCATACACACACAGCGGCATCTCCCGCTGTGTGTCATGGAGCTGGGTCTGTGTTTAGGGGCGCTGTAACAAGGTTCCGCCCCCTTAGACTGGCTCGTGTGATAGGTGGAATACTGATTCAATCAGTGTTCCATCTACTATCACACAAGCTGATCTAGGGGCCACCGAACACAGACCCAGCTCCGTGACCCACAGCGGGAGATGCCCACTCTGTATCACACATAAGAGGAGAGAGGGAGGGAGGGGAGCGCTGCAGCCAGAGCTCAAAGCGGCCCCAGGGCAGGCAGGCGACCTACCCGGAATTTCCCGGTATCCCGGTAGGCCAGTCAAGTTTAACCTTGATTAATTTTAAATTAACCAAATTTTTTATTCTTTGCTCATTTCAAATTGCTTCCTTAAGCACCGCTGAGAATTATATACAACGAATGATGTGAAAAGCACACAAGAGCTACTCCTGCTGGTTATAGAAAAGACTGCATTATATTAATATGTAAGAAAACATTTTAAATGTGTCTTTTTAAGTCCTCACCATAATAAACAAATAAATAAAATATGTATAAAACCACAATATTTTCCTTTTAGGGTCCCTAGAGCTCACTTATAAAGAGGAAAATCAGCCAATTTTTTTCCAATATCTGTGGGCACCATTAGATTTTTTTTTAACCTTGGTTAAGTTTAAATTAACCTAATTTATTATCCTTGTTTAATTTAAAAATAACCAAATTTTTTATCCTTGTTTCATTTAAAATTAACCACATTTTTTAACCTTGGTTAATTTAAAATTGCTTCGTTAAGCACTGCTGAGAAT
The DNA here is from genome assembly GCA_028564925.1 of Lithobates sylvaticus. Classification (NCBI taxonomy): domain Eukaryota; kingdom Metazoa; phylum Chordata; class Amphibia; order Anura; family Ranidae; genus Lithobates; species Lithobates sylvaticus. The sequence goes on from CM053027.1 coordinate 334,619,481, forward strand.
GATATACAACAAATGATGTGAAAAGCACACTAGAGCTATTCCTGCTGGCTAGAAAAGACTGCATTATTTTAATAGGTAAAAAACTATTTTAAGCCCCTGTTCACATCAGGCTGATTTGACATGTCAAATCGCATGCCAAATCAGAGCCTATTGCCAGCAACAGCACCATCTGAATCGGTGGGACGCTGACTTTGCGGCATCGCACCAATTCCCAAAAGTAGTTCCTGTACTACTTTTGGCGACTTGGGGGCGATTGCAATGGACATCTGTGCATGAACCCGCACAGATGTCTCTCAAATTGCCAACTCCACCCCCCCCCCCCCAAAGTCGGACTGAAATGTCGGTTTGTAATCGTGCAAGTTCGGAAGAACTTGCACGATTTCGAACCCGCATTCAGTGTGAACCTAGGCTTAATGTGTCTTTTTAAGTCCTCACCATAATAAACAAAGATATAAAATATGTATAAAACCACAATATATTCTCTTTAGGGTCCCTAGAGCCTAACTATAAAGATCAAAATCAGCTAATTATTTTCCAATATCTGTTGACACCATTAGATTTATTTATTTTTTTAACCTTGGTTAATATAAAATTTGACATAGTGGCAAAATAACTTTAATTATGTGCTGATACGAAAAAGATAACTTTTGTAAAAACGTGTCCAAAAAACTTGACGAGCGGTTATTGATAATTTATAAATTTGGCGTAAAAAAATCCAATTAGTATGTTTTTACAAGCCAACAATAAAATACAGCAACAGTTTATTTAGTTTCAATTAGCTTGAATGTGTGTCCACACAGACAGAGCTCTTGTCTATTGATCAAACATTGACCGGTAAACACAAGGCACCGTTTTTGTTGCTATGTGTGAGATCAGGTGGCCTACACTGTTCAGCTGGAGATAACAGACTGTGACAATGGCTGTGTGATTAAATGAGGCTAGTGTGATGGGAGCAGTTAGATAGGCAAAAAGGGGACAGAGAGGGAAGCCTCCTAATTGGGAGCAGCAGTGTGCTGGTTCTCTCTGCTCTTTTGTCCCCGGGTGAGGGGAGGTATTTTGTCCGTCAGGCAGGCGTCAGGCGCCGGCTCCAGGACAAAGGCTTGTCTGCTGCCAATATGGCTGGGATTTCCAACTGCCCACCCTTTTATTTCCCAGCAGTGCTTAACCCTTCACTCTTTTTTTTTTTTTTGCTCTTTGAGAAACTAACAGAGGCCTGAGTAATGTCCCCTCTGCACTCAGGATTTACTAGCAACAAAAGGTGTTCTATAATCCCAGACAGCAGTCTAGCTGCTACAAGTGGGATCTAAGTGTGTCAAGAAAAAAAGTCATTGTGGTCTGCATTATATTTCACGTTTGGTACATTAACAATGATTGAAAATGTGCCTTTTCACTAAAGTGTGATGGATTGTTCACCCTGGCAAATTAACTCTGGGAAAGGGCACTAATAATTTGAATCTGCTAATTAATTGACACAACTAACTTCCCTTTGCAGTTAATATTATGCACGGGACTGCACTATGTATATCACTCTGTATAGACCAAAATGCAAGGAGATGGGTATATGTATATTAGTTATAGGTTTCTGGGTACAATGTTGTTCTAAAAACATATGTAAATTTAAAGAAGATCTATGGTCACAGCATACATTTTCATTTTATGACATCAGCATTGTAATAGCAATAGAAACAATAGTTTTTATTGGCAATCCAATATCAGCTGACTTGCAAATTCTCCTTTCATTTTGTTCTGCCTGTCGCCATCTCTTTCCACATCTTCCTGGATTCCCTGCATGCTTTGCAGCTTCTCCTCTGATAATTACTTTCAATTTCTAAGGACTATGTGTTGGGAGAAGGGAACCTCGCTTATTGCCCCCTAGGGGCACCTGATTGCATTACAAGTTACTGTGTGTAGAGATTTCTGACGGACAAAGTGCCACGCATGCTCAGATCAAATTACGAGACCAAAGCTATTGGCTACTAGCCTGAGCCTCTACGTAGTTCCGTCGTACGCAACGAACGTCACCACGTTCAGAATGATCGGATTTTCCGACAACTTTGTCCGATTGTGTGTATGCAACACCAGTCTCGGACAAAATCCGTCGGAAAAAATCAGACAGATTTTGTGGTCGGAATTTCCGACCGTGTGTACGGGGGCTAAGACCCCTTTCACACTCAAGGTGCTTTTCAGGCCTGTAAAGCATCTGAAAAGCGCCTCTCAAGCCTCCCTAGTGTGAAAGTCAGAGTGCTTTCACACTGGGGCGGTGCACTTGCTCGACCAAAATAAAAGTCCTGCAAGTAGCATCTTTGGGGCGGTGCAGGAGCGGTGTATACACATTTTTATCAAAGAACGTCTTTGAAAGTTACATGAACCCAATAACATAAATCCATCATTTACAGAAATAACACAAACTTTTCACTATAAATAGGGTTACAGAACAGCCATAGAAGGAGATTTACTAAAACTTCCCAATAGGTGCATATTGATTGGTTTACGCAAAAGTTATAGCGTTTACAAACTATATGATATTTCTATTTATTTTTTTACTAGTAATGGCAGCGATCAGTGACTTATAGCGGGACTGCGATATTGCGGTGGAGAAATCAGACACTTTTGACACTTTTTTGGGGACCAGTGAAACAAAAAATATGCACTGTCACTGTACTAATGACACTGGCATGGTATGTGATCTGGCATAGAGCGGCCGCCCTGCTGCAGTAAGGCTGGCTTCACACTGGGGCGGTGCGGGGCGGCGACGGTAAAGCAGCGCTATATTTAGCGCTGCTTTACCATTGTTTTACCCGCGGTATGCGCCCGCTAGCGGGGTGGTTTTAACCCCCGCTAGCGGCCGCAAAAGTGTTAAAAACCTCCGCAAAGCGCCGCTGCAGCGGCGGTTTGCGGGCAGTATCCCCGCGGTTTCCCATTGATTCCAATGGGAAGGAGCGGTATAGGAGCGGTGAATACACCGCTCCTTCACCGCTCCAAAGATGCTGCTAGCAGGACTTTTGTTGCGGTCCTGCTAGCGCACCGCTCCATGTGAAAGCCCGCCGGCTTTCACACTGGAGTGAATGGGGCCGGTTTTTTCAGGCGGTATACAGGCGCTATTTTTAGCGCCGTACCGCCTGAAAACCGCCCCAGTGTGAAAGGGGCTTAAATGTACCGTGGGTGGTCCACGAGTGGTTAAGATTTGACAATAAAACCTGGAAGCTGATTTGTTCCCATGCACAGCTGCTCCAGATTTTGCAATCTCCAGTTTTAGTAAATCTCCCCCATGGTGTCAGCAAACTGGAAGGTGTTACAGGGAAAGTAGTGAAATCTGACAAACTGCCAGATTAGAGTCTCTAGGAAACTATCTCTTTGGATACCTTTTTTTATTGGCTATTTTTTTTGTCTTTCATTTTCTTTTCATTTAAAAAAATAATAATTTGTTTGTCGATTGCTGTTTAGTTTTCCTTTGTTTGTGGGTGGGGTGGGGGATAATGGGGTTTTTATGTTGAAAGTGTCTTTATTTTAGGTTAAAGGAGCTGTAAAGTAATTTTTTTTTTCATTACAGTAAGAATACTTACCTACTCTGTGCAATGGTATTGCTCAGAGTGGCCCTTTTGCCCTAATTTCTGTGGTTTTCCACCGGCGCTGTCCGCTCTTCCTCTTCTGATTGTGCCCAGGAACAAGCTGTGTGCTATGGGGGCACACATGCAGGAGCATTCCTGAGCCAGGCTGTGTGTTCATAGACACACACAGCACAGATCAGCTCCACCCTTCCATTCCCTCCTCACATAATTTGACTGACTGCAGCAGGAGCCAATGGGCTTCCAATGCTTTTAGTGAAACCTGTGAGAGCAGCAAGAAAATTAACTGTAGAACCAATTTAACCTGTTTTTGTTTTTTTTGTTGTTTTTTTTTGCTGCAAGATTTCTGCCTTAAAAGGTGGATTTTTGTTTAGGTGTGGAATTTTGGGATTTTCATGTCTTTTGTGTTTTGTTTTTTAATATTTGATTTATGTTGATAGGCCTTTTTAGTTTTGGAGTGCTCAAAGAGAACCATTCACTTTTTTATTGGCCATGTGTTCCTGAAGCTGTTCTTTGTATACACAACAGTGTACACTAAAATCACTTAACATTATATCACTCACATTCACTGCGCCCACCTACCCACTCAATTCCCATAGATAAATAAAAGTTAGGCAAACATCCTTTAAGCCTACTAGCCCTAATCAAGGTAGACCTACTTCTGGCCAATTTTACACTGCTGTATCCTCTGCGGTATCTTAATTCTAGTAGTAAAGCCCCAGCCTGTGCTCTTTGTCTCTAAAAAATGTAGGCATAGCCTTGCTCATTAAAATTGTCCTACTGCTTTCCAATTTTACACTTTTGTATCATCTGTGGTCTACTATTTTCTGATGAGAGCATGATAGAAGTTGACCAGCAGCAGGACAGTTTTGCACCGGTGAGAATAAGGACAGCCACAGCCAATTACTGGCCCAATTCTATCTGGGCATCAATGCAGGTCCATTGAAATTTGATGATAAGGCATTAGCACAGATTCCCTAGGCAACCCATAGTGCAGCAACAGTTTGCACCCTCCCATCCCCCAAGCAAAAAATCTCCTGTACCTGTTCCCCCCCAAGCAAATTTCTCCCACCCAGCAAGAAACTCCCTCTTCTTCCCCAAGAAAATGCCCTCTTAGCAAAAATTCCCCTCCAACAACCTGTCCTTTCCCCCAGAAATCTTCATCCCAGCACAATCTCCCCACCTCAGTACAAGACATCCTCCCACCTTTCCAGTGCAGCACAAAATCCCCACAGAGCAGTAAAAATCCACAATCTAGCACAAGTGAACCCCTGCACTGTGTCTCTTTAACCACTTTTCTACTGGGCATGTTCACCCCCTTCCTGCCCAGGCTAATTTTCAGCTTTTAGGGCTGTCATACTTTGAATGTGAATAGTGCTGTCATGCAACACTGTACCCAAACTAAATTTTTATAATTGTTTTCACACAAATAGAGCTTTCTTTTGGTGGAATTTAATCACCACTGGGTTTTTTATTTTTTGCTAAATAAACAAATAAATACCGTAAATTTTGAAAAAACTAACTTTTTCATAGTTTGATATAAAATTTTGCAAACAGGTAATTTTTATCCTTCACTAATGTACGCTGATGAGGGTGCATTGATGGGCACTGACGAGGTGGCACTCATGGGCATTGATTGGCACTGATAATCTGCACTTATGGGCACTGTTGAGGTGGCACTGGTGGGCACTGATGAGGCTGCACTGATAGGTGGCACTGATGGGTACTGATAGGTGGCACTGATGGGCACTGATAGGTGGCAATGATGGGCACTGAAAGGCAGCATTGATGGGCACTGATGAGCAGCACTGATAGGTGGCACTGATGGGCACTTATAGGTGGCACTGATGGGCAGTGGTAGGTGGCACTGATGGGCACTGGTAGGTGGCACATGACGGCATCCCAGAACTAGCTGGCCGTGCTGTAGCCGTCATTCGGCACTCCCAATATTCAGCACAATGAAAACCACACCCAACATCTCTTACTACTGACCTCTGAACTCTATGTCACTTACTACTGACCCCTGAACTTGGTGTCACTTACTACTGTCCTCTGAACTCTGTGTCACTCACTACTAACCTCTGAACTCTGTGTCACTCACTACTGACCTCTGAACTCTGTGGCAGTCACTATTGAACCCTGAACTCTGTGTCCCTTACTCTTGACCTCTGAACTCTGTGTCACTCACTGCTGACCGCTGTCTCTGTGTCACTTACCACTGACCTCTGAACTCTGCATCACTTATTCCTGACCTCTGAACTCTCTGTCACTTATCATTGACCCATGAACTTTGTGTCTCTTACTACTGACCCTCAAACTCAGCATCAATAACTTCTGACCTCATAACTCTGTGTCACTGACTATTGACCTCTGCCTCTGTGTCACTTGTTACTGACTTCTGAACTCTGCTACACTTACTATAGATCCTTGAACTTTGGGTCACTCAGTACTGACCCCTGAACTGTGTCACTTACTGCTGACCTCTGAACTTTGTGTCACTCACTAGTGACCCCTGTCTCTTTGTCACTTACTACTGACCTCTCAACACTATGTCACTTACAACTGACCCCTGAAACCTGTGTCACTTACTACTGACCCCTGAACTTTGTGTAATTTACTATGGACCTCTGAACTCTGTGTGACTAACTCCTGATCTCTGGAATCTATGTAACTTACTACTGACCTCTCAATTCTGTTTCACTTACTCCTGATTACTGACTACTGTCTTTGCATCCCTTATTACTGACCTCTGAATCACTTACTACTGACCCCTGAACTTTGTGTCACTTACTATGGACCTCCTGACCTCTGGAATTTATGTAACTTACTACTGACCTCTGAATTTTGTGTCACTTACTACTGACCTCTGAATTTTGTGTCACTCACTACTGAGCCCTGAACTCTGTGTCCTTTACTCCTGACCTCTGAACTCTGTGTCACCCCCTACTGACCTCTGTCTCTGCATCACTTACTACTGACCTCTGTGTCACTTACTATGGACCTCCTGACCTCTGGAATCTGCATCACTTACTACTGACCTCTGAATTCTGTGTCACTTACTACTGACCCCTGAACTCAGCATCACTTACTCCTGACCACTTAACTCTGCATCACTTACTTCTGAGCCCTGAACTCTGTATCACTCACTACTGACCTCTGATCTCTGTGTCACTTACAACTTACCCCTGAATTCTGTGTCACTTACTACTGACCTCTGAACTTTGTGTCTCTTACTACTGACCCCCAAACTCAGTGTCACTTACTTCTGACCGCTGAACTCTGTGTCACTCACTATTGACCCCTGTCTCTGTGTCACTTGCTACTGACTTCTGAACTCTGCATCACCTACTACTGACCCCTGAACTCGGTGTTACTTACTATGGATCCCTGAACTTTGGGTCACTCACTACTGACACCTGAACTGTGTCACTTGCTACTGACTTTGTGTCACTATTTTCAGAAAATCTCAGACCGGCTGCAATGCCTGCATCTTTAGACCTCAGATGAGCCCCAATTCCTGCACCTTTACACCTCAGGTCAGCCACAAATCTTGCACCTTCAGACCTCAGATCAGCTCCAAGCTATACACTTTTACTCAGGGGATTCACATTCCTGCTGCAGGGTTTAAACAAGAGGCGGAACAATGTAAGTGTGCAGGCAGTCTTCTTCCACACATTCATGTCCTTGGTTACTGGCTGGAAATTGCATTCAGTAACATCAGAGAGATGGGTGTGTCATGGCCCAGGCTTTGTATTTGACAGCGTATTGTGGGGTATATATTTTTTTCCTGGGGGGGGGGGTTCTGTTTTGGATACCCAGGGGACAAAAAATTAGCAAACCTGCCGCACTGTGACAAATGTGGGCGTTGCAAATTGCGCTAACAGTGGGGAGCACTTAAAACTTCACTCTACTCCCTGTGTACATAGTAACATATGCCACAGCCTTTGTACCCAAAATTATGCTTTTTTTTGCCTGTGCTACAAGTGAGAGACTAGCAGAAATGTACAAACCTCAGCACATCGATCCAGCAGAAGTCCTCTTCATGGTGATAAATCTCACATACTCTGTTCTAACCAAGTAGGAGGTAGCCAGCAATGCTCTGGGCTTTCCTCCCAAACCTGGCCTACACATGGTCCTCTGGCTTAGCAGTCTATCCCCTTATTGGCCAATTCTGTAGGCTGGATAGAGGTGGATGAGCAGGCCCTACTGTTGTTATAGCACAGTTGCATACCTCTCAAATTTTGAACTTCAGAATGAGAGACACCTGGAGGAAGGAGTAACCTGCGGTGTGTGTAGCGCACTGTGGAAAAATATGGGTGCTGCCAAACTCTTAGCAGTGGGTAGGGCTTAAGGGTGAGGGATGCGCTGTGTACAAACTGCAGGGTTGAAGAGTGTGCTATGTATAGAGTGCAGTGTTTAGGAGTGTGCTGTGTACCGAGTGTAGGGCTAAAGGTTATGCTATGTACAGAGTGCAGGGCTGATGGGTGCGCTGTGTACTGAGTGCAGGGTCAAGGGGTGCGCTACATAAAGAGTGCAAAGTTGAGGGGTGAGCTACATACTGAGTACAGGGCTAAGGGATGAGCTACGTACAGATTGCAGGGTTGAGTGGTGCATTTCATTCAGAGTGCAGGGTTGAGGGGTGCACTTCACACAGAGTTCAGGGTTGAGGGGTGTGCTACGTACAGAGTATAGGGTTGAGATTTGCGCTATATACTGAATTCAGTGTTGAGAGGTTCACTATGTACTCAGTGCAGGATTGAGGCAGGTTGGCTCCCCTGTGTGAAATCACATTACTGTACGTGATCTTGCGAGGTCCGGATAGCAGTCACGTGCCTGCTGCACAGCAGGGGTGCCGATGCTTGTGGCCGACGCTCGCGATGACCGCCAGCCACGAATGATCATGACCAGGAGACACAGTACAGGGACGAGTGTGTGTGAACTCACACTTCCCTGTTCTGTTCTTACAGGAGTAACAGATCGTGTGCTCCTATTAGCTAGGAACCATGATTTGTCACTTCCTGTAGTTAGTCCCTCCCCCTTCATTTAGAAACACCTCCCAGGGAACATAGTTAACCCCTTCATCGCCCCTAGTGTTAACCCCTTCATTGCTAGTGACATTTTTACAGTAATCAATGCATTTTTAATCGCACTGATCGCTGTATTAATGGCAATGGTTCCAAAAATGTGTCAAAATTGTCCGATGTGTCCGCCATAATGTCACAATCACGATAAAAATTGCAGATTGCTGCCATTACTAGTAAAAAAAAATAATATAAATCTATCCCCTATTTTGTAGACGCTATAACTTTTGCGCAAACCAATCAATATACGGTCATTGCGATTTGTTTTTTCACCAAACATATGTAGAAGAATACATATCGGCCTAAACTGAGGAAAACCTTTTTTTTTATATATTTTTGGGGATATTTATTATAGCAAAAAGTAAAAAATAATGTGTTTTTTTCAGAATTGTGATTGAGGTGATCAAATACCACCAAAAGAAAGCTCTATTTGTGGGGGAAAAAAAGGACGTCGATTTTGTTTGGGTACAATGTCGCACGACCGTGCAATTGTCAGTTAAAGCGACGCAGTGCAGAATCGTAAAAAGTGTTCTGGTCAGGAAGGGGTAAATTCTTCCAGGGCTGAAGCGGTTAAATGATCCTTTGTTCTTATTTGTGTCATTGAGACTGCCACTTTTGGCACAGTAATTAGCAGTATTTTGTGGGTACAAGGACTGTGGTATATGTATGCAGAGTACACAGCAAAAAGATACAGGTTCTGTTTAATTATCACCCCTTAAAACTGAAGTTTAATCTGCTTATATTTTGCCTTCCATGTTTTTGTTTTTGTTAGATATTATATTTTAGAACCAGAGATGACATCACTGTGTTTCTGTGCTTGTCTGTGCAATACAGGCAGATTATGGTTTGTGGGAGTAGCTGCACATAGCTTTCTAGATATAGCCCACATGTGGTGTTGAGTCCCTATGATTGACAGAACTATAATCCAATATATGAACAGGGTAGGTCAGGGACAGTTCAGCTGGGGAGGAAACTGCTAGGTGATGCTGGATGCCCTCCAGTCAAGAAATGAGGCTGTATCTGACTGAGCTGCAGCTTCTACTGCACACTCTGAGGAAGTCACAGTATGCTATGAAATGAGACTAAGCAGATTCAGTACATGAGATGAGCCTGTACAACTGTGCAAGACTGATGGTAAGGCTGGATTTCAGCTTTAAGACACTCCCACTGTTAGATGCAAATGTGCCATACCAGCCATGCACTTTCAATACTTGTTTCTAATTTTCTATCCCGGGGTGCTTTAGATTTTTCATAATCCTAGTTATAATCACATTTTGTCTCACTGTCTTGAAGCTTTAACTGCAAAGCCAGGAAGATTACCCTTATAGAATTTTTTTGCATTTTCATATTGTCTATGCTGTTTAAACATTGATTGAAATGTGGGTATTAATTTGTGTGTGTGTTTAAAAGTGGGTGTGGTCAGTAGGATCTCCCCAGATTTCAACTGAATATCTGGTCAATTTACTATAGTAGATTTTCATGATAGGGTTTACATGTGCTTGACGAACATGCCTCTTATGCCGCGTACACATGATCGGAAATTCGGGCCAGCAAAAGACTGTTGAGAGCTTTTGGTCGGAAAATGCGACCAGGTGTATGCTCCATCGGACTTTTGCTGGCCGAATTTCCGTCAGCAAAAGATTGAGAGCAGGTTCTCAATTTTTCAGTCGAAAAAAGTTCAGATCTGAAATTCCGACGCAAAAAATTTCTACGCATGCTCGGAAACAATTTGACGCATGCTCGGAAGCATTGAACTTAATTTTCTTGGCACGTCGTAGTGTTGTACGTCACCGTGTTCTTGACGGTCGAAAGTTCAGAGAACTTTTGTGTGACTGTGTGTATGCAAGCCAAGCTTGAGCAGAATTCCATCGGAAAAACCATCCAAGTTTTTTCTGACGGAAAATGCGCTCCTGTGTACGGGGCATAACATTATCTTCTGCAACATGTTTCATCTGGATAGACTTCCTCAAGATGTGGCCTAGTTGTGAACGCTCTACGAGAAAGTCAATCAAGATGAAATGCGTTGGGTCAGAGCCTAGTGATATGACAAAGGGAGTGGACCTGTAATCTAAAGGTGCAGTGTGCTGTACTTTGGGGCATTTTAGCCAGATGAGGTTGCAAAGCTAAATCTGGAGGAAGAGTTCTGACTGCCCTTTGCATTACATGCCCGATACATGGTGCTGTATTGCACATTTTTATGTGAGTGATTTTTCTTGTTTTTATTTGTGGTAATAAATGATTTTACACTATTGCCAATCTCTGCTTGCTCTGTGATATATACTAAAAAAACATTTGAATCCTCTGGGAAGTTCAATTAGAGGTGGAGCAACAGGCTTCCAATATTACCATGGAGGATTTAGCATTGTTAGCCTTTCCTTAACAGTAGGGTCAATAAGTGGGGCTAAGAAGTTTTTCTATTTTATGTGGCAGGTTACATAGAAGGATGTATTTGGAAGAGGCACTAAGACTACGGTTAGACCTGCAGTCTAATCCAGTTCAGATAGCTTTTTACTCTTGACAGGCAGTGAGGCAGTGAAGCATGTTTTAACCCTATAATTGCCACACAAATTGCCACAACCACATGCATTGCACACAGTTGCGGGGCATTTGTAGCACATCCTCATTCGCTTGAATGGTTCACATGTGGCAGGCTTGCTTCCCGCCATGCACAACGTGTCAGATAATTTTTGCATGTGAACACCTCCATCTGCTGTCATTGCAGCTTAAAGCGGACCTAAACCCTACTAAGCTGCCATCTTACCTCTATTTGATCTGCAGTTGCCATGGTGCTGCACATGTGATCAGTTATGACACCAGCCATTTGATGGTTTGACAGTTTGGTTGAGAGCACAAACAAATGTGACAGTTATCATTCCCAGCATGCCGTGAATGTAACTGTTTCTTGAAACCATTAAATCAATGGGTTTATTTACACTATAAGGGGCAGTGGTTGAAGGGGCTTAAAAGGAGGCTCGACCATGCATTTTTAATGTCCCCAAACACAAATCTAACTGAGCCCTAAGATAGAGGGTCAGTTCACACCATACCCGCACATGAATCGATTCACACTGCATGCAAACGCACTCCACTTGCGATATTCAGCAGGTGTCAATACAAAGTTAATGACACCCCAAACGCAGGTCCTAAATGCAGTGTGTTTACCCACACCTGCCCTACTTTTATACCATGTGATCCGGTTGCAGTGTGTTTTAAAAAGTAGTGCATGTACTACTTTTGGTGCGGTGCAATTTTAGCCCATTCAAAATGAATGGGCTAAAATTGGGACGCCCAGAACAGCATGTGAATCACACATGAACGCACAGCTCCTTTCCTTTCCGATTCATGTGCAGGCTTGGTGTGAACCAGTTGGTAGGCGGTACCTGATCACTTTGTATCTTTGGATGCACTATTGCTGGACTTCCTGTGATATTGGCTCCGGCTGTCTGGTGAGTGGAACGCACGCTAGAGACGCACGCCAGGAGGGAAGGATCCGCTGCTCCATCGAATCTTTTAACATATCGCAAGTAGCCTCAGTGCCGGGTAGGCACTGGAAAATGTAAGTGAGCAATTGGCTGCTGTGTTTTTTTATGCTATTTTTTAAATAAAACGTTATTACGCTATGAGGTGCGCCTCTCTTTATATTCCCACATATGTTTCCAATCCATTCCATCTGAGCTGGTCTGATAGAGGGAAGAGAGCCCTTGAGTGAGGGTGTGTCACTCAGTGTACAGGCACAATCCTGTGAAAGCGCATTTGATTGCTTCTAAACAAAGTAATCAACTCCATTTGGTAAGAGGCCATTTAATACTGCTGGTTCTCACATTGGGTGGATCGAGAATTTGTCTGGTGATGGTGCACAAGCTATATCTACAGGAGTGATTGTGGCGTTTTGCAGCAAGGACTACTATATGAACTTTGCGTTATATCAATTAACACTGTCTAATTTATATTAATATTTTTCACGTTTTTTGGATGCACCCAAGATATTGGGATTATTTGCCAATTTTGTTGGCTTGCACTTTTTATATACTACATGAACTTTGCGTTATATCAATTAACACTGTCTAATTTATATTAATATTTTTCACATATTTTTCACGTTTTTTGGATGTACCCAAGACATTGGGATATTTGCCAAATTTGTTGGTTTGCACTTTTTATGTATTAGATTGGGCATAAGTGCTTGATCATTAACTTTCGTTGTACACATTGTGATAGAAGGTACAGGGTCTGTTATATTTATATTATTTAATTTAAATAGAGCTCGGTCAGCTCTATTTTGTGTGTTAATTATCTTTGGGGTAATAATTAATTTATACCTCACTGGGTCACGCTAGGTGTCTGGTGTTATTATTGTTTGTATAAACACACTCTAACCAATTTTTATTATTCACATTATAATGGTTGTAATGTATGAGTAACCAAATGTGGTTCACTATTATCACTTTAAATAGTTATTAATTAGCTTAGTTCATGGTAGATCTATATTGTGTCTGCACACCTTTTTTCAATAAGCTCTTAGTCTCTACTATACAGTTCAGAATATACAATTAATTAACCTATTAATTAATTTAGTATCTCTTGTTGGTACTAGCGCCCCTCATTTAATTAAACTACCAATTAAATCATCTAGATTTCATAGGGAGCAGCTGTACTGGGTTTACATTATTAATATTAGTATAGACCTTTTTGAATTATCCTAAGCGCGGAGCTAGACAAGCCAATGTGAGTGGCCGTCTACAATTCTTCATTGGTGTGAACCAGTCCTAAAGATTCCCTGGATACAACTAAAAAGACTTGTTGGAACTATGAGACAGAAGGATGGATTCATTTATTATTTATTATTATTATTATTTATTATTATTATTATTATTATTATTATTATTATTTATTATTAATTTATTATTATTTATTATTTAAACATCCACTGGCTGCAACTAAGGTTTTGTTTTGTAACATAAGGATTTTGCTTTTTTTTTTAAACACATGGAAATATTGTTACATTTGTTTTGGTCATAGGAGAGTTTGGTATATGTTGGAAGTCGCTATTTGCTGGTAGGAAATGTGTTTGTTTATTTAATGAAAGCACTGCAATCATATATATATATATATATAGATTTGATAAGGGTGCTGTCCTCCCTCTCCTAAAGTGAGTGCCATCATACCGAGGACTACAGAAGGGTATTTGGGTATTTATTCTAACAGTTCAAGTATTTATGCTAGGTCTATGTAAAACACATTCTATTGTTATCGATGAACATGTACCTGGATCGAACTGTGCTTTTATAGAATGTATTTGCAGCTTACCAGGCCCTAGATGTGGGTGGCTGCATTCGTTTTCTTATTTCAGGCTAAGAAATATTCTGAAAATACCAGAATTCTAGTGTCCTTAAAGTTAGAAGGTTTTTTATCTTAATGCATTCTATGCATTAGGATAAAAAGACTTCTGTGTGCAGCAGCCTCCCCAGCACCCCCTAATGCTTACCTGAGCCCCATCTCTCTCCAGTGATGTCCACAAGTGCCTCAGCCATCCGTAACCCTTTCCCTGATTGGCTGAGACACAGCAGCTGCACCATTGGATCCCGCTGCTGTCAATCAAAGTCGGTTAGCCAATCAGGAGAGAGGGTGTGGGGCCGAATGGGGGCTCCGTGTCTGAATAGACACAGAGAGCTGTGGCTCGGCTCCGGTGTGCCAATAGCAAGCTGCTTGCTGTGGGGGCACTCGACAGGAGGGAAGGGCCGGGAAAGCTGAAGAGAGACCCGCAAAGAGAAGGATCTGGGCTGCTCTGTGCAAATCCAACTGCACAGAGGTGATAAGTATAACATGTTTTTATTTTTAGAGAAAAATAAAAACAAGACTTTACCTTAAAGTGGTTGTAAATTCAGAAGGTTTTTTTTTCTTAATGCATTCTATGCACTAATATAAAAAGCCTTCTGTGTGCAGCAGCCCCCCTAACACTTACCTGAGGTCTCTCTAGCTCCAGCAATGTTGTAGGAATGTCTTGGCCGTCCGGGACTCCTCTCCTCATTGGCTGAGACAGCAGTGTGGCACCATTGGCTCCTGTTGCTGTCCATCAAAGTCAGTCAGCCAATGAGAATAGAAATGGGCAGGCCGGGTTGTAGCTATGTGTCACAAGGAGCTGTGACTTGACTTGGGTGCCCCCATAGCAAGCTGCTTGCTGTGGGGGCACTCAACGGGAGAGAGGGACCAGGAGGGCTGAAGAGGGACCCGAGAAGAAGAGGATCGGGGCTGCTTTATGCAAATCCAACTGCACAGCAGGTAAGTATAACATGTTTGTTATTTTTAGAGAAAAGAAACAAGACTTTACAATCACTTTAACTTAAGCAGCTCATAGATTATGAGATTTCCTTTCCTTTCACCATGGGTAGAAGGAAAGATAATGTATTGATTCCCCTATCAACACAGTCAGTGTTAATGGTGGAATCCCTCTAACTGTGTTATTGTGTTGTGCCCGCAGGGAGCCCCTTTCTTCAGCAGAACACAATGGTAACTGCTGGCAGTGATCGCATGAAAAAAATCTGACAGCCTACCCATAGATGGATCGAATCTTGACCAATTCCTGCTGAACTCTATGGTCAGCTTTAGGCTGGGTTCACATATGTGCGGTGCGAATTGAAGTAGTTGTTCAGCATTTGTTTAGCGTTTCAGGTTTCAGCGTTTCAGGGCAGTTTTTGATCAGGATCAGGTCAGGTTTACATCAGGATCAGGTCAGGATTTTATCCTGTTCACAACTAAATGACATGTGCGATTAAGAAGCGTTCCCATAGAAGTCAATGGGTCAGACTTCACTGCTCAGAAAACTAAGGCTGAGATCACATATATGCAAATTGGATGTGTTTTTAAACAGCATCCAATTAACATGATATGTGACCAGCTCTCAGTGAAGCCGATTCACACAAGTCTGGGACGGCCACGATGCCGTTTCATTTATGGGTCCAGTTCAGGTGCGAATTTAAGCAAACATTTGCACCTGAATCTCACCTGAACCGGTGAACAGGAATGCACCAGATCCCGGACTGCAAACCGCAGCCACACATATGTGTATCCAGCCTGGCAGGACTCTTTTTCAATTTGCACTCAATCCACACCCCAGCAGCACCGGACATATGTGAACAGGCACAATAGAAAGTAATGATCTGTCACATGTCATGCGAATTGGATGAGGATCAAAACACATCCAATTCACATATGTGAGAACCTAGCCTTAGTCACAGAACTGATATCTCAAACACTATTATCAGTTTTCCATACACTATTCGCATTTTAGTTCCTAACAAACTTTGATGGTTGGCCCTGTTGGTCCCTTCCTGCTTTTCTTTTGCTTTCAGACTGAACAAAAAAAATAAAAATAACACATTGGGGTTGATTTACTAAAATTGGAGACCAATCGGCTTCCAGGTTTTATTGTCAAAGCTTAAGGGAACAAGTTGAAGCTAGAAGCTGATTGGCTACCATGCACAGCTGCACCAGATTTTGCACTATCCAGGTTTAGTAAATCAACCCCTGTATGACCAGCTTTGGACCCCTTTTACACCTTTTTTTTTTTATGTGCTTTTGCCCCACTAAAACTCACCTTTCCCGTGCATGAAAATTATTTCTCTCTATTAGTATGTAATTGTTCCTATTGCTGCGCTGTGTTTGCACTGTGTTTTGAAAAGTCCTGCATGCTGCACCTTTGGTGAACTTTTGAAAAGCACATCAAAAACACACCTTCCATTGTAAGTGAATGGGAATGCATCAAAAGAACACAGCATGTTATATGAGTCAGGTGTCCACGTTTCGCAGGTGCATGCTGGGAGTGCATTTAAAGGGCCGTATGCATTTTTTTTTAAAAAGCATACCATGTTTTTCAGTGCACCGGTGTGAAAGGGCCCTCACTGGCAGACTCGCCAGGTGAAAAATAAAGGGAAATGCAGCCACCACATCTGACAAATAATAAGCTGCAATACATTACATTTTTGTTTTGTGGTTTTAGATATACTTTAAAGTGTTACATAACCCGCAACAGTAAAATCAGTCTGTATATGCAGTAAAGGGGTTAATCATCAGCATTGTGTAAAAAGGCTGTTTTATCCTGTCTCCTCTGATCCTCTCCTTATACCGCTGTCCCCAATATATTTCCTGATAATACAGAGCCAGGGGGCAGGCTGTACATGCTCAGATTGGTGTGTATTGCTAGAGCATTATTTTTTTTTTCTTGGGAGGGTGCATGTGATCAGCACAGGGCCAATCAGCCAGATAGAGGGTCAGTGGTCCTGCATCCTGATAAGACAGCCAGGGCAGAATGAAAACTCCTCCTACAAGCTTTAACCAGACACTGATAGAAGTCACAAGACTGCTATATACTGCTGATGAGAAAAAGTATTTAGCAGTTTATATTTACTAAAACTATTGCATTTCCATGTTCTATGTACTGTGGCAGACCTCATATAATGAATGCAGGGTCCTGGGTTGATTAACACTTTAAGTTTAAGATTAGAAAATTTGCGTGCTTAAAGTCTCTGGGGGTCATTTTTTATTTTAATTTTTTTGGAATCTGCATCACTTCTGCTCTGTGTTTTGCCCACAACCCAAGCGTGTACTGGAAAATGAAACTGCTGTAGAGTATGTTTATTTATTTTATTTTATTTATTACAGGATTTATATAGCGCCAACAGTTTACGCATCGCTTTACAATATAAAAAGGGAGACAATACAGTTATAATACAATAAAATACAAGAGGATTAAGAGGGCCCTGCTCAGAAGAGCTTACAATCTAATAGGGTGGGGGAGGTGATACAGAAGGTTGTAACTGTGGGGAATGAGCTGATGGAAGTGGTAGATGATTAGTTGGAGACATGATAGGCTTCCCTGAAGAGATGAGTTTTCAGGGATCGCCTGAAGGTAGCAAGAGTAGGGGATAGCCGGACAGGTTGAGGCAGCGAGTTCCAGAGGATGGGAGAGGCTCTGGAGAAATCCTGGAGACGAGCATGGGAGGAGGAGACGAGAGAGCTTGACAGGAGGAGATCTTGAGAAGAGCGGAGAGTTAGTTAGTGTTATATAAGTTAGAAGGCTGGCCAGAGGCTAACCTGGATTAGTAGGAGGAGTCTGGGGGTTTATAGCCCGCCTCCTTTGTCAAGTCCCGTGTCGGCTCGTATACCTGGTTCCCACCCACCCGTTTTCCCAAACTTTTATTTTCCTATACATCATACACATTTCTTACATACATTCAGGGTATGCCCTCTTTTAGGCGTACTGACCAGCTAGACCAAGACACACCTCCGGTCTTGGTAGTTGGGGGTTAATGCATTTCCTAGTGAAGACTATGAATAGAAATAAAAGTGGTAGATTCCCTGCATATCTTAAGCTGGCCATACACTGATAGTTCTTTCAGCACTACACACCCTGCTGGCAGGGTTTCTCGGAACTGGCAAAAATTTGCACTGTATGGCCAACTTTAGAATTACAGCAATGCCTATAAGCAGATTTTTACCTTATGTTAAATTATTATTCTTATTCTACAGGATTTATATAGCGCCGACAGTTTAAGCAACGCTTTACAACATAAGGGCAGACAGTACAGTATACAATTGAATACAGGAGGGATCAGAGAGCCCTGCTCGTTAGCGCTTACAATCTAAGAGATAGTATTTTGAATTACAATCGTTATTGTTCTATACTATTATCGCTATAATGGTGTAGCAGTATATAGCTGATCATACACTAATAGATTTATTTTGTTCAGTCTGCAATCTGATCTAACACATTAACACAAATGGCATGGATGAGCGAATCCTTGATGTATTGTATTCTGACATTCGCTAGTGCCAGCCGTCAGAATACCCAAACATTCCTGCAGCTGCAGTTCCCCCCGACAATGTGTAGCCTGGCTTCTTTGACAAAAGTTGATTGAGTAAATCATTTTTGTGGAGCTGACAGGGCCATCCACTGTTAGAATTTCTAACATTATAATGAGTTTAAGTTTTAGTTAGATGAGTTAATGATATAAAAAATAAATAAACCCTTATACTTTAACTATTTTCAATACATGAACTCCGTGGTAAATATATAACAATGGGTCAGACTTTGCTTAAAAATAAAAAAAGACAAAAAAAAACTGTGCTCAGTTAGCTAGTTACCTTTGAAAGTTAGATTCTATTTACATTGCAATAAGCAGATCATTTCCTTTCCAGCTGGGCCCTCTACAGGACAATGGTATAATTGCATCTATTCACACAATAGCCACAGTAAATAAAATCCAATGTTTGGGATACAAGTAGAAAAAGAATAACCTTTAGTTTTTCAAATAATCTGGAAATTAAAAAGCATAACAAAAATTATAGAAATGTATGCATAGGTAGTGCAATACAGAACCTCTATAATAAAAAAACATTGTATTCAGGTAACTGTACATGGTTGATTTCTCTAATGATAGTATCCAGAGTATGAATTCCTTTTTTTTTTTACATGCTTTGATTTATATTTTTTGGGCGGACCAAACTGTCTAGCAGAATTGATAGTTGCAGGGGTTCTGACAAGGTAGTCCCTGGAAAGTGTCTTGTCTGTTCTAAAATTGGTGAAGAATGTGCCAAATTCATGTACCTGTCTAGAACTTGTACTTGAATTTGGCTCATGCTGCGCCAATATTAAAATGCACATGAGACACTTTCGCAAAAAGAGAGTTGGCCTTAACTAGCTCCACTTTTACACTTGGTGTGATCAATGCGACACAATGTAAAAGTGGCGCATTCAGAGAGACACAATGTAAAAGTGGCGTATTCAGTGCGACACAATGTAAAAGTGGCGCATTCAGAGAGACACAATGTAAAAGTGGCGTATTCAGTGCGACACAATGTAAAAGTGGCGTATTCAGTGTGATACAAAGTAAAAGTGGTGCATTCAGTGCTACACAATGTAAAAATAATGCATTCAGTGCGACACAATGTATAAGTGGTGCATTCAGTGCGATACAATGTAGAAGTAGCGCATTTAGTGCGATACAATGTAAAAGTGGTGCATTCAGTGCTACACAATGTAAAAGTGGTGCATTCAGTGCTACACAATGTAAAAGTGGCGCATTCAGTGCTACACAATGTAAAAGTGGCACATTCAGTGCGACACAATGCAAAAGTGGTGCATTCAGTGCGATACAATGTAAAGGTGGTGCATTCAGTGCTACACAATGTAAAAGTAGTGCATTCAGTACAACACAATGTATAAGTGGTGCATTCAGTGCGATACAATGTATAAGTAGCGCATTCAGTGGGACACAATGTAAAAATGGTGCATTCAGTGCGACACAATGTAAAAGTGGCGCATTCAGTGAGACACAATGTAAAAGTGGCGCATTCAGTGAGACACAATGTAAAAGTGACGTATTCAGTGTGACACAATGTAAAAGTGGCGCATTCAGTGCTACACAATGTAAAAGTAGTGCATTCAGTGCGACACAATGTAAAAATGGTGCATTCAGTGCGACACAATGTAAAAGTGGCGCATTCAGTGCTACACAATGTAAAAATGGTGCATTCAGTGCGACACAATGTAAAAGTGGCGCATTCAGTGCAACACAATGTAAAAATGGTGCATTCAGTGCGACAGAATGTAAAAATGGCGCATTCAGTGCGAAACAATGTAAAAGTGGCGCATTCAGTAAAAAACAATGATAAGTGGCGCTTCCAGTGTTACACAATGTAAAAGTGGCGCATTCAGTGAGACACAATGTAAAAGTGGCGCTTTCAGTGTGACACAATGTAAAAGTGGCGTATTCAGTGCAATACAATGTAAAAGTGGCGCATTCAGTGCGATACAATGTAAAAATGGCGCATTCAGTGCGATACAATGTAAAAGTGGCGCATTCAGTGCTATACAATCTAAAAGTGGCGCATTCAGTGCGATACAATGTAAAAGTGGCGCATTCAGTGCGATACAATGTAAAAGTGGCGCATTCAGTGCGATACAATGTAAAAGTAGCGCATTCAGTGTGATACAATGTAAAAGTGGCACATTCAGTGCGATACAATGTAAAAGTGGCACATTCAGTGCGATACAATGTAAAAGTGGCACATTCAGTGCGATACAATGTAAAAGTGGCGCATTCAGTGTGATACAATGTAAAAGTGGCGCATTCAGTGCGATACAATGTAAAAGTGGCGCATTCAGTGCTATACAATCTAAAAGTGGCGCATTCAGTGCGATACAATGTAAAAGTGGCGCATTCAGTGCGATACAATGTAAAAGTGGCGCATTCAGTGCGATACAATGTAAAAGTAGCGCATTCAGTGTGATACAATGTAAAAGTGGCACATTCAGTGCGATACAATGTAAAAGTGGCACATTCAGTGCGATACAATGTAAAAGTGGCACATTCAGTGCGATACAATGTAAAAGTGGCGCATTCAGTGCGATACAATGTAAAAGTGGCGCATTCAGTGCGATACAATGTAAAAGTGGCACATTCAGTGCGATACAATGTAAAAGTGGCGCATTCAGTGTGATACAATGTAAAAGTGGCGCATTCAGTGCGATACAATGTAAAAGTTAAATACAAGCAGTGTAAGTAGACCTGACATCAGCCCTTTGGAGTCCCTGTACAGCAGCACTGGAGAGTGAGAGGAAAAAGCAGCCAATCAGTTCATGTGGTAAAAAGAAGCAATCTGATAGAAGAGAAATCTGACAGAAAGACGACCTCATCATTATGGCCTCTTATTACATAGTTACATAGTAGGTCCATCAAGTCCAACCTATGTGTGTGATTATATGCCAATATTACCTTGTATATCCCTGTATGTTGTGGTTGTTCAGGTGCTTATCTAATAGCTTTTTGAAATTATTGCTGCTGAAATTGTCGATGCTGAAACCACCGCCTGTGGAAGGGAATTCCATATCCTGGCCACTCTTAAGCCCCATACACACGGTCGGATTTTTTCATGGATTCTGTCCGATCGGACAATGTTGTTGAAAAATCAGACCGTGTGTATGCACCATCGGACAGTGTACGTCGGATTGTCCGACGGACAAAGTCTTATCTCCTGCTGGAAAGATTTGCCGTCAACACGGTCCGATCACACCAAATCCGATCGTGTGTACGGTTGTCCGACCGGACAAAGTGCTACGCATGCTCAGATCACATTACAAGACCAAAGCTATTGGCTACTAGCCTCTACGTAGTCCCGTCGTAGGCAACAAACGTCACCACGTTCAGAATGATCAGATTTTCCGACAACTTTGTCCGACCGTGTGTACGCAACACCAACATCGGACAAAGTACGACGGACAGGATCCGACCGACCTGGTCCGCGGATTGTCCGACCGTGTGTATGGGGCTTTACAGTTTAAGGTTAAACCGCTTTTCTTTTTAATTTACTGAGTGGCCGCGTGTCTTTTTTAATTCCCTTTCGCGGAAAAGTTTTATCCCTATGTGGGGTCACCAGTATGGTATTTGTATATTGAAATCATATCTCCTCTCAAGCGTCTCTTCTTCGGAGAGAATAAGTTCAGTGCTCGCAACCTTTCTTCATAACTAATATCCTCCAGGCCCTTTATTAGCTTTGTTGCCCTTCTTTGTACTCTCTCCATTTCCAGTACATCCTTCCCGAGGACTGGCGCCCAGAACTAGACGGCATACTCCAGGTGCGGCCGGACCAGAGTCTTGTAGAGTGGGAGAATTATCGTTTTATCCCTGGAGTTGATCCCCTTTTTAATGCATGCCAATATTCTGTTTGCTTTGTTAGCAGCAGCTTGGCATTGCATGCCATTGCTGAGCCTATCATCTACTAGGACCCCCAGGTCCTTTTCCATCCTAGATTCCCCCAGAGCCCCCCCCCCCCCCCCCAGTGTATAGATTGCATTCATATTTTTGCCACCCAAATGCATTATTTTACATTTTTCTACATTAAAACTCATTTGCCATGTAGTTGCCCACCCCATTAATTTGTTCAAATCTTTTTGCAAGGTTTCCACATCCTGCAGAGAAATTATTGCCCTGCTTAGCTTAGTCTCCTCCACAAATACAGATTGAACTGTTTATCCCATCCTCCAGGTCGTTTATGAATAAATTAAATAGGATTGGTCCCAGGACAGAACCCTGGGGGACCCCACTCTCCACACCGGACCGTTCCGAGTACTCCCCATTTATCTCTTCTCCTTTCCCTGTTCAGTCACAGACTAGGGCAGGTCCAGGGGGACTTGGGCCCATAGAAACCAGGAATCAGACTGAGGACATCTAGTGGCAGAAATAAATTACTGCAAGGGGAAATCTTGCACAAGCTGGTTTTGTTATTTTAACTTCTATTATTATTATTTAAGGTACTTATATATCGCTGTCAATTTACGCAGCGCTTTACATATACATTGTACATTCACATCAGTCCCTACCCTCAAGGAGCTTACAATCTAAGGTAACTTCTAGCAGAGTATTCATATTTTTCTTGCGATTCTGGCCGGAGTTCTGCTTTAAAATTTCTGCCATTTTCTTTCATGTGTCTCCATTGTGGAAGTTCACCGCCTCCACCGCCAACACAGCAAGTAAAAGGAATTTTTCTAACAGGCACACGTACATAAAAATAAATATGGCATTTGGCAAGCTTATTCACTCATTTAAATATTATTTTATGTCAATGTTTTCCCATTGTCACTGGGGCGGGAAATAAGGTAAATACTCACAGAAAAGAGACTCTATAACCATTTTATTTTATGTTTTGTCTGGAATTCCACTCTGATGTGACATCTATGTTATATTATGATTGCACCCTTTGCTAACAGTAAGAATATATATACAAGGCCACATATTTCTTTGTCACAATATTGAAGAAACCATGCTTAGCCATTTAAATGTATGGACCACAATAAAACTTTGTATATCAAGTTATTGTAATAATCATCAACATCAAGAAAGGCTGTGCTGAAGGTTAGAGAGTCTTAAGTGTTGTTTGCCATATGTGCCCAAGAAACTGTTTCTATTCACAATGACTGGCGTTTTAACATTTTTACAGGGACGCTATTGTTGGGTGATGAACTTTAAGTGCACAGCTTACTATGGTGCTAATGGACATTATTGTTATTTTCATGATAAGAATGTCATTTCTATACATTTTTTATTTTACGCAAAGATTATGCAAAAAAAGGGTCACTTCATAGTATGAATTACATGAGAACGTATTACACTGCCACGCAACAAAATAAACAGCAAATATGTAATGTGTATTAAAAAAAAAATTAAAATTTACTTTTTAACTGTGTCTTTTTTTTTTGTTCAATATTTCTATTGAAAAATGTCATCAATATAACAAAACATTGTAATAACAAATATCCCCAACCGGGAGCCAACATGGCCCTTCGGTAGAGTTTATCAAAAACAAAGTTTAATCAACTGTGTCTTTTACATCCATGTGTCTTAACTAAAATGTCCTTTTCAAGCCTGAAAACTGTGACTGTTTTTACCTCTGTGTTACTGTCTCTCTACTCCCTCTACTGCTCTCTTTACAATAATACCGAATGTAGAAGGCATTTGGAGAGTGCCTGCATGAAGGTCTGCAGGTTCAATTCAATTTACTGACTAGGAAAAACCATAAGAGGGTTATAGTTGCAAATTGGTTTTAACAATAAATGTTACTCTATCGCATAAAATAATCTAAAAAGCCTTGTTTAAAAAAAAAAAATTATAAAACCTCTTAATACTTAACTTTCTGGCTGGAGGCAATTTTGTACTTCATTGTCTTCAAGAGCTAAATAATCTTCATCATCCAACATACTTCTGTGTGTATGTGGGATGCCTGGTCCCCTGCAAGTGCGTTTTCTCCCTTTACCCCCTACATCCCTATTCTGTCCTATAATGACAGGTGCAACCAATGCATATGGCAGGGGACACCGGCATTTGTCAGACATGGAAATGTTGAAAGCTGATGATTGTGTAATGCGGCGTACACACGGTCGGAATTTCCGATGGTAGCTTTTCATCGGATTTTCCGACCGTGTGTATGCCCAACGGTCTTTTTCTGCCGGAATTTCCGACAGACTTTGAATTGAGAACCTGTTCTCAAAACCTTTCTATCGGATTTTCCGATCGTGTGTATGCAAATTCGGAAACAATTCGACGCATGCTCGGAAGCATTAAACTTCCCCTTTATAGTGCTGTCGAACGTGTTTTATGCCGCTGTGTTATTGACCGTCGGAATTTGGTGTGATCGTGTGTAGGCAACACAGCTTGAGCGGAATTCCGTTGGAATTCCGACGGAAAAACCATCAGAGTTTTTTCCGACGAAAATTCCGATCGTGTGTACGCGGCATAACAGGTAGCAGCTCTTAAAATCCATTAAAGAATAATGCCGTATTACAAATAATCAGTAAATTAATTACAACATGCAATTATTATTATTATTATTTAAGGTACTTGTATAGCGCAGTTTATTTACACAGCGCTTTACATCTATATTGTGCATTCATATCGGTCCCTACCCTCAAGGAGCTTACAATCTAAGGTCCCTAACTCACATTCATATACTAAAGCCATAAAATTCCACTTATTTGAGTTGAATCTGAGTTTTATAAATTTCCATCGCCACCAGATTCCAATCATGTGCTTGCATAAATCCTGCTTTTTTATTTCATATTTCTTGCACATGATTGGCTATTCAAAGTGAACAAAAATTGTGATTATTCACTAAGCTAAGTGAACATTTACTACAAAGTAAAACCCTCTACTTATAATAATATTTCAAAAAAGGATTGAATTGAATTTCACTTTCACAAAATTCTTTTTCACACTTAGGTTTTGGTGCTTTGTTATAATAAAAATAATATTATATAAATAATATATAATATTATTATATAATATAATAATATTATATATTAACTATAATTATATTATATGTAATATTATTATTGTTATTATTATCATTATTAAAAAAAAATTAAAGGGTATGTTTATTAAACTTTAGTAAACATTACAGCAACAACTAAAGCCTAGTATAATTAATTAAATTATAACAGCGCGACTTTTCTTTTTCCCATATTTTTGTGTTATATCGCACTTGGTGTTGCTGCTATAGGTTTTTCTTTTTTTCTTTGTAGTGTTGTCCAGCGCAGTTTTCCTTGAAATAGTATAATTATTAGTATTATTATTAATTATACAGGATGAATACAGCATCAGCAGTTTGTGCGGCAAAAATTACAGTTACAATACAATTCAATACAAATCAGAGGAATCAGAGGACCTGGCACGTTAGAGCCTACAGTGTAAAATATAAATGTACAAGCCTATCTAGCGTGGTCCTTTTCTATCTCCCCATTCTCCTGCTCCAGGTCTTGTCATATGCTGCCATCTTCCTTCTTCACATCTCAGGGAGGCGACTCTTTCTTCCCACATTCGGGATCCCCCAATGACACAGCGCCAGATTTTGTACCTGCGCAGACAAAGATCGGGCGCCATTTCTGTTAACATGTTGAATAATAATGTTAACATGGAGAATAGTAATGGCTTCTGGGTATCAAATTCACCCCAGGAGGCATTACTTCCCTCAGTTCATAGAACAATATGTAATTGTATTGAAATGAACATCGATTCACTTTATTCCCTAAATTAAGAGAACATTCACTTTGTTAATAAATATCAATTATTCTTAAAGTAAAAGGCTCATACACACTATAATAAAATCGGGCGAACATTTTTGTCCAAAGAATTTTCATGTGATTTTCGTATAGTGTGTGTACACAACTTTCGACAGCCGATTCCGAATTTTCGTACGACCTTAGCCATGTACAAGATATTAAAGTCAAAAGGCAGTATAAAAAAGCAAAGAAATTTTACTTAGCCTAGATTCCGTTTCCTTGGTTAACACCAGAGGACCAGGGTATAGGTCCCACATATGCTACTGAGTAATACTGCAGTGTGATGACGGTGATATGCAGTTATTGGATATGTCTTCATGGCATTTTATGGCACCGTCATAAAGGGGAGCCAGACATGGAGTGCCTCAACCTCACTGCCTGTTGGCTGCATTACTTTATGCCAGATGTTGGTTAAAATGTGATTGGACTGTTTTAGATAAATGGCGCACCCATGCCACAACTTTAAAGTGACTCTAGCACTTCCTATGAAAAATGGAAACAATGGCTCCTTGTAAAAGAAAACTGGGAATAAGTACCACTCCAGCAGGAGGGAAGTTTGAACTCCTCTGTCTTCCAGCCTTGGGCAAAGCCTTCAGGATTTGACACTTCTGGAAGTGTCGAATGGTAGCACTCAGTAGTGGCTTATTGTAGTAGCTGGCAGGAAACCACAGCACGTGGAAGGTGATACCCCATCAGAGTACATCTTTCAGGGGGGACTGGGGTGTGGATGGAGGCTAAAATTAGCCTTTATGTGTTTGGGGGTCATTTTATAGTGTCATCTTAAAAAGTCACATGACAGTATTCCTCTGGGAGGTAAAATATAAGACAAATAGTAAATGAGGCCTTAAGTCTCCAGTTCCAGTGATGATCTGATGATTGGGTAAATCTGAACTCCGGGGTAAGTATATAATGTCTAAGTAAAAGAGGCATGTGTATTCTTACTTGAATCTTGGTGTGATTTGCATACTTCCTTCAGATCTGTGCAGTAAAATGTTTCCTTTGTGCAGGAGCTTCCTGTAAGGGCGGCCACAGACAGTTCAAATCTCGGCTGGTTCAGCCGAGATTCGAACCATGTATGGGCAGGCTGAATGTACCAAGCTGATCAATCGATCAACTTGGGTGTAACCAGCCTGCTTGATTTTACATGAATTTATCGCTAGCGGATGGTATAGCCGCTAGCAATAATCACTGTCTTCGACGGCGAGGATGGCTTCCCACGCCCCCCTGCCGAGAGAATACAATGGCTCGGCGGGAGGGATTCCTCCATCAATACTGTCTGTGTGTCAAGCAAATTTCATTTTGCAAGAAAGACATTTTCTCCATGTATGGCCTGCATTACACAGACTGCTCACTGCTGCTGATCCTGTATCTGCCCTTCCTGTAGCTTTCTACAGACAGCCTGTATTGGGTGGCCCTGGTGGGCCCCTCCTTCAGCTCTACCCTGAGTACAGCACAGGGATGATGTCATCACTACTTTTACAGGATAATATCTGGGTTTGCAAAAACAATTTGGGCACAGCACATGCATTTATATCCTTTGTAGCTATTGTGGAATATAGTTAAAAGAAAGTTTTTGCATTTGAAGTTCAGCTTTAAGGATCAGGCTACACGTATTTACCTATTTAGCATACATAACATTTTTCCAGCTTGCAGTAAAACAGTCTGTACAAGTGGGGACAGCTCCATATGAAGTCACCACATTAACTGACTTGCCAAGTCAGGGTAAGAATTGTGGGGATTCTGACCAGTTTTTGTTATAAGGTATACATCTGCACATCTATGGCCATTCTAAATCTCACTGTATGTGCTCAGCTTCAGCCAAGGGTACAAGTCAAAATACAACATATACAGTTCATTCTGTACTAGATATCATTCATATTATTTTAGAGCTGTGGTACAGTAAAGGAGCTTAGCACTGCTATATTTATTTATTTGTTTCTCACTGTACAAAATTCAGATCTCAGGAAATGTTATAGTAAAATAGCTGATAAAAGAACAATACACTATGTCTGCAGGGCCACAAATTTTATCATAGCTTAGAAAATATTTAGATAGCATTTTAGTTAAAGTTTCCCATGAATGCTGTTACAAAAAATAGTAATAGTGCAAAAATACCGTGTATGTGACTGTTTAGGTGCATGAAGGTGAGAGATGTTATCTAAAGGCCCAAAACAGGCCAATCCTAAAGAGAAACCGCAGTCTGCGCACATAACTTAGTAATAAAAACATCTTTGCCATTCTGAAGCTTCCATCCAACCACTTTGCAAATTATTTTATATATACTGTGATTCTGTACTTGCCAACTATGCTGCAGAAATCTCCCTCCACTGTGTCTGGCTGCAGCCATTTTAACTGTGGGCAGCTGAAGCTGCTGCCTGTTCACTTCCTGGATTTACACAGACACACAGAGGCACACCTCCAGCTCTGCACATCTCATTGGCCTTCTTATGACTCATCTCCCCTCCCTTCTTGGCAAACTCTCACGAGAGTGAGAGAGAGCGCTGTGCATGATATAAGCCTAGGCTTTTTACCAGACAAGAAACAGGAAGTGGGCTGTATAAGGTATTTACTGTCAGAAAAAATATGTTTTACTATCCAAAGTTAAAACAACGAGGGCAGAAGATTTAATAGATGGAAAGTTGAAGGTCCGCTTTAAAGCATGGTAATACATTGCTTTAACACACAATGTGAATGGGGCTTTAATAAATAGAGAATGTCCACTCTGTAAAGAGAATGTTTACTTAGGGTTTGATTTATTAAAACTGGAGAGTGCAAAATGTGGTGCAGCTCTGCATAGACACCAATCAGCTTCCATTTTTTTTTCAAAGCTTAAAGCGGAGCCCAACCCTAAAGTGGAACTTCCGCTCATCGGAACCCTCCCCCCCTCCGGTGCCACAACTGGCACCTTTCAGGGGGGGGTACAGATACCTGTATAATACAGGTATCTGCACCCACTTCCAGGCATAGATATCTGCAGAATCTGTGCGTATTTACGCCACTTCCTGCAGGCCCCACTGTCTGCTGGGAAACACACGGATCCCAGAGACAGCAGGGACCGTCCTTATTGCACAGCGCGACTTGTGCATGTGCAGTAGGGAACCGGGAAGTGAAGCCGCAAGGCTTCACTTCCTGATTCCCATACCGAAGATGGCGGCGGCAGCACCCGAGAGACGCGCTGGAGGGGTAAGTGTCCATATTTTAAAAGCCAGCAGCTGCAGTATTTGTAGCTGCTGACTTTTTTTTTTTTTTTTTTTTAAACGGTTGGCTACCATGTCACAACTGCACCTGATTTTGCACGCTCCAATTTTAGTAAATTAACCCCTTAGCTTAGTACATAAGGTGAAGTCCTGTTCAGTCCCTATGAACTTTATCAGGACCTGAGAAACTCCTGAAAAGGCATTTAATATGCATTGTTCGTGGGATTTCTTCTCTTAGTAGCTAGCTTTCCATTGGCTAAAACAAAAACATTCCAAGCTGAAGATGCCTGAAAAATGGACAGTATGTACAAGTGCGGAAAAAACAACAACACTCCAAAATAGCGTAAAAGAGCTCAAGTATGAACCTAGCAGTAAATAGGAACTATTCTCATCTCAATCATCTAACCATGTACCAGCTAAAATCCTTTTTTTTTTTTTATTTCCCCTGTACATGAACTGGCTATTAGGTTCATACTTGAACTTGATCACCTTTGGAACTCTTTTTTCTGTGCGCTTGTAAACACATTTTTCATGCATTCTCAAGCTTGAGTGTTTTTGTTTAAGCCAACGGGCCTTTTTAGGTGTTTTTCAGGCACACTAATTGAAGTCCATTGGGACCAAAAACATGAGACCCAGTCCCAAGGGAACCCAAATACTTTTAAACAACAGGTTTCAAGTGACACCAAAAATGACCACTGTTGAAGCTCTTCTCAAAAACATTCCAACTCGCCCTTCACTTTATTAGGCAAACAGTCTATACTCCTTTTGTGGTGTTGTTTTTTCTAAAGGAATAGCGGGTGTTCAATTTTTAAAGGTGCAACTGTGTTCACTGCAATAGTGTTCAGGCAATTCTTCTATTCTCCAACCTAATGTCAAAGATTTTGTGTATTGGGCAAGTAATGAAATGTGATTTTTGATTGCTTAGGCCGATTACATTATCCCCAGACATTAGAGGTCCACTTTAAGCACTCTTCATTTATTGTCACAATCTATTTTTCTGGAACTCACATCAATCTGACAGCAGCCATTATGGCAATTCCCTTTACCATTAAAGCACTTCAATCATTCAGAAAAACAATTATCAGAAACCATACATCCTATAAGTCTGTGTGCACTTGGACCATTTAGTTGTAATGTATAGAATATCTGTGCTATTGACTAATCCAAGTCTGTGGCAAGCTAACGGCTCTCTTGTATAAT
>CM053027.1:334655132-334665132 GCA_028564925.1 Lithobates sylvaticus
TTTGGTGGGGATGGGCTTGGGAACAGTAGCCTGAACAGTTCAGCTTTCCTGGCCGTGATGGGGTAGGGGATGTTCCTGCGCCTCAGCTCGGCTGAGAGTCTGGGGATGGTCCAAGCTCTGAAGGCTTGTGCGAAGTTGTCTGCCGGGCCCGCTTCGGGAGGTGATGGGGCGGGGTTGAGATTGTCGCTGCCGGCCAGAGACATGGCGTCTGCTAGAATAAAAGAGGGGGGGGGATGCATGTTTCTCTCGTTTACTTTTTTTTTTTTTTTTTTTTGAGTTTTAAGTTTTGAAGGGCAGGAGAGGATGTATCTGTGTTTGTGGATTGCGGAAATATGAAGGGGGGAGGGGGGGCAGGGCGGGATGCCTGTGTGACGGGCATTGGGGACAAACGGTTTGCGTGCGTGCGCTGAGTGGGATGTTCCATGGGCCTATATGTAAACTCGGAGGATGCGTGACACCGAGGTAAGCCAGGAGGTGACTGGCCGGGTGGCTGATGCTCGGGTGTCCGTCTGTGCTCGGCACGGACTGGTTAACCAGAGCCCCCCCAGGGCGGCACTGGGGGGAGTGGCTACTGATTGGTTTGCTAAGTAGGAATGTTTCGATCTGTAGTAATTTGACGTGGGTTCGGTCAGCTAATACTTGCACTGCCAGCAAGTCATGAGATTAGGTGACCTTGTCTGCGTAGTGAAGGCTTGTGCTTCGAAAAATAGAGTGATATGCATAGAAGTATGTGACAGTTACTAACGCCTGGAAATTTTTATCAAAACTATGGTGTTCTGCGTGGATGGGAAGGGGAGATGTGTGAACGAAGCAGGATACCGTTCGACGGTATGGTGAGAATCGGGGATGCGCGTGAGCGCTGGGTGAGTTTGTTTCATTGGCCTGTGGAACTCAAAGAATGCGTGACAACCGAGGTAAGCCAGGAGGTGACTGGCCAGGTAACCGATGCTCGGGTGTCCGTCTGTGCTCGGCACGGACTGGTTAACCAGAGCCCCCCCCAGGGCGGCACTGGGGGAGTGGCTACTGATTGGTTTGCTAAGTAGGAATGTTTCGATCTGTAGCAATATGACGTAGGTTCGGTCAGCTAATACTTGCACTGCCAGCAAGTCATGAGATTAGGTGACCTTGTCTGCGTAGTGAAGGCTTGTGCTTCGAAAATAGTGTGACATGCATAGAAGTATGTGACAGTTACTAACGCCTGGTGCTGAGCCGAATAAGTATGTGTGACAGGGATATGTAGTGAAAAGGTGTGTGAAGAGAATGGAAAACTGAAACAACGACAACCTACGCACCTGCTTGCTGCCCTAGTGATAGAGTCTCTGTTGGGGTCAAGCCTGGGAGACCTGGTGCCTATGGTGGGGTGACATGAAATTATTTGTGAGAGATGGGTTGCAAGAGCTGATTCGGGGCCGTAGTTGACCCCCTGGTGAAGAGATGCAAGCCCTCGAAATTACCTGGAAAGAGAAAGGGGGTGGTCCGATCCTGTTGTATAGGAGACCAAGGGACGACTTACTGACCTAAGGGAAAGGTGAAAAGGGATAGAGAAAGGCGTGAGTAGCTGAAGTTTGCTACTGGGGAAGTTGTGGCAGCGAGGCCAATGGAGATCGAGCTGCAACGATTGCAGAGGTATGTAGGAGGTGGATGTGGGAGCCGTGACACAAACCTGCGGTGAAGCAAGATGTGCGGGGGGCGGCTGTGCCTCACATTGGCTGGGTTGCCGTGGAAGGCAAGGAGTGGACTGTCTTGCTGAGGTTTGCAAGGTGTGGGGGCCCATTTACACGAACTTGCGGTGGTTGCAAGAAGTGCGTGGGGAGTGCAGTGACATGCTCTGGTGGGTGTGTGTGTGTTTTTTTTTTTTTTTTTTTTTGGGGGGGGGGGGGGGGGGGTGTGGGGGTGGACGTGTGAGTGAGGGGATGCTTGCACTGGGTAGCGGGCGTAACAACCAGTGGAAGTGGGGTGAATTGTGGGGTAGAAAACAAACAAACAATAGCATGGTAGTTGAAATGACTCAGTGGAAAAACAGGGGTTTCGACGTAGCGACGGAAAAGCATAAATCCTACCTGCGACGCTGAAGCGGAACGAACTGGGGGTGCGATCGGGAATCGAATCCGTAATCTGGAACGAGGAGCGTCGGACAACTCAGGAACGTGTACTGAGTTGCTTGTCGGCCTGGTGACGTGTAATACGGCGCGCTAGAACCGACACCAGCCTCGTGGAGAGGTCTGGTATTTATACCCTCCGGGCTCCTCCCATAATTGCAGGCCACCATGCTGGCCTTCCTATATATATATATATATATATATATATATATATATATATATATATATATATATAAAGAGAGAGAAGTCTATAGAGAGAGAGAGAGAAGTCTAGAGAGGGAGAGAGTCTATATATATAAATATATATCTAGAGAGAGAGAGAGAGAGATCTATATATAAATATATATCAAGAGAGCGAAATATATATCTAAATATAGAGAGATCTATATATAAATATATAGAGAGATAGATCTATCTATATATATATAGAGAGAGAGAGGGGTCTAGATATAAATAAATATATATATATAAAGAGATCTCTCTCTCTCTCTCTCTCTCTCTATATATATATATATATAGATAGGTAGATAGATAGATATAGAGAGAGAGAGAGCTATATATATATATATATAGCGAGAGAGATCTATATATAAAAATATATCTAGAGAGAGAGAAACATATATATATATATATACATATATATATATATATATATATATATTATACATATATAGAGAGAGAGACTATATATATATATATATATATATATATATATATATATATATATATATATATATATATATATATATATATATAAATTATATATTATATGCACAAACAAAAATACTAGATATTATGCCAAACAAACTGGAGTATCTATTTTCACTTATAGGCATAAAGGATTTATTTTATCCATATTTTATCCATATGCATTTACAGGGTATGCCCAATAAATATTCTCACCTCGTGAGATAGATAGACAGACAGATATATAAATAGATAGATAATCAAGCTAAACTGCTCCCTATATACAGTATCTAATTATGATTTATTTAAAAAGCACCACATTGGGAGGGTATGCCCAATACTCTACTTGGTGATAGTTATGAAATGTATGTGTAGATAGATAATTATACAAAATAGACCGGAGTCCTTGACTTGATTCTCAAGTATTGTTACAGTGTGCCCAATAAATGCTCACATTTTATTTGGTGACAAAAAAAAAAAAACCTTGAGAATCTCTTCTCCATATGATACATATTTGAAGAGAAGCTTTTATTATAGATACGTAGGAACAAGGAACGAGATTGTCATTGGAAAGCCTGAACTACTAAACAAATGCCAGCGGAAAGGTGGTTATGGGCAACAACTGCACTTTTCTTTTCTTTTTTCTTAAATACGGTTATTTTCCAGTAATTCTTTATGGGCAAGCAGTTGGTGTGGTTTCTTTGGCTATACACGACAGCGCTAGGACTGGCAGCAGAGCCCAGCTCCCTGGGTCACCCTGATCAATAGGATCCTCATGGTGTGCCAGGCTGCCCCCACCCTACTAGGGATTTCCTTGGAATAATCTCAGGTCAGGTCATGTGTTATCTCCAAAATAGAGGAAACGCTCCGAATTAAAGTTGTGCCCTGCCAAACATACCCCCTTTCCTTCATGTCTAAAATCTGTAGATTCTCTCTAGGAATAATCAAGTAGGAACTTTTTGGAACAAGTTTAGTAGACTGGAAACAAAATCCCCTGCTTCCTTATAGAAACAAAAAAAAAAAAGTCCTCTTATATAGTTTACATACCAATAATCTAAAACGGATGTTAATATGCATGGAAGCATTTTAATCTTTCCTGATCGAAATTAAATACAGACATCAACGATTTTTAGCAGATTCCCCACATCTCCTCTAATTGAAAATAATAACTAACACACACAATTCTGGACAGTGCTCACTCCATGTCCCTTTTCTGGCAAACATTCATGGCAAGAGATTTGTGCTGGCTCAGACTTCCATCTATACCTTTAATAACTACCATATTAAAAAGGGAGCGTAAAATTAGTCATTAGGTTTACTGATTTAGCCGGACTAAAAAAAAAAAAAAAATCCTGATTTTCTTTTTTTACAAGCACAAAAGACCAATTTTTTTTTTTTTATCAAATAACAATAAATAATAATAAAGTGTAGCTATATTTTCTGCTAATAATATCAGCAGAAAATATAGTTACACATTTTTATATATTATTATTACTCTGTTGGTAGCATTTTGTTATTTTGTGACTTGTTTGTCAGGAAAAGAAAAGAAAGGATAGAAAAAAAAAAAAAGTATGTTATGTTCTTTAATATATTTTAAGATAAATAAAGAGGGGGAGAGATGAAAGATAATAGAAAAAGTCACATATTCTGAAAAAAAATGTATATAATTAAGTAAGTCTGAAACAGTTTATTTCAACATTTTTTATTGAAAGATGTGAGAATTAAAAAAAAAAAAAAGAAAAAAAAAAAAGAACAGCTAGATACCCGAGTAACCAGCACATTTCAAATCATGTATTAAAAAAAATATAGCGCAGTTTGTGATAATTTTTTTTTTTATTATTGAACTGGAGTGAGAACAAAAACCTGAGGTTTATTCCTGCATTTTATAAGCCCCGCTGTGTAGAATACCACGTCAATGATTTAGTATTCAGCTAAATCAGCACAGACTGGATGCAAGAGATGGCACATGATTGTCCTAAAACAGCAGGGGTGGTGGGGGGGGGGGGGGAATTAATAAAACACAGTTAAAAAAACCATATATCTCATTCAATCACAAAGAGCTAAGATAAGTTTTCATTTACAATATATATCATGTAAATTGGAAAAAAAAAATTAAATGCAATGAATTAATTCTCTAAATATTATGTACACACCATGTACAACTCTGAATAAATTAATACCAATTTGCATATTTTGGGATCCGTATAGCTTATTTACAGAAATTACTATTTTTTTTTAATAAATATTTCTGGTACATAGGTAAATAGGCACCTAATACTTGTACCAGATTGGTGATGTGGTGAAGGATTCACTCTACATGTCAGTTCAGCTGTGGATAGCCTCTTCATTTATTGTATTTTGTTTCGATTTGTTGTTGTGTTTTTTTTTTTTTTTTGTTTTGTTTTTTGTTGTATATGATTACAATTTTTTTTTCACTTCAGTCATTTCCACAATCAAAAGTAGACATACTTCACATATGACTACTGTTTCCAATAGTCGGTTTTAGACAAATACCTCCCAGACCCCCCCCCACCCCCCCCTCCCCTCCCTCTTTCATGAAGAAATCTAAGGAATTCCTTGCTCCCCCCCCCCCCCCTTTTTGTCCATCATCAATTTCACCGAGTCTCTGCATTCTTGGGTCATTCCAAGTATTGTGTACAAAAGGGGAGCTTCTCCACAATAGCGCTATTATTAAGAGTTCTTGGTGTCCCCATAGGTGCACGGTTGAAGTTGTATCCTTTGTATTGGGTGGATATAGATATATATATATTTATATATTTATACATACTGTATATGATTTCTTCTCAAACCTTCATAATTGGTGGGCTTTCAGTGTGTTATATAAGTACTCATTGTTTTTGATCGCTGACCTTTATTTTTATTTTATTTTATTTAATAAATAGTTATAATGTGCTGTACAAAATCCCAGTGCTTTTCAGCCCTTGTGGCTCAGGTGATGGGGAGGAGAGGCGCCAGTCATTTAGGGGTCTCCCGACCTGGGGAGACCTCTCTTTGGCTCTCCAAACCGCTGACCAGTCTCTGAATGTTCTGAAGCTCGTTTATGGAATCCTTCATGGAGGTCTTTGGGGACAGCGAGCTAGAGTGGGACCTCTTGTGAACAGGAGTGTCTGGGATGGGGCTGGGTTCCCGACTGCTGCCAGGCTTGGAGCTCTCCGATCCTGGGTTGAGGCTTGATGGCAATCCAGTGGTTAAAAGGTTAGTGCTGGGGGGGATGCCCACAGGCATCTGGTATGGGCTGAAGCGTAGGCGAGGCCGGGTGCTGCTGAGAAAAGGGTTCCTTGGCATAGTGCTGGCAGCGCTGGTGGCTGGCATCGCTGACGCTGCAGCTGCTGCAGCCGCCATGTAAGTGTACGGGTAAGGGAAGAGCCCTCCAAAAGTGGGCATCGGGATTCCCTGCAAGAGACAAGACAGTATTTAATACATTGGTCACCAACCATAAATATCAATTTCAGATGGCACTGCGTTAATGAGATCTAACTATCAGGAAGTTAAATCGCCCATTTCTTAGTACCTCCATCCTATAAAACAGTGGTCATCAACCTTGTCCTCAGGACCCACTAACTATTACCTTGGGTAGATGCAGACTAGAATACTGCAATCACTGAGCAGCAAATGATATCACCTGTGATGTATTTCAGTTATCTTGCAAACCTGGCCTGTTGGTGGGTCCTGAGGACAGGGTTGATGACCACTGCTATAAAAGATCTGACAAAGTATATATACCTTGGCTGATTAACTAAAACAAAAGAGTGCAAAAGCTGGCCCAGCTCTGCATAGGAACCAATCAGCTTCCAGGTTTTATTGTCAAAGCTTAACTGAACAAGTTGAAGTTAGAAGCTGATTGGCTACCATGCACAACTGCACCAGATTTTGCACTCTTAAGTCTAAGGCTGGCCAAACATGTTCAATTTTCTTGAACAATTTTCCTTTAGATTTACCTTGAACTACTACTGCAAGTGCCTGCCTAATTGTATACAATTGAAAGTGGTTTAGTTTTGACTTCATATGTTTTTTTGGTAAATCTAAAAAGAACAAGAAAATTGATCATGTATGGCCAGCCTTACACTAGACAGTACTCAATTAGTCTCAACTATGTCCTATATATTACATAGTGGGGTTGATTTACTAAGGCTGGCCATACATGTTCAATTCTCTTGTACAATTTTCTTTTAGATTTACAAAAAAACATAATAATTTATGAGGTCAAAACTAAACTTTCAATTGTATCCAATTAGGCAGGCCCTTGCACTATATAGGTAAATCTAAAGTAAAGATGTATGTGTATGGCCAGCCTAATAGACCACAGGGAGAAATAGAAGAGAATTCTACGTTGGCTTATACTACTGTTATGTCTCACATAGACAAACTAATAATAGTAATAAAAATACTAATACTACAACTACTAATTATTATTATATTGACATCTCATCATATTATTTATTGACATACAAACTCTACCCTAATCTCTGAAAATGTTTTATTTTTTTTAAAGTAAAAAACACTTCGGTTTAGAATTTAGGCAATTTATAATCAGCTTTTAATAGACCATAACAAACTGATCGATATAGGTCACTCCTTTAGGCTGGATTCACACCTATGCATTTTTAGTGCTTTTTGCATTTTGCAGATTTGC
Organism: Lithobates sylvaticus; assembly: GCA_028564925.1. NCBI lineage: Eukaryota > Metazoa > Chordata > Amphibia > Anura > Ranidae > Lithobates > Lithobates sylvaticus. The sequence goes on from CM053027.1 coordinate 334,662,573, forward strand.
ACTACAGAACATGTTCCATAGGAATGGACTGTAGTGCAAATCTGCAAAATGCAAAAATGTACTAAAAGGGCATAGGTGTGAATCAGACCTTATAGAAGCCAGAGATAGCACCCAGCCAAGTATCTGCAGAATCAACAGCAGGGCTGTACTTGCTGAGAAATTGAACATCAATGGGACCACCACTGGGATCCACCCATGAGAAGCTTCATCTCAAGTTCACTCAAGTAGAAGGATGAAATGGTTACTCAACCTTTTTTGCCAAAGAATTCATCTGAGCCATATTTCTAGTGTACTGTGAAAGGGTTATACAAGGCCAAAAAACATTTCCTACATTGCTCTAACTGTAACCAAGTTAGAAATAAAAGTAAAAAATTGGGGTGCTTATTTCCTTTGCCTTTTACATTTTTTTTATAAATTAACTGAAAATACTACAAGCTGGCTCATTAAAGATGGATTTAAAGCTGCTCCAGCCAACCCAGTCATCATAAGTAAATGTTCCCATAGATGATGGAGCTTACCTGAGAGGCCAGCATATGCTGGGATAGATGAAAAGGGAAGTGGGCAGCTCCAGCGCCTTGCACTGAAGAGAGCCCTCCATTCTCCAGGCCAGTTGCTCCTGTCATAGAGGCCAACAAATGTCCCATACCCATGGCTGAGAAAGCCCCAGGTGCCATGGCAAATTGTCCTGGATGGATGAACAAGGGCTGTCCAGCACCCAAGGGGTTAAAGAACTGTTGTCCATGGAGGCCAGATAACGCTAAACTCTGCAGATGACTTGCAGTCAAGTGTGGAGGGCTTTCTGTCTGTACCATGAGTGGGGCAAAGGTCTCTTTAGTCAAACCTCCACATTCTTGGTCAGATTTGGTGTCCTCTTTCCTCCTGCTCTCCAGTTTCTCCTTCTCTAAACTCCTGACACTGAATATGCTGTCACTGTCCTTGCGGCCTTCAGGTGACTCGGTCTTCTTGTCAGGTGTGGCTTTCTCCTTTCCCCTGTCCTCCAGTCTGGGGCTGTTAGGACTAGATAGAGGTCCTCCAGGACTGCTGTGACCTCTGACAGTCCTCACTTCATGTCGTTCTAACTCTTGGTCGCTGTCTGCGCTGTATTTCTCATCTAGAACAGAAATGTCACAGTTAGCCACCTGCACACAGTATATTATAAACAGAAGCTTAGTGGAATTGCCCACCGTCTATTCAGCCACAGGTACAAGCCCGAGTCTACCAAGCATGTTTATGCTGTGACAATGATTTATAACTATCAGGATAAGAAAAAAAAAAAAAGAGAGAAAAAATAGAAAAGAAAAATCGATACCATGCACATATTGTTGCTTTGCTTCAACTATATTGGCACTCTGTGTGCCAAATGTAATAAACATTTTTTTATAATGTGCTGTGTCACTGTACATTACAAGAGATACAACAACTACATGCATTCTAATGTATCTAATCCAGCTGAATTGTGTATATTAAGCACCCTTGCTGTCTCCTGTTGGCTTTTAAGTTTTAAAGATCTTTCTCTATAGGGCAGGGACCGACTTACTTTCCAGAACCGAATGAATAATACAGTGTAGATAGTGTTAACCAATAGAGGTTTACATGCTTGAGTACTTCTACATGTCCCTGTCCCCCAACTACCTGTATTCCTATAGTAGTGTTACTTGTGTGCTCATGTGAGGAGATAATAATTTTCAGATTCAGCTAAATATGCATTAGAGACACTAATTAAACCTGTACAGTAAGTAAAGGGAAAAAAAATGTGTATAGGACTGAAATCAATAAACCCCATTGAATAAATAAAAGGTTTCCAGGAGACATGGAAACCTTTGTAGTGTAAGATTTTCTTGTATTGTTTAAAGTAAAATAATCCTATAATGTGCTTATATATTGCTAAATTAAATTCAAACTGTACAAACTACATCACAACAAAAAGTCCTTTTGAGCTGCCAGTTAAAAAAAGTGTTATGCTTTTAATATCACACATTCAAAAGCATAGGCACTCAGAGTTAAACACTTGTGTATATGGCTCAAAGTTTGTGCATAAAATATTAATATGAACTTTTATTTTAAAATAATTACTAGAAAAAGGACATTTACCAGCATAATTAATTTTACATAAATAGAATGTTCTGTAAGGGAGACAGACAGATACATACATGGGTTTGTTTTTAGTTTTTTTTTTCTCCCCTGCATGATTAGATATTGGCAGTGACAGGTACCCCTTAGTAACTACTCTCTCTCTCTGTTATATGTGAGATATTATATATATATATATATATATATATATTTTTTTTTTTTTTTCTATCTCTCTATATACGCACATACAGACTATTCATAAAGCAGTGCTCCATAACCTTACAACAGGGCTGATCTACCACAAGCAAGCTTTTCACCATAGCCTTTGTTCATCTCCAATACTAATATTTTCCCGATTCTAGGTATTTAAAGCTAGGCCATTATCTACCACCAATTATCTACCAATCCCAAATGTCAGTAATTCCAAATGTGCATAAGCAAATTGTTTTAAATATAACATGCATGATCAAAACAGGATTTGATAACAAAT
>CM053027.1:334670132-334677632 GCA_028564925.1 Lithobates sylvaticus
GGTGCAGATGTACATGGTAGCCAATCAGCTTCTAACTTTAGCTTGTTTAATTAGACTTTGACAATAAAACCTGGAAACTGATTGGTTTCTATGCAGAGCTGCGCCAGATTTTGCACTCTCCAGTTTTAGTAAATCAACCCCTCTGTTATATTAAATTACATACCGGATCCAACAAGGCTTATCAAATTCAAATACATAAGGCTCAGTTCATAAAGCTAACACACCAACAGAAGGAGTCTTATTTAAAAAAAATGAGTTATATTTAGCCAAGGAAAATGAGATTTGGAAATTAGTCACATGTCTGATCATAGAGATCCTATTGTGAATTGAGTCTATTGCATGTAAAATAGACAACAAAAGCTGTATTGAAATATACTATAACCTGAGCTTTTCTATATTGTCCTATCAATAATAAATAATATACCCAGATGACATTGGCTTTATAATTCAGTGTGATGTACAAATTCATTGCCGGATTAAAGTGATTGTGTGGAATAAATAAACTTCCAAATTGTCATCAAAACCGATCGATAGGATTATCATTCAATCAATGCAAATGCAGGGCAGCAAAACATCGCAAAGGCTTTGCTATCCAGATGCAGACTACATTGGCATGCCCCTTCTTCACAACATTAATTATATTGGGGCACTGCCATACACAGAGGAGATGCCCCCCTTTAACAGAAAACTAAGCTAGGCTGTCTTTTCTTAAAAATAAAAGACTCATTAATGTTTCCCATTTAACTGAGGAGCACAGAGTAGTGTGCACATTCTGACATATACCTGAACTTGTACTGAAACATGTAGCAACACTTTTGACATGTGTGGAATGACTCTCTAAACACCTTGAAGAACGACCAGTTTGGTAAGGGTTTAAAGTTGACTAATCCACACTGATGCCATCCCTGATGCTTAGATTGTAGGCGAAATCTTGAACATGTCATTAGGGAAATGTATACAGGCTTATGGCTGATGAATGGAGCTGCAACTGATCCTTTGCTAATGTTTAAAAGGGGATCAGTAAAAAAAAAAAAAAAAAATAGGCTCTGCATCTCAAAAATATTAGCATTGTAAAATAGCAATAGGGATTTGAATGCAGCGAAGATAGAGTGCATATTATACAGCACACAGGAAACATAGGGGTTAATGATAACAATATACACGGTAATGTATGGAGAAAGGAGGCGGAGGTCAAAGAGTTCAGTATAATAGGGATGGAAGTATGATCGTGTCCTGCCAGAAATTTTGACACAAGCAGGAAGCACAGTCTGCTGGGGAAATTAAAAGGGGGTGTCCTTGTGATAAGCCTGCTGGGCTGCTGAGGATAGAACTGGCCATGTTCCATCCATACCCTGAACACGTCACATAAGGTGGCATCGTTTTTTGGGGGGGTTTAGACACTGGGGTTGATTTACTAAAACTGGGGAGTGAAAAATCTGGTGTAGCTCTGCATGTTAGCCAATCATCTTCGAACTTCAGATTGTTAGATTAACAACACATTGGGGTTGATTTACTAATATTGTAGTGCAACAAAAAAAATCTGGTGCAGCTGTGCATGGTAGCCAATCAGCTTCTAACTTCAGATTGTTAGATTAACGCATTGGGGTTGATTTACTAAAATTGTAGTGCAAAAAAAATTCTGGTGCAGCTGTTATGCTAGCCAATCAGCTTCTAACTTCAGCTTGTTATATTAACACCACATTGGGGTTGATTTACTAAAATTGTAGTGCAAAAAAAATCTGGTGCAGCTCTTAGAAATCGAACAGGTTCCAGATTTTTTTTTTTTTTTTCAAAGCTTCATTGAACAAACTGAAGCCATACACTTTTTGGCTACCATGCAGAGCTGCACTACATTTTGCACTCGCCAGTTTTAGTAAATCAACCCCAAAGTCTGGTTTATTTATGCCAATGGTATATATAGGGTTAAACATGGGCAAGAAAATACGTTTTTGTCTGGTTTGTAGCTTTAGCCACCCCCAATCTTATTTTTTTTTACTTTTAACTGCTATTAAAGGACCCCCCTATGAATCGACAATAATGTGTTTCAGTATACACATTACACCGTATTCAGTATACACATCGCATAGGTAATAAGGTGTCCTTTTATGAAGCAGTGAAATCTATTCACTGCTTCATTCTCCGGCATTCACAGAGGAGATCTTTCTCCTCTGTGTGCCAGTTTATGAAGCATAGTAGATCGCTTCACCCATGGAGGAGTGAAGAGATCTACAAACGCTTCAAACAGTGGAGAACGGCCCCAGATACTGGAATCTCGTGAGACTTTACGAGATTACAGCATCAGAAATTCACTGAAACACTGAGATGTCCATTTATTAAGCAGTGATAAATTATCACAGCTCAATACATGGACAGACACCAGTGTGATTAATGGTAATAAAATAAAGAGTCCCCCCTACATTATATATACATGTATACACACACACACATTATATATACATGTATACACACACACACACACATATATACATGTATATACACACATTATATATATATATACATATACACATTATATATATATACATGTATACACATATATATGACAGGGGGACATGGTTACAGTGTTGGGGGGTCTGAACGAGGCATAAGGAAGTTAATAATCTTCCTTTTTCCTCCTCAGATCCCCCGGGATTCTCTCTTCACTCCCCGCTTCACCTCCTCTGAGTTGGTGAATCGGGGAGTGTGAATTCTGACACTGATCACCAGTGAAGCGCTGAGATCGCAGCTTCATACACTGGCCGTTACTGTGTCATTCTATGTGGATTCTCCATGTGCAGAGATAATCGGCGGGAGAACAAGTTCAAACACTTCTCCCCCCCATTATCTCTGGTTTATAAACTGTTTATGGGCTGTGATCAGTGGTGATCCTCAGGATCTCCGCTGATCACTGCTTCATAAAAGGACACCTAAGTCCCATGTACCCGACTGCACTAATAACTGCCTGCCCGACTGACTGACTGTCACATAAAGTCAACGAATCCTGTTAATTACCATATCAAGGACAACTAATGGGCAACTTTCCTTTTTATCTCCTTAAATGCTTGTCAAAAGGCAGAGACAGTGATTGTGCTTAATGTAGGCAGACAAACAAATATTCAGCCTACAAATGCAGGAAGCCTCTAATTTGTCTGGAAGGTGGGGAATCCAGAGAAAACCGAAAAATAAGTCAGACTTGTTTTTTTTTTTTTTCTAAATACACAAAATGAAGTGTATATGAACCATTCCATTATAGGGTAAGTGCTTTACCCTTTACACATGTCACCTTCCTATCACTCTTATTACAGCTGTTTATATTGATATGCTAAGGTATGATGTCTGCGTTTACTTGGATCTTTTAAAGTTACTGTATAACAAATCAGCCCCTAAGTTTTATTGTGCCCAGGTCATTTTTTTTAAATTAATACTTCCTACCTTATAAAATTGATCAAACACCAATAATCCCAGTTTTAAGAGAGGGGACTGCAGGTAATTTTTTTTTTTAATTAATAATTCCTACCTTATAAGATTGATCAAACACCAATAATCCCAGTTTTAAGAGGGGAGACTGCAGGTGATTTTTTTAATAAATAATTCCTACCTTATAAGATTAATCAAACACCAATAATCCCAGTTTTAAGAGAGGAGACTGCAGGTGATTTTTTTTAATAAATAATTCCTACCTTATAAAATTGATCAAACACCAATAATCCCAGTTTTAAGAGAGGAGACTGAAGGAACACCCATTACACTATTGGGACAGGCCTGTCTATGTGACCTTAGATCTATAGAGCCTTCCACAGTTATATATTTTCTAATAAAATGTTAAAATTATTAATTTCATTAGTTTTCAACAAAAGTAACATCCCATTATGAGTGACACATAAAATATTAAGATGGGATCTTAAAAAATAATGGAAAAAAAACTATTAGTAAATACTAAGCTTACAAATGTGAACCAACAAGTGTCTTCTTTCATCTCATTCATAAGAAGTGCCACACAACTAAAAAAAACTAAGTTGTATTTTGTAGCGAGACACAAAGCAGACCTGGCTACAAAGAGCCTTAAAAAGTGCTTAGTTTATTGCATAACAAGCGATACATTAATCAGCTTCTTGCCTAGACATGAATTTACTATGTCATATTTGCACAAATGATGTTAAAATGCCAGTATGGCGTCAAGGGAAAATAACAAAGAAAATAAGGCTCAATAATATTTGACAGCAATAATAAATACTACTTAAAATGTAGTCATTAGCAAGACTTGCAATTTCAAGTTAGAACCGAACTACATTACATTTAGGAATTAAATGTGAAGAATGTATCTGCTTGCAATACTGGTCAGTTTCTATAGTTTTATCATAGTGTGTATTGCCATTTTTATTTTGCTGCCATCTAGAAGCAAGCCACCAATGCAGTGATAATTGTAAACGATACAGCATACACGAAATTGAATCATGGAGGGATTAAAAAGCAAGCCAGAATCTCTTGTGTGGGTATTATTTTATTGAACACCCCCCCTGAGCCCAAGGGGCCATTCTATATTGTACACCGTCCTACTAGTTTGGCACATGCAGCTCTTTATGGGAAGGCTTCTGCTATAGTCATTACCAGCCTAGGACTTTATAGAGAAAAAAAAAAGGTAAAATTAATACTTACAAAGCCATGTTTGTCTGAGATATTGTTGGTGAGCTTGAGCTTGTGAAAAGCAACAGGTTTGGCCATCCATTGCTCCCCAGTGGCCGGGCTGTCAGGGTGGATGTACATACGCTTGGGCATCTCTGGGTCAGCCTTGCCAGCCACCATCCAGCGAGAATTATGGAATTTATACCGACAGTCATCAGCTGCCACTATATCCATCAATAAAATGTATTTGGCCTTCTTATCCAAGCCGCTCACTCTTACTTTAAACGGAGGGAACATTCTCCTGGAAAAAAAATGGGGGGGATATGTCTTTTCAAACTAAAAACTATACAGCAATTTGACATTAAAAAAAAAAAAAACAATAAAAGTACAAGCTTTACACAATATTATTCTCACTGCTATTATTCTAATACATACATTCTGGGCCTAACCATTCTATAGTGTGTAGAGTTGGTGGAATTATTCCCATTCATAGACAGTGAGAGGGTCTCTTCTTACTACTCACTATTACATGTGATAGCTGCTATAGATATTGCTTTTATCTGGGGAACATTGTATATATCTAGGGCTGAACGGAAATCCAGACCATTTAGCAGACTATCACTGATGTGTATAGAGTACTACTAAACATGGGAATATTTGGCTATGTACTGATTACAGTATATCAAAGCCAAACAGATTTCATTACTTTTCTCCGTTTGCAGCAATATTTTTTTTTATTTATAACTAATTTCATGCTGGTGCATTTACACTTGAAAGTATATAAACTAATCTTGTCTAAATGACCAGACTGATAGATAAGAAAGTTATTAATGTAAATAATTCATGATGAACTAGTTGTGCTCTCTCCTTTAGACCTGCATTATTTGTATATATGTATGTATGTATGTATATGTATGTATGTATGTATGTATGTTCAGGCAAGGCAGACAGCCCTAAATATTTATATGTTATATATGTTATATATTATATATCTATAATATGCAAATCTATTAAATACCTGGTAAACCTTTCTATCTTTTTCCAGACTTAATAGCATTATTGTAAATAAAATCAAACATTAATATAACTCTTCCTATAGTCAGCACAGTTACTGTTTTGGTCTCCTAAATTGTTACAATGTAAAGCGAGGTTTGTAATAACCGAGGGCTGTAATGTAACATTATAATCCCAAAAGTTACACTATAAATTGATTTTCTAAAAAAGCTAAAAGGTAACACTTTGCAAGTTATGACGATTATATACATAAACAGAAGTGTATAGATTTGTGTGGTACAGCCTCTCAACTTTTTTTTTTTTTACCATGGAGGAACCATGAAAAAGTTATCAGGTCTCAGAGAACCTCTTGGAATATTTTTTTAAAATATATATTTAGAAGTTATAGTACATTAGCATTATCATGTCTCAGAGAACCCCTGGTAAATGTTTATATGTACAATAGTGTATTAATATTAATCAACCCTCAGAGAAACCCTAGTATTTTTTTTTATATCTGCAACTCGTAGTGTTTCAGCATTATTAGGTCTCAAGCGAACCCATAGTATCTTTTTGATCTACAACTTGTAGTGCATTACCATTAGCATATGTCAAAGAACCCCAATAATAATTTGCATATCTACAAATCATGGTGTATTCACATTATCAGGTCTCCGAGAATCCCTGGTATATTTATAGATCTACAATTTATAGTAAATTAGCATTATCAGGTCTCCGAGAACCCCTAGTAATTTTATATCTATAACCCATGGTGCATTTACATTATCAGGTTTCGGAGAACCTCTTGTCATTTATATCTACAATTCCTAGTACTTTAGTATTATCAGGTCCAAGAGAACCCCTGTGTTTCCATATCTATAACCCCTAGCATTGTAAGATATTAGAAATCTTCTAGCATTTTTATACCTATAACTCATGGTGTATTATTATTATCAGGCTTCAGCGAACTCCTAGTACATTAACATTATCAGGTCCAAGAGAACCCCTATTATTTTTTTATATATATATATAATCCCTAGTATCTTAGCATTGTCAGATCTTAGAAATCTCCTAGGATTTTTATACCTATAACCCATGGTGTATTATTATCAGGCTTCAGGGAACTCCTAGTACCTTAACATTGTCAGGTCCAAGAGAATCCCCAGTATTTTTTATAAATACAACTCCTAGTACCTAAAGCTGGCCATACATTATACAATTTGCTTGTTCAATTTCCTTTAGATTTACCTTCAACTATGTAGTGCAAGGGCCTGTCTGTTTGCATACTTTAGGTTTGACCTTATATATTATATGGTTTTGGTAAATCTAAAGGAAAATTGTGCAAGAAATTACATATTGTATGGCCAGCCTTAGCATTATCAGGTCCAAAAGAACACACACACAACTCATAAAATCCTCAGCATTATCAGGTCCAAGAAAACCCCTAGTATTTTTTATATTTACAACTCCTAGTACCTTAGCATTATCAGGTCCAAGAGAACCCCTAGCATTTTTACATGTACACAACTCCTAACATCCTTAGCATTATCAGGTCCAAGAAAACCCCTAGTATTTTTTATATTTACAACTCCTAGTACCTTAGCATTATCAGGTCCAAGAGTATTTTTATATGTACACAACTCCTAATACCCTTAACATTATCAGGTCCAAGAGAACCCCTAGTATTTTCTATTTTCTATTTACACAACTCCTAGTACCTTAGCATTATCAGGGCCTATAAAGAACCCCTCGTATTTTTTTTCTTTTATATCTATAACTCCTAGTACCTTAGAATTGTCAGATCTCAGAAGTGTCCTAGCATTTTTATATCCATAACTCCTAATATCACAACATAATCGGATCCAAGGAAAGACCTGGTGTTTTTTA
>CM053027.1:337690132-338042632 GCA_028564925.1 Lithobates sylvaticus
ATATGTTGGATCAGAGGTTGAGGTACAAATGTCTCAATGTGGGAGGAATGTAGTTTTTAGTATGGGGCCTAAGTGTGTTACTGTTTGAGGGTTGGGAGCTTGCTGCTTGCTTTAATTGAATTGGCAAGTGAGAGGTTGTACTAACTTATTTATTTATTTATTTTTTTTAATGGTAAAAGTAGTGTAGTAGTGCACCAGTGCTAGGATTTTGGAGAGGCATTTCATCTGGTCTGATCAAGAGCCTGTATGCTGCTACCATGGTCAGAGATAAGGGGGAGAGATTTTTGTAATTTCCATCATTTCATCTGTCATGCCACCCAGGCTTTCGAAAAGGTTCTGCTTGCACAGCAAACTAACCCACTATATTCTTGCAATTACACTTGTCCTCTACTTGCGAGAGAAGGTGGTACATACAGTAAAACAGTGTGAGACTTTCGTTCTTGGTAGCCGAAGCTTGCAAAGCGATGTGGTAGAAATACAAATATACTGTGTCTATGAGGTCTAGAATTGAACTAGTAGCTAGTCAGCCCTGATCAATATGTATGTTAACCCTAAAAAAAAAAAAAAAAAAAAAAAAAAAATGTTTCCCCTTTGTCAGTGCATTATCGCATTGAAGTATTTTTGATGTATGTTTTTATACATTTAGAAAAATACCTGTTTATCGTCCCAATACTAGGCTTTTTTTTTTTATTATTATTTTTTTTTTTACTGCTTCCTGCATTAGGGTGACATTGCCACCCACTCCTAATCTTGTGGTAGCCTTGTCGGCATCAAATACTAGAACGCGTCATCAAGAAGGAGGTATCGGCGGTGCGCTCTGACTTGTCCCAGGTGCTGCTCCGTGTTGAAGAGTCAGAGCTCCGTCTCAACCGCCACGCGACAGCCATTAGGGCCCTGCAAGCTACCACCCGCCAACTAGCGATTGCCCACAGGATGGCCCTCTACAAGTTGGAGGACCAGGAGAACCGGAACAGGCGCAACAACGTCCGGATCCGTGGCCTACCCGAAGCCACAGGCGACGAAGACCTGCTCCCCTCCGTCCAGGGAATTTTCAACGGCCTACTAGGCCGCGCGGCTGACGCTCCCTTGAAGATCGACAGGGTACACAGGGCCCTGCGCCCCAGAGCGGCCACTACAGATATGCCGAGAGACGTCATTTGTCGAGTCCACCACTTCCCGGAGAAGGAGCTGATTATGAAGAAAGCGAGAGACGCGGCCCCGCTGGACTTTGACGGCGCCTCACTCTCCTTTTACCCGGACTTAGCCAAAGAAACGCTGGATAGGCGTAGGGCCCTACGCCCGCTCACCGACGCTCTCCGGTCAGCCTCCATTAAGTACCGGTGGGGCTTCCCGGCTGCTCTGATTGCCCAGATGGAAGGAAAAACAGCGGTCCTTCGGTTTCCGGAGAACCTGGAGAAATTCTGCCGCGACCTCAACATACCCCCACCGGATCTCCCCGGATGGACGGACGTCCTCCCACCGCTGCCTGGAACTAGCGACCCTCAATGGCATAAGGTAGACCGAAGACACCGATCTTCTCCCGCCAACTCACCCTCCCCGCCCAATTGACATCGGTCCCTCCTGAGCGAGCTTCCCACCGCCCTTGTCGGATGACACCGGAGGCCTGACCTTCTCTTCGAACGAGCCTCTTGTTGGCCAACAGAGCGCCCCTGCTGTCTTACAGTTGTTCCCCGTTTTTGTCCTCGGTCTGGACGCAAGTTTCTCCCAAGTTACAAGTTCGCAACCTCCTAGACCGACTTACCCCCCGTTCCCTGCTTACGGAGGTCTAACTGTTCCTTTGCTCCACTCATCATGATACAGAAGGGCCCACCATGCCCCCAGCGTTGGACTTCCACACCGGGTATTCTGGTAGGACAGGGCCTTGAGCCCCGGGTGAATCTGTATTATCCTAAAACCTCGCACTGCTTCCAGTGCGCCTATATCGGGAAGGCACAGGGCTGATTTCGCCCGCAGGTCACTCGATCATAGGAATGTTAATACTACTGTAATTGCTAATAACGCCCCTATGCCTTGGTTACCCTCTTTTTCTTTTCATTTATTAGTTTTTATTTTTTTCCCTACAATGTTCTTGTAGGTCTGCATGTTTTTGTCGGCGCCGGGGCACCGGGTCACCACTCTACCTACCTCTATGGCTGGTGCCCCGTTGCGACGGCCCCCCCATGTCGGTGCGTGCCCTGCACGGCGCGCTCACCCCCCCCCGCCCCTTCGGGGTCGGGGGGACTGGGGGTGCGGTGTGGGATACATGCCCGACCCTCGCACCGCATTGACTTGCATGCTTACATGACCGTTCTGATGGAACGGTCCTGGCTGTTCTTGTTTTGTCCTCTCTCCCCCACCCCCTCTGACCTCTCTTGTGCCTCCTCCATCTCTACCTCTTTCTCTACACCTTCCACCCCCCTCCTTCACCCCTCCTCATTTCCCTCGCCCCACGAGGCTCTGCCTGGACGCTACTGGTAATATGTATTGAAATGTACATGGACCTGATCATGAACGCGGTACACCCACAGGAATCACCATGACCCAAGCAAAATTAATCTCATTTAATGTCAGGGGCCTCCACGCCCCTGGGAAGAGACATGCCCTTTATAGGGACCTTGACCGTCTGAGGGGTGATATAGTTTTCCTACAGGAGACCCACCTCACACACACCACCACAGTTAAACTGCACTCCCCCTTATACCCCACGTGGTATTACAGCTTGTCTGATCTCCATAAGTCCAAAGGAGTGGCCATTGGACTCCGCAAGGGAACCGCGTTCGCTATTGGCTCCATGTTAAGTGACCCCTCGGGGCGCTTTCTGTTTTTAAAGGGCACCCTGGGCACCATGCCATGCACCTTGGCTAACCTATACTCACCCAATAAAGACCAAGCACGTTTTATTGCAGACACTCTTAGAAAATTGCGCGACTTCTCTGAGGGATGCGTTCTCCTAGCTGGAGACTTTAACACACCCCTGGAACCATCTCTGGACACCTCCAGAGGTGGCTCGACCATGTCACACAAGAAACTGAGGTTCATCCGTAAACAAATGCATGACTCCCAGCTCATGGACGCTTGGAGGCTCATGCACCCATGCGAGCGTGACTATACACATTTCTCCACGGTCCATCAAACATATTCGAGAATTGACCTTATCTTAATTGACCACCAACACCTCCCCCTCCTAGTCAAATCCGCAGTGGAGACTTCACCCATTTCGGACCATTCGCCCATATCCCTTACCATCAAAGTCCAATCACTGCCCCTGAAGCCAATTAATTGGAAGATGAACGACAGCCTCCTTCCTGACGAGATAGACGCGAAAGCGATAGGAGACGAGCTGACACACTATTTCAGAGATAATGCGACCCCTGACATCTCCCCAGGTACTCTATGGGAAGCCCATAAGGCCCACATAAGAGGGAAACTCATTGAACTTGGCGCCAGGAGAAAGAGGGAGCGCACCCATAGACAGACCATACTACTCGCCGAAGTGAGACAGCTAGAGCAACTTCACAAGGCCAACCAAGCCATGACTCTATTCCAGTCCCTCACGGAAAAGAGGGAGGAATTGAAATCATTGCTACACCTGGAACACAAGCAGCGCACGCACTTGATATCCCAGCAATTTTATGAATGGGGTGACAGACCCAGCAAACTTCTTGCACGCTCACTTCGACAGCGGAAAGCGGCGTCATTTATTCCCAAGATCCGGAGCCCCTCCGCGGCCCTGGTGTATGACACGCCGGGGATCGCGAAGGAGTTCAGGGAATTTTACCAACACCTTTACCATGTCCAGCACTCTATGACCGACAAACAGGAGAAAACGCAGCAAATCAGGGACTACCTGAGCAGGGCTAATCTACCCAGCCTCCCCCCGAGACCCTAGCGACACTAGAGGGAGAACTCACGTCAGACGAGCTCCACCAAGCCTTGAAGGCCATGGCAAAGGGCAGAGCCCCGGGACCTGATGGGTTCACGGTGGCATACTACCGAACATATGCAGACACCTTAATCCCCCGGCTAACAAATTATGCCAACGTGACTGTAGACGGTAGCTCATTTTGCCCTGAGACCATACATGCCCACATCACAGTCATCCCTAAAAGCGGTAAGGACCCAACTAACTGTGGGAGCTACCGCCCAATCTCACTTTTAAACATCGACGCCAAGATCTACGCTAAGGCCATAGCAAACCGCCTGCTCCCCCTGATCCCTAAGTGGGTATCGAGGGACCAGACGGGCTTTATACCAGGGAGGGAGGCCCGGGATAACTCCCTTCGCACCCTATCCCTTATAGCCCATGCCCGTAGGGACTCCCAGCCCACCCTCTTACTATCTACTGATGCAGAGAAAGCGTTTGATAGGGTGGATTGGGAGTTCCTCATGGCAACGCTTACACACCTGGGTATTAACACTCCCCTGCTTCACCAAATCGAAGCCCTTTATAACTATCCAACAGCCCAATTACGCATTAACGGTACGCTTAGTGACCCATTCACCCTACATAATGGCACGCGCCAGGGATGCCCCCTGTCCCCTATCTTATTTGCACTGTCACTAGAACCCTTCCTGTCCAAGATAAGACTTAACCCTAGCATACATGGGATAGTGGTGGGCCAGACGGAACATAAATACGCGGCGTACGCCGACAATATTCTATTCTACATCCGACAGCCCCTAATCACTATACCCAACCTCATGTCAGAGTTCACAGCGTTTGGCGAAATCTCCAACTTCAAAATCAACATGACAAAGTCAGAAATCCTGAACCTAACTGTCCCCCCCCCATACAGCCACCCACCTCAGACAATCCTTCCCCTTCACCTGGCAAGCTAAGCATATGAAGTACCTGGGGATACAGCTCACCCCCAACCCAGCAGCTCTCTTCCGGACAAATTTTATACCTCTTCTCAACGCGCTACGCTCAGACCTGCAAAAATGGACACAGCTTGCACACTCTTTGTTGGGTCGGGTGGGAGTCATAAAAATGAACCTGCTGCCCAGGGTGCTCTTTCTACTGCAAATGATCCCGTACAGGATCCTTGACATTGCCCACCCTACTCAGCTCATCCCCCATCTCCTTCATGGACCAGTGGAAACACCACCAACTCTCTGCTTTTGTCCACTCCCTCCCAAAGCCCCTCAGATTTTTTTGGCGTTTTTTTATTATTATTTTTTTTTCCTCAGGAGCCTCCAAAATGGCAGAGGTTAACTACAAGCTCCTATCCAGATGGCAGAGGTTAACTACAAGCTCCTATCCAGATGGCATTACACCCCCGCCATCTTACACAAGCTGTTTCCAGAAACCTCGACATTGCCACCCACTCCTAATCTTGTGGTATGTCCTATTCCACTGTACAGGCAAACCAATCGGCCCCTACAAGCGTTCAGTGACCCCCCATTTGCTCAACGCAGCTAAATCACTTATCCCCAAATTCTGGAAGACAACTATACCGTCCCTACGTCAATGGCTATTGAAAGTAGACTACATACATCGAATGGAGGATCCATTGTCAATTTGCAACCAGAGACATAATATGGCTCTATCATCTTGCCTTCCCTCCCCCCCCCCCCCTCTTTTTCTGCCCTCCCCCCCCCAGATGCTCTACTCTACTCTACTTCTTTCCCCTACCTCTTCACCCCCCCCCACCTCCCTCCCCTTCCACGCTTCCCCCATTTATGTGTATGTTTATGTTTTGTTACTCCCCCCAAAATGGGAAGGAAGATGTACTTATTGTTTTCTTATATGCTGTACTACGTACATATGCCATGCCTTGTATGATCTTTTTTCTTTTCAATAAAAAATGATTAAACAATAATAGCTCCTGTATTAAATCTAAATCAATATTTCAGAGAAAAAGAGTGCATTGAGTTGTCTGAGATCTGCACTAGCTTTTGGCTGTGGTTTAGATCCTTCCCACTGCCCTGGCACACACATGGCACACAGAGGGATGTTCAGTCACATGGTTAGAGTAAAAAAAAATGAAGAAAGCTTTATTTATTGGCTGTTTTAAATAAAAAAATATTGGATCTGCACCATAGTACGTTTGTATAAACTTGACTACAATCTGACTTCAAATCTACTTTGACATATACTTCTGTTTTGCCCTTCAATGTACTGGGAGGAACCAATATAATAGTGTATATCCATGTTTTGGAACCATGTGTATACATTTCAAGTTATTGAAGTGGGAAGCTACAAAAACCAATACTTGCACAGAAATATTGATTTTAAACATTGAATAAAGACTTATTTTTTTTTTCCAGAACCAACTGTCCTGATTGATGTTAAAGCAGACTCTAAGGTCATGCAGGAAGAGATTTTTGGCCCACTCCTTCCTATTATAACTGTACAAAATATAGATGAAGCCATTCAGTTCATAAACCAGAAAGAAAAGCCCCTTGCACTGTATGCATTTGCAAATGACAAAAAGGTAAGAAGTCAGCTCAGTTACCAGAAAAACTGCTCTTCTACTAGATCTTAATATATTTAAATGCAAAAGACTGCCTTTCTGTGCTGGGTTAGTTTGGTTGTTTAAGACCAAATGTGCCTACAACCAAGCATATGTACTTGCATGGTTTTAAAGTCAACAGTTGCTGAAGATGCATGATGTTGCTGCTAAGTAGTAATGTGTACAAAGTCATTCTGTGGCTGCTCTTACTGCCTGCACAAGATGTGGTAGTTTGGTATAGGTGCCAGTGTTCTGTAAGCACCATATCTCTGGATGACCCAGTTTGCAACAGATCAAACTGCCCAAGCCTGAGTTGGGTGCCTTATCTGCATAACTGTGGGCACCTTAAGGCTGGCCATACATTCTACAATTTCCTTGTACAATTTTCCTTTAGATTTACCAAAAACCATATAATATGAGGTCAAACCTAAACACTTTCAATTTGAATGCAATCAGGCAGGCCCTTGCACTACATAGTTGTTAGGTAAATCTACAGGAAATTGAATAAGAAAATTGTATGATGTATGGCGAGCCTTAGTGTGTGAATAGTTTCTTTCCTTCTCACAAAATCTGAGTCTGCCACTGAAATGCTATGTCTGCCTATATGCTATGCATGAATCTATGCATTGCATATAGGAGGTGGCCTGGAGAGAGAGGGTGGCGCCCGGGCATCCCTAATGGACGAACCGACCCTGGTTGTATTGCTTAGGAATGTCCTATATAGTCTTGATTAATGGCAGTCCTGTACTGTTCAATTAAAAAAACAAGGGTTTTTGACTTGCCTGAAAAATTATTTTATTGGAGTACAGTACAGTACAGGATACAGGTCACCCTCCCCTCTGCCCTGGGGTAATCTCTTATTGCTTGCTAAAAAGAAAAAGCTGAGGATTGCTCGGAGTGGAGGGGTTATATGTGCTGTCCCAAGCAGCTATGTTTGCCAGTATCCTCACCTGAAGTGACAGCATATAATCCATGGTCATGATTAAAGTAGTTCTAAAGCCTTACATTTTTTCACCTTCATACATTCTGTGTGCCAATGTGCATGTGCCAATACACGCAGCCAGGGTGGCCCGGGAACGAGCATGCACAGGTGTCCCTATGGAAAGCTGTATTCCACAGGGGCACTTGCCGAAGAGGTGGAGCCAGGAATGCAGACAGGGAAGCCCAGAAGAACCATTGCACAGGGCAGGTAAGTATAACATGTTTGTTTACTTAATTTTTTATTTATTTTTTTTAAATGAAGCTTTAATATCGCTTTAATGAAAGCATGTGTCCTGTACTGTGCTCCAAGAAAGGGATTTTATAGATAAGTAAAAAATCCTTCTTTTTTTGTCCTGTTTGATAGAGTAGGGCAAGATTTGTCAAATATTTATCTCTATATTTGTCCTAGTGACCATTGTTAGAGACAAAAAGTAAATGGAAATCACAAAGTTTACAGTTATCTCCAGAACAAGAGGTGGTAAAATCTTCCAGTGGAGAGGACACATGTTCACATGTGTGACAATTGTGTAAGAGGGACATTTTGTTGATTTTCTTTCACTTCCTGTAGCATCTTAGAGAGAGGAAGTTTAAGGGAAATCTCCAACAAGGGGACATAGACAGTAAAAAAAATAAACAGTCCGGTTATAACTCTTCCCTACTCTATCCACTTAAATGTTTTGGTTTCACAATTGCTTTAACAATAAATCTTTGTTATTTCAGATCATTAAAAAGATGATTTCTCAAACATCAAGTGGTGGAGTAACTGGCAATGATGTCATTATGCATTATACAGTTGTTGCGTTACCTTTTGGAGGTGTTGGTAAGTATTTGCTATATTTTTTGTTGCTACTATATTTAATTATAGCCGGTAGCAACATCTAATGCCCCATACACACGGTCGGAAAATCCGACCACAAAATCCATTGGATTTTGTCCGACGGATTTAGTCCGACACTGGTGTTGCATACACACGGTCGGATTGTTTTGTCGAAAAATCTGATCATTCTGAACGTGGTGACGTTTGTTGCCTACGACGGGACTACGTAGAGGCTAGTAGCCAATAGCTTTGGTCTTGTAATGTGATCTGAGCATGCGTGGCACTTTGTCCGTCGGAATTCGATACACACGATCGGAATTGGTGTGATCGGACTTTGTTGTCGAAAAATCTATCCAGCAGGAGATAGAACTTTGTCCGTCGGACAATCCGATGGAAACTGCCCGATGGTGCCTACACACGGTCGGAATTTCCGACAACATTGTCCGATAGGACAGAATCCATCGGAAAATCCGACCGTGTGTATGGGGCATTAGACTGTATGCACATCAGCTTACAAACGTATCACTAAGACCGATGCTTTGCCCGTAAACCAAAATTTTAATGGTTTTGTTGCAGTTTTGTCGATTTTAGTTGACAATTTTTCGAAATATATATATATATATATATATATATATATATATTATAGCCCCAAGCGAGAACCGAAAAGAAATTCACTGACCTTATAGTTTTCATCCTGGGTTTGCTTGGGAAACGTGAAAAGTAGTCTAGTGTTCCAGATACTGCACTCAATCTATAACAGAACATAGAGTGCAAAAGATGTTTTTGTAAATAGTCAAGTTGCTAGCAGTTTATCTACAAGTCAGGGAAATTTGCAGCTAGGTATATGTGCTGTTATTGCTGAAACATTTTGGACACGTTCCCTGCTGACATGTTTATCGCATGGCTATTCTACTTATTGGGTCAGTAAACCTAAACAAGGGTTGAACTTGTTCCAGGTCACAGATTAAACAATATGAGCTGTTGATTATTGCCAGCAGTGATTAGTATACATTCATATATTCCCTTTACATTTTAGGACATAGTGGCATGGGTTGCTATCATGGCAAACACACATTTGATACCTTTTCCCATAAGCGGTCATGCCTCATCAAGTCTTTAGGTATGGAAAGTGCAAACAAGCTCAGGTATCCCCCTTATTCTCAGAAGAAATTGAATTGGGCCAAGTTTCTACTAACAACCAAGTTCAGCAAGAAAACACTGGGTCTTGTGCTCCTCCCATTGGTGGCTGTGGTGGTAGCTGTAATTTTAAAGGTAAGATTTTAGATTTCTCTGGTAGAGGGGTAACAACTTTTACTAAGAATGCCATATTTACATGCCTTTGTAGTTTTTTACTTGTGGCCTGGCTATCTTGACAGTTAAAAATCTAGGCTTCTAACCACATGGCCTGCAGCCTGCCAGCTTAAATGGTACATAAACCCCAACAAAGAAGTTTTCCTATTCTATCCCTTTTGATCTAAGTGTACCACTGGACAGCATTTTATTATACAGTATATGTGAGATGAGTGCAAAAAAAATGCCAATCCTGCCAGAAATCTCGTCAACGAATAAACCCAAATTCTGTGTTAGGCCCCTTTCACACTTGTGCGACTTCAAAGTCGCGTGATTTTGCCGCGATTTTAACGAATGCCTGTGTAAGTGGCATCAAAATCGGACCAAAGTAGTGCAGGGACTACTTTGAAGTCGTACTAATATGAATGGCTGTCATTGGAAATCATGGGGAACGACTTGTCATGCTACTTTGCAGACCCAAATTAGGATGACAACAATGCTTTTCCATGGATACAGTACAGAGAGTAAATGTTGTTACCCCTAGACATGAGGTTACTGGCGGAATTACTAGATCAAAATAAAAGTTAAAAGAGAATGCCGCCACACACTATACTGCCACGCACAAATGTACCTTTACTATTTCCATGTTTTTAGCAGATGATAAATATTCTCCATTTTGGATACAGCATGGCAATAGCATTTCATGTGCTTGTACAGCGTATATTTTAAATTGTATTTGGTGTATATGTTACCTTAGGAACTGGTACGTTTCACTTATACTTGATGTAAAATGAATCCTCTCCTTCTGCTTCCCCCCATCTCTACAATTGAGCCCATCATAGAGTAAAACATGGAGTTTCTAGGCAGGATTTCAGTGTGCATGCCTTCAGGACACTAGTTTTCCTAAATGCTAAGATCATCAGTTAGTGGCTGGCCTTTCATAACAGATCTGTGCAAGGGAACTAGGATGAGCTCCGTCTGGTCCATGCACTCAGTGCCTTGACATCAGAGCCGCTGAAGTGGCTTATGAGTGGTGAGCCCTCTTTTTTTTTTTTTTTTCTTCCAGTCATACACATGCGGATGAAATTAGTTAGGAGTCCTACTTCCTTCTGAACATATCTCGGCTTTTGGTAGCGGAATAGATACCACATGGCCTTTAACGTTTTTAGACTGGGCAGGGCACTGACAACAAACTATTTTGGGGGCATGGTTTAAGAGCTCAAATAATATATTGGCAGCCCTCTCATCTGCATAAGATGAAACCAAATTGTCCATTCAGGCTATACTGTATATGTTATATGAAAAATCGACTTCAATCCAAAAGAAAATTTGACACCAGAAGGATGACCATAACAGGCCTGCCACAGGGATATGTCCAGATGTGGTTATTGTCAGGGGTGCTTGTATCTTTGAATAAGTATCATTTGCCTTTTTTATGCACATATATAATTCTTTACACTTTTTTTTGTTGACATTTTGGGTTTTCTCAGAAATACCGCTGGGAGTTGACAAGCAGAGGAATACAGCTTATGCTGGCATTTCAGAGGCTGTTTTAAACAAGATGGGTAGCAGATGGCAGGCAACGGCATTCTTTGATACAGCAAGGTATGCAGTCCCCAATAAGTGGGAGCATGCCCAGTGTGCTTTTTCTATGCTACAGGTTTGCAGCTCCCTATATGTAGCTTAAAGTGATTGTAAAGTGACGTTTAAAAAAAAAAAAAAGATAACAAACATGTTATACTTACCTCCTCTGTGTAGTTGGTTTTGCACAGAGCAGCCCGCATCCTCCTCTTCTTGGGTCCTGCTTTGCTGCCCCTGGCCCTTCCCTCCTATTGAGTGCCCTCTCAGCCAGCAGCTCTCTATGGGGACACCCGAGCCAAGTCAGAGCTCCGTGTATCCATTCACACACGGAGCCCCGACCTGGTCCGTCTCCTCTCTGCCCTGATTAGCTGACTAACTTTGACAGCCACGGTAGCCAATGGTGGCGCTTCTGTGTCTCAGTCAATCAGGAGGAGTGTCCCAGACAGCTTAGATACTCGTGGACATCATTAGAGAGAGATGGGGCTCAGGTAAGTAATTGGGGGGTGCCGGGGAGGCTGCTACACACATGTTTTTTATCCAAATGCATAGATAAAATTTAGGATAAAAAACCTTCTGCCTTTACAACCACTTTTAAGATTTATTGTTTTCTTTCTGTAAAGGATAACACTGTTGGCTTTTAAATTAGAACTATAGGCAAAATGTTTTTGTTTTTTTTTTCATTTTGGATGAAGGCAGAGTTATAATCCTTGTCAAAATTTTTCGTCCACCATCTGTGTTCCAATTTCGGAGCTTTCCTTTCACTTCCTGTCCAATAGCCAAACGGGAAGTGATGGGAAATCCCTGCAAATTAAGGGAATCCCTTGCTGACTCCCCCCCCCCCCCCCCCCCCAGGTCACCAAAACTAGTGTCACCATTGGAAGATTTCCCCTCTATTACTTTTCTGGGGAAACCCCAAAATGTTGAGTTTTCTGTACTTTCACTTTGAAGGATAATGGTAAACAGGACAAATAGAAAAGGGAGAATATCCCTAACAGGGGCACAGACAGCAATACAACCTGACAGGGGTTCTGATCTCTCTCCACTCTATTCAAAACCAAAAAAAAAAAAGGTTTTGCCTTTTAGTTATACTTTAAATAAACAGTGCATGTATTACAGTAAGTATTTCCTTCTAATAAATTTTTGAGAAAAAGGAGGTGGTAAGGCAATTGTCCTCCCTGGTTATGAATGTTAACCACTTCCCGACCGCCCCCTGTATATTTACGTCGGCAGAATGGCACGTACAGGCAGAATCACGTACCTGTACGTGACATTCTTCCGGCGGTTGGGGGGTCCGATCGGACCCCCCTCCGCCGGCGGGGACGGTCGGGATCGCTTCAGGAGCGATCCGGGACGAGGGGACGGCCAGTGGTTTCTGGCCACCCCCTCGCGATCGCTCCTGGCCAATGAGAAACTTCCCCTTCCTGTCTATTGTATAGACAGGAAGGCGGAAGTGATGTCACGCTCGGTGCGCCGGTCTATGTGACCGGAGACGCCGAGCGGCGAACATGTACAGGTTAGTGCACAACACTACACTGACACCAGTACAGTTAGGCACATATTCCACCCCCTGTCACCCCCTGATCACCCCCCAGATCACCCCCTCCCCCCCCCAGTCACAGTGTCACTAATTGCAGTGATCATTTATTTACTGATCACTGCATTTAGTGTCAGTGTGACTGTAATAACTGTCAGGGCAGTTAGTTTTAGGTCCAAGGTAGCCCCCTACCCCCCCCTAATAAAGGTTTAACCCCTTGATTGCCCCCCAGGTAACCCTTTCACCCCCTTTTGCCAGTGTCACTAAGCGATCGTTTTTCTGATCGCTGTATTAGTGTCACTGCTGTCGCTAGGTAACCATTTTTTTTTTTAGGTAACCGCCATGTTTATATAGGTTCATAAATAGGTTTATAGGTCAGGTACCCCCATATTACAACCTAAATAAAGGTTTTAACCCCCTGATTGCCCCTAGAGTTAACCCTTTCACCAGTGATCACTGTATAACTGTCACTGGTGACGCTGGTTAGCCAGTTAGTTATTTTGTTATTTAGGTTCCCCGTCAGGTTTTTATATAGCGTCAGGTACCCCCATATATTACCTAATAAAGGTTTTAACCCCCTGATTGCCCCTAGTTAACCCTTTCACCCCCTTTTGCCAGTGTCACTAAGCGATCGTTTTTCTGATCGCTGCATTAGTGTCGCTAGGTAACCATTTTTTTTTTTTTTAGGTAACCGCCATGTTTATATAGGTTCATAAATAGGTTTATAGGTCAGGTACCCCCATATTACAACCTAAATAAAGGTTTTAACCCCCTGATTGCCCCTAGAGTTAACCCTTTCACCAGTGATCACTGTATAACTGTCACTGGTGACGCTGGTTAGCCAGTTAGTTATTTCGTTATTTAGGTTCCCCGTCAGGTTTTTATATAGCGTCAGGTACCCCCATATATTACCTAATAAAGGTTTAACCCCCTGATTGCCCCTAGTTAACCCTTTCACCCCCTTTTGCCAGTGTCACTAAGCGATCGTTTTTCTGATCGCTGCATTAGTGTCGCTAGGTAACCAGTTTTTTTTTGTATTACTGTTACGGGTGACGCTGGTTAGTTAGCTTGTTTTTTATACTGTCAGGGCACCCGCCATTTATTACCCAATAACGGTTTAACCCCCTGATCGCCCGGCGGGTGATATCAATTAGGTTTTAGGGTCAAATAAGGTCTGCGTCGCCCCAGGTTAGTGCCAGTACCGCAAACACCCACGCACAAAGCATACACCTCCCTTAGTGGCACAGTATCTGAACAGATCGATATCTGATCTGATCAGATCTATACTAGCGTCCCAGCAGTTTAGGGTTCCAAAAAAAACCGCATTGTTAGCGGGATCAGCCCAGATACCTGCTAGCACCTGCGTTTTCCCCCTCCGCCCAGCCCAGCCCACCCAAGTGCAGTATCGATCGATCACTGTCACTTACAAAACACTAAGCACACATAACTGCAGCGTTCGCAGAGTCAGGCCTGATCCCTGCGATCGCTAACAGTTTTTTTGTGGTAGCGTTTTGATTCAGTCGCTTCAGTCAGGAGCTTTTTTACCTGTGAATCTCAAAAAAATAAAAAAAAATAAAATAGTTGTCGTTTTATTGTTCTCTCTCTCACTCTATTCTCTCTCTATTGTTGCTCTTTTTTTTACTCCATTCTATTCTGCAATGTTTTATTATGTTTTATCATGTTTTATCACGCTTGCTTTTCAGGTATGTAATTTTGTTTACTGTGTTTTAGTGTTGAGCATTTTTTTGTTTTCAGGTGCGCCATTCAGTTGCAACGCGGATTTATTTATCTTGACAGCAACAGCGTTTGCTCCCACGATACATAAAGCCGCGACTCCAACGCTGTAGGAGGTGATTTCACCACCACAGTTAAAAAAAAGAGCATATATGCCGAAGCATGGGGGCAGCAGGGGGGGGAGGAGCGATTGGCTCCTAATGCCACGTACATACGGTCGAAATTCCGACCGTGTGTACACGGCATAACTTTTGCGGGAGGATGCCCCCATGCATCGGCATATATAAATGGTGCATGTATGCCCATCATTAGAAGTGGGTGGATGAAGGGAGGTATTCTAATGGTGGGCATACCCACCAATCAATCTCTTTTTTTCGTTCAGCCAAGAGGCTGCATGAAAAAAAAAAGATTACAATATATGTCCAGTATGTTGCTGGACTTTGAATGGTTATACCAGAATGATGCCTGCAGGTTTAGGTATCATCTTGGTATCATTCTTTTCAGCCAGTGATCGGCTTTCATGTAAAAGCAATTCTAGCGGGTAATTAGCCTCTAGACTGCTTTTACAAGCAGTGGGAGGGAATGTCCCCCCTCCCGGATATAAACCGCGCCATTGGGAAATTGGGAAAGCATTTTATCACACCAATCTTGGTGTGGTCAGATGCTTTGAGGGCAGAGGAAAGATCTAGGGTCTAATAGACCCCAATTTTTTCAAAAAAAGAGTACCTGTCACTGCCTATTGCTATCATAGGGGATATTTACATTCCCTGAGATAACAATAAAAATCATAACAAAGAAAAAAAATGGAAGGAACAGTTTAAAAATAAAATAAAAAAGCTAAATAAATAAAAAAAAAAACAAAAAAAAAAAAAAAAAAAGCACCCCTGCCCCCCCTTCTCTTGCGCAAAGGCGTACACAAGCGTTGGTCTGGCGGCATATGTAAACAGCAATTGCACCATGCATGTGAGGTATCACCGCGAAGGTCAGATCGAGGGCAGTAATTTTAGCAGTAGACCTCCTCCGTGAATCTAATGTGGTATCATGTAAAGGCTTTTAAAGGCTTTTAAAAATGTATGTAGTTTGTCGCCACTGCGTGTTTGTGCGCAATTTTAAAGCATGTCGTGTTTGGTATCCATGTACTCGGCCTAAGATCATATTTTTTATTTCATCAAAAATTTGAGCAATATAGTGTGTTTTAGTGCATTAAAATAAAAAAAAGTGTATTTTTTCCACAAAAAATGCGTTTGAAAAATCGCTGCGCAAATACTGTGTGGAAAAAAAAAATGCAACACCCACCATTTTAATCTGTAGGGCCTTTGCTTTAACAATATATATAGTGTTTGGGGGTTCAACGTAATTTTCTTGCAAAAAAAAAAATATGTTTTCATGTAAACAAAAAGTGTCAGAAAGGGCTTTGTCTACAAGTGGTTAGAAGAGTGGGTGACGTGTGACATAGGCTTCTAAATGTTGTGCATAAAATGCCAGGACAGTTCAAACCCCCCCCAAATGACCCCATTTTGGAAAGTAGACACCCCAAGCTATTTGATGAGAGCAATGTTGAGCCCATTAAATATTTTTTTTTTTTTTTCCCAAGAGATTGAATAATGAAAAAAAAAAAAATATATATATTTTTTTTACAAAAAGTTGTCACTAAATGATATATTGCTCAAACATGTCATGGGCATATGTGGAAATACACCCCAAAATACATTCTGTTGCTTCTCCTGAGTACGGGGATACCACATGTGTGGGACTTTTTGGGAGCCTAGCTGCGTACGGAACCCCAAAAACCAATCACCGCCTTCAGGCTTTCTAAGGGTGTAATTTTTTTATTTCACTTCTCACTGCCAATCACAGTTTCGGAGGCCATGGAATGCCCAGATGGCATAAAACCCCCCCAAAATGACCCCATTTTGGAAAGTAGACACCCCAAGCTATTTGCTGAGAGGTATTGTGAGTATTTTGCAGATGTCGCTTTTTGTCACAAAGTTTTGAAAATTGAAAAAAGAAAAAAAATTTTTTTTTTTTCTTTACTTTCTTCATTTTCAAAAACAAATGAGAGCTGTAAAATACTCACCATGCCTCTCAACAAATAGCTTGGGGTGTCTACTTTCCAAAATGGGGTCATTTGGGGGGGTTTTGTGCTATTTTGGCATTTTATGGCCTTCGAAACGGTGATAGGTAGTGAGGAGTGAAATCAAAAATTTGCACCCTTAGAAATCCTGAAGGCGGTGCTTGGGTTTCGGGGCCCCGTATGCGGCTAGGCTCCCAAAAAGTCCCACACATGTGGTATCCCCATACTCAGGAGAAGCAGCAAAATGTATTTTGGGGTGCAATTCCACATATAACTATGGCATGTGTGAGCAATATATCATTTAGTGACAACTTTTTGAAAAAAAAAAAATCTTTTTTATTTTTGTCTTTATTCAATCACTTGGGACTAAAAAAAAAAATATTCAATGGGCTCAACATGCCTCTCAGCAAATAGCTTGGGGTGTCTACTTTCCAAAATGGGGTCATTTGGGGGGGTTTTGTACTTCTCTGCCATTTTAGCACCTCAAGAAATGAAATAGGCAGTCATAAATTAAAAGCGGTGTAAATTCCAGAAAATGTACTCTAGTTTGTAGACGCTATAACTTTTGCGCAAACCAATAAATATACGCTTATTGGCATTTTTTTTACTAAAGACATGTGGCTGAATACATTTTGGCCCAAATGTTTGACTAAAATTGAGTTTATTAGATTTTTTTTATAACAAAAAGTAGAAAATCTCTTTTTTTTTCAAAATTTTCGCTCTTTTTCCGTTTATATCTCAAAAAATAAAAATCACAGAGGCAATCAAATACCATCAAAAGAAAGCTCTATTATTTGTGGGAAGAAAAGGACGCAAATTTCGTTTGGTTACAAAATTGCATGACCGCGCAATTACCAGTTAAAGTAGTGCAGTGCGAAATTGAAAAAAGACCTCTGGTCCTTTGGCTGCCAAATGGTCCGGGGCTGAAGTGGTTAAAAAAAAAACACTTACTGTACATTCAAAGCCGGTCATAGACGGTTTGACTCTAAATTCAAACCATATATGGGCAGGCCGATTCTACCCAAGTTGATCGATTTAATCAACTTGGATACAGACATTCTGTCAGATTTTTCATGCGATTTTTGTCAGTGGCTATAACTGCTAGCAATAATCACTGTGTTCTCCCTGCTGGGAAAACACAACTTTGCGGGAGCTATTTTCTTTCCTGCAGCCCGTGGTTACAGGAAAGAAAATTGCACCATCTTTTGCCGGCTTAAGTAACTTTCTGCCGCAGAAGCTGCTTCCCAGCATACATCAAACAACTAGGGTTGGCTCAAAGTCACTGTGTTCAATTACTGCTTTGTAGCCGTGCTCTTCAAGGACAGGAGTAGCTATACTTTTACTCGGGCTTTACTATGAATATGAGACTCTTGACCTTACTACCCGATGTACAGTTCATTCACAGCACTTCACTTTTTCCACATTTTGTTATATTGTTACAGCCTTATTCCAAAAATTGATTAAATTCATTATTTTCCTCAAAATTCTACAAGCAATACCCCATAATAACAATGTGAATGAAGTTTGTTTGCAATCTTTGCAAATTTATTAAAAGAGAAAAATCACACGTACATAAATATTCACAGCCTATGCCATGACACCCAAAATTGAACTCAGGTGCATCTTGTTTCCACTGATCATTTGGAAAGGCACACACCTGTCTATCTGTCTATATAAGGACCCACAGTTAACAGTGCATGTCGGAGCACAAACAAAGCCATGAAGTCCAAGGAATTGGCTGTAGACCTCCGAGACAGGATTGTATCGAGGCACAGATCTGGGAAAGGGTACAGAAAAATTTCTGCAGCATTGAAGGTCTTAATGAGCATAGTGGCCTCCATCTGTAAATGAAAGAAGATTGGAACTACCAGGTCTCTTCCTAGAGCAGGCTGCCCGGCCAACTGAGCGATCAGGGGAGAAGGGCCTTAGTCAGAGAGGTGACCAAGAACCCGATGGTCACTCTGACAGAGCGCCAGCATTTTTCTTTGGAGAGAGGAGAACCTTCCAGAAGAACAACCATCTTTGCAGCACTCCACCAATCAGACCTGTATGGTAGAGTGGCCAGACAGAAGCCACTCCTCAGTAAAAGGCACACGACAGCCCACCTGGAGTTTGCCAAAAGGC
This sequence comes from Lithobates sylvaticus, assembly GCA_028564925.1. Classification (NCBI taxonomy): domain Eukaryota; kingdom Metazoa; phylum Chordata; class Amphibia; order Anura; family Ranidae; genus Lithobates; species Lithobates sylvaticus. The sequence continues at coordinate 337,708,723 of CM053027.1, forward strand.
ACCTGAAGGACTCTCAGACCATGAGAAACAAAATTCTCTGGTCTGATGAAACAAAGATTGACCTCTTTGGCCTGAATGGCAACACGAAATCAGGCACCGCTCATTACCTGGCCAATACCATCCCTACAGTGAAGCATGGTGTTGGCAGCATCATGCTGTAGGGATGTTTTTCAGTGTCAGGAACTGGGAGACTAGTCAGGATTGAGGGAAAGATGAATGCAGCAGTATACAGAGACATTGTTGATGAAAACCTGCTGCAGAGTGCTCTCGACCTCATACTGGGGTGAAGGTTCATCTTCCAACAGACAATGACCCTAAGCACACAGCCAAGATGACAAAAGGTGTGGCTACAGAACAACTCTGTGAATATTCTTGAGTGGCCAAGCCAGAGTCCAGACTTGAACCCAATTAAAAATCTGCAATGAACAATGAGAATAGCGTGTGCATAGCACTGGAATAATTCCCTTGGACGTTAAAGGCAGAAATGGGAGTAATAACAATATAGAAAGTTTAAAAGGCAGTTGTGCCACTTTTAATAGTACATTGCATATACAGAGTGGGCAAACATAGCCCTATAATAAAAACATAACATACATATATATGAAATCTATTGCACAGTAAGATTTAGCAATCAAACCCAGTTGGTACAGATAGTCCCATAAGCTGCCAGAGTCATGCTGTGGTCAGTGCAGGGTGTATCTTGTAACACCCAACATGTTTCAGAAACCTTACTGTATGTTCCTCCTTCAGTGAAGTTTTAATTTCTGGGTGATTGTATTTGCTGAAAGTACAAATAAAGTTACTACTAGTCACATTGCAACACATCATGTGAGCAGGATCATTGAAAACTAAAGTAATTGAAAATGCCATTATAGCTACTAATATACTTGCATAAAAGACAAAAAACAGCAACATATAGTTGCAGAGCAAACTATGGAATGGAGAGGTTCTCAAAACGGGTCAGGGCAAGCCCGCCATGTGAACAGACTTGCGGCCACTGCGAAACATGCAGATGTGCATCCACGAGAAACGCCCCATGGACTACACTAGCAGGGAAGGTACGTGTGTGTGTGTGTATATATATATATGTATGTATGTATGTATGTATATATATATATATATATATATATATATATATATATATATATATATATATATATATATATATATATATATATATATACAGTGGTGTGAAAAAGTGTTTGCCCCCTTCCTCATTTCCTGTTCCTTTGCATGTTTGTCACACTTAAGTGTTTCGGAACATCAAACCAATTTAAACAATAGTCAAGGACAACACAAGTAAACACAAAATGCAATTTGTAAATGAAGGTGTTTATTATTAAGGGCTCTTTCACACGGACGGACCGTATGTCCGTTTTTCATCCTTCCGTTTTCGGATGAAAAACGGACATACTGGTATCCCTATGGGATAGCGGGTGTCAGCGGATGAGCATCCGCTGACACCCGCTCTCGTCCGTGCCCGCTATGCTCCGTTTCTGCAGACGGAGGAAAGCCCCATTTTTTCATCCGTCTGCAGAGCGGATCGGATGACGACGGACTCTACGGTCCGTCGTCACCCGATCTCCCATGGGGAGAGCGGCGCTCTGACAGGTCCGTCCCTGCACGGAGTGCAGAGACGGACCTGTCTTCTTCCTGCTCAGCGGAGATCACTCCGGCGATCCCTGCTGAGCAAGCGGCTATCCACGGGGCGGATCTGCACTGATCCGCCCCGTGTGAAAGAGCCCTTAAGGTGAAAAAAAATGCAAACCATCATGGCCCTGTGTGAAAAAGTGATTGCCCCCCTTGTTAAAACATACTATAACTGTGGTTGTCCACACCTGAGTTCAATTTCTCTAGCCACACCCAGGCCTGATTATTGCCACACCTGTTCACAATCAAGGCATCACTTAAATAGGAGCTGCTTGACACAGTAAGGTCCACCAGAAGATCCTTAAAAGCTACACATCATGCCGAGACCCAAAGAAATTCAGGAACAATTGAGAAAGAAAGTAATTGAGATCTATCAGTCTGGAAAGGGTTATAAAGCCATTTCCAAAGCTTTGGGAATCCAGCGAACCACAGTGAGAGCCATTATCCACAAATGGCGAAGACCTGGAACAGTGGTGAACCTTCCCAGGAGTGGCCGCCCAAAATTACCCCAAGAGTGCAGCGACGACTCATCCAAGAGGTCACAAAAGACCCCACAACAACGTCCAAGGAACTGCAGGCCTCACTTGCCTCAGTTAAGGTCAGCGTTCATGCCTCCACCATCAGGAAAAGACTGGGCAAAAATGGCCTGCATGGCAGAGTTCCAAGGAGAAAACCACTGCTGAGCAAAAAGAACATCAAAGCTCGTCTCAATTTCTCCACAACACATCTTGATGATCCCCAAGACTTTTGGGACAACATTCTGTGGACCGATGAGACAAAAGTGGAACTCTTTGGAAGGTGTGTGTCCAAGTATATCTGGCGTAGAAGGAACACTGCATTTCAGAAAAAGAACATTATACCAACAGTAAAATATGGTGGTGGTAGTGTGATGTTCTGGGGCTGTTTTGCTGCTTCAGGACCTGGAAGACTTGCCGTGATAAAAGGAACTATGAATTCTGCTGTCTACCAAGAGATCCTGAAGGAGAATGTCCGACCATCTGTTCGTGTACTCAAGCTGAAACGAACTTGGGTTCTGCAGCAGGACAATGATCCTAAACACACCAGCAAGTCCACCACGAATGGCTGAAGAAAAACAAAATGAAGACTTTGGAGTGGCCTAGCCAAAGTCCTGACCTGAATCCTATTGAGATGTTGTGGTATGACCTTAAAAAGGCCGTTCATGCTCGAAAACCCTCTAATGTAACTGAATTAGGACAATTCTGCAAAGATGAGTGGGCCAAAATTCCTCCAGGACGCTGTAAAAGCCTCATTGCACGTTATCGCAAACGCTTGGTTGCAGTTGTTGCTGCTAAGGGTGGCCCAACCAGTTATTAGGTTTAGGGGGCAATCACTTTTTCACACAGGGCCATGATGGTTTGGATTTTTTTCACCTTTAATAATAAACACCTTCATTTACAAATTGCATTTTGTGTTTACTTGTGTTGTCCTTGACTATTGTTTAAATTGGTTTGATGTTCCGAAACACTTAAGTGTGACAAACATGCAAAGGAACAGGAAATGAGGAAGGGGGCAAACACTTTTTCACACCACTGTGGATATGTGTATATATATATATATATATATATATATATATATAATATAATATATATATATAGCAGAGAAAAGTAAATACATTGGTTCATAATTTAAAAATAAATTGGGTAAGCATAAAGCATGGGCAAGAGGCCTTCATAGGCACATTCCTGCCTTCAAAAGAACCAGGATAAAAATGTTTTTCACCTTTTGATAAAATTGACATCCACAGAAGTCCACACAGCACTGCTCAGAATAAGACTGACATGCAGTGTGTGTGAGCTGTGTTATATAGTGTTCGCACTGGGGGAGCCAAGCCCCAGTGGGAGGAGTGCTGGAGGCCTGACATTATCAGCTGCTGACAATGCAGCCTATGCCAGGCCTGGGACGCTTCCCTGAGGCAACGGCGCATGGCGTGATGACGTCGCCACATCGCCGGCTGGAGATTTCCCCGGCCACAACCGCGATTGCAGTGCGGGCAGGGTAAAGAAGGAGCTCCTCCCCAAAAGTGGGCAAAGAACAATATGGGAAACTGCCCAAAAATAGGTGTCCCAAGCTCTTGGTACCATACTAAAAAAAAATTGCGGCTGTAATTGGTGCCAAAGGTGCTTCAACAAAGTATTGAGCAAAGGCTGTGAATATTTATGTACATGTGATATTTTTTTTTTATATATACATAAATTTGCAAAGATTTCAAACAAATTTCTTTCATGTTGTCATTATGGGGTATTGTTTGTAGAACTTTGAGGACAAGATTGAATTTAATCCATTTTTTAATAAGGCTGTAACATAACAAAATCTGGAAAAAGTGAAGCACTTTGAATACTTTCCGGATGCACTGTATACACGTTCTGGCAAACTGTTCCATACAAAAATGTTGTAAAGCTTTTACAGTACATGATTTAAAAAAACAGGTATTCTTAGGTGGCAGCATGTACCTTCTAGCAGCCCCTCCTAGTAGGCCTACCCACTCTCCCCTTCTTTATTTGTTCTTAGCAGGATGGGTGAGTTCATTAACAAAAGGTTCTTTTGGGCTGTACCAAAATGGCTCTTCAGCTCTCGATTTTGCTTCTCGAAGTCAGTGTTTTGTAGGGCTGAATCGCACATTGTGCAGTGGTAGACGCTTTCCTGCATTGTAAAACATATGTCACTACAAGGACACAAACCATTGTTTCCTGTGTGTCCCAGTCGCACTGCAATCCAGACATGCTGCATTTTATCGCAATGCACAGAATGGTATGACACTGTACAGCAGGGGCATTTAGAGGCAGGAAAAATAAAATGCCAATGTGTCCATGCACACATAGGCGTTTAGAGGAGTTTATGGGCAGGAACATTTAGAAGCCCATAGCCAGTGCATCCAGGAACAGCAGAGTTTGGACAGAAAAAACACCTAAACGTGCGTAAACACATTTAACCCCTAGCTTTTAGCACTTGAGCGTCTATTAATTTCAATGGCTGGAATAAATGATTATTTTGGCCAATGAAATGAAATACCGTAACGCCCAATCGCGTGACGCTCCTAAACCTGTTACATAAGTTTACAAGCATCAAGTGCTTTTTTTTTTTCGCCAAAACTCTACTGCCAGGAGGAAAGAAGTCAAGGCGAGTTAGAAAAACATCCTGTGTGCATGAGGCTTTAGTTTCAGGAGTCTTGGAGCGCTTGACAAGACTTTGAAAGGTATGTAGCACCTCTGTACCTGCTTTTTGCAGCTTTACAAAATACTTTCACCAATCTATTGGTGTAGGTCCATGCAAATATTTCAAAAGCTCTTCCTCCAATTTTTTCAAGAACCGATATCCTACTTTTAGTTCATTTGTTCTGTGTGGTATTCATGATTTCTTTAGGAGTCAGAATTTCTTATTTGAAGTCTATGTAGTGGCTGCCATTCTGATGAGAAAATGTGCACATTTAATTTGATTGACTGACTTTACTTGTATTGGTTCTGCCACTTTTAATGGGTAATATAATATGTAATGGTTATTGTTCAGTTGAATACTTAAACTGGAGCTCTGGGCAAAAATCCTATGATCTAAGGATCTCAAATCTGTTTGATTCATAGTAAAGTTACTTGTCCATCTGGTTGGTAAATAAAGGAAAAAGGAATAAAGGAAAAAAGGGGTTGCTCAAAGGGTAACTCCATTTTCGTAAATAAAAATACAGTATATACAATTTGCTGCTCCTAGGGGAGTCAGGCTAACATTTAGAGGCAGGAAAAAAAATGCACACACCATGCACACACAGGCATTTGGGTACAAGAACGTTTAGAATCCTATAGCCAGTGCGTCCAGGAACAGCAACGTTTTGGCCGAATAAACACCTAAATGTGTGTAAACGCATCTATGCCCTAGGCGCGTTTAGTGCTTGATCATTAATTTCAATGGCCAGAATAAATAATTATTCTAGCCAATGAAATGAATGTCCAAGCGCTAAACAGTTTACAAGCGCCAATCGTTTTTTCTTCCAAAACTCTACTGCCAGAAGGAAAGGAGTCTAGTTGGCAAAACATCCAATGTGCTTGAGGTCTTAGATTCAGGAGTCTTGGAGAGCGTGACAAGACCTGGAAAGGTAAATAGCACCTCTGTACCTGCTTTTTGCAGCTTTACAACATTTTGTCATGGGGAAAAGTTATTTCTTAATAATCTATTGGTGTAGGTCCATGCAAATATTTCAAAAGCTCTTCCACTAACTTTTTTAAGAACAGATATGCTGCTTCTAGGTCTTATGCTCTGTGTGGTATTCATGATATCTTCAGGAGTCAGAATGTCTTATTTGATTCAGACCTCTGTACCAAACAATCGGTGGGTTTTGAATTGTAGCAGTAAAACTGCTATTGGGTGGACCTGAACTGGTTAATACCCTTATTTAATTTTTTTCCCTCCTAACAGCTGGTGTTCTGAAACTTCCCTCTCACTTAGAGCTCAGGACAACACCCCTATGCTGATGGTGTGGCATAGTGTGTCTCCAGTTGGCATCTTCTGTGGCTCTCCTTCCAACTCCCATGTCACTATTCTGTCCTACAGTGACATAGAGGTCGCCAGGAGGAACTACAATAGCCAATCAGGAGACACATTGAATACACTAAAAGTTGTGGATAGTATTGGCACTGGAAGCTCTGCATTGTTCATGTGTATACATTTTGTCAGCTGTTGTGGAACTACATTTCCCATGAGGCATTGCAAGGCTGCCAGGTACAACTACTCCCAGAGGCATGATGGGACTTGTAGTTCTGCAACAGCTGGAGGGCCCCAGGTTGCCTACCCCTGCTGTATACGGATAATTGTTAGGCCAGCAGCAGTGATAGCTACCTTCTATTGTTTCTTGATAAAGGTAGAAGTGGAGTGTTAAGTTAATTTAATGTCTCTAAAAGAAGTATTTTGTTTTTCAGGTACTCTAAAAGGAAGCAGGATATGAATTTTCCAAGACATCTATCCATGCTTATTTCCAGATAATCTATGCATTTTACAGAAGTACTTATTGAGGTTTTTTTTTTTTTTTTTTTTTTATATATATATATACATGAATATGGTTTCCTGTGGAACAATTTCCTTACCTTCTAATAGTCTGGTCTAACATGCTTTTCATAACCACCTACAGACCTGCTGATAACCTTAGGAGGGTCAGTGCACCTAATAGTTAGTTATATTTTAGTTTATAGTACATGCTGACAGGTAAGGTGAACCTGGCTATTTGCTAAGTAAATGTGACATGTGGTTAGCACTTCTGCCTAGCAGCCTTAGGGTTGTCTGTTCAAACCCCAACCTCAGCACAACGTGCCTGGAGTTTGCATGTTCTCCCTGTGTCTGTGTGGGTTTCCTCCCACACTCCAAAGACATGCTGGTAGGATCATGGGATCTTGTCTAAATTGGCCCTAGTATGTGTATGCATGAATGTGAGTCAAGGAACTTAGATGGTAAGCTCCTTGATGGCAGCAACTGATGTGTGAGTGTGAGTGTGTGTGTGTACAATGGAACCTTTGGATTACGAGCATATTTCGTTACAGAAGAAAGCTTGTAATCCAAAGCACTCGTATATCAAAGTAAGTTTCCCCATAGAAGTCAATGGAAACTCAGATAATTCGTTCCACAGTGACTTCTATGGTATGCAGTACCGCTTGTGGCCAGAGGTGGGGGGGCTCCGAGTGCATCCGAGCGGCTCCGAATGTCACCAGCGCCCCCGCACCTCCTGGCCAAATGCTGTACTGCACACCGCAGAGGCTGGAATCCTGCTCGTTTTGCAAGACTTGTATTGCGAAGCGCTCATTAACTGCGTTACTTGCAATCTGAGGTATTACTATGTGTGTGTGTGTGTGTGTGTGTGTGTGTGTGTGTGTGTGTGTGTGTGTGTGTGTGTGTGTGTGTATATATATATATATATATATATATATATATATATATATATATATATATATATAATAATGCCATCCTCATTCTTTGCATGGTCTTGCACATATGCATCCACTATTAGTTAGGCAATGAATTTGCTGATTAGCCTTACGCTGACCTTTTCTACATTAGCCAGACACATTACTGCTGTATGGAGCATCTCAAAATTTCCAGTTCTTCAACCTTTGTAGTGAGTGAGCCTGTGAAGGAAGGTTGGACCTTGGTCTTGATGCGTTCCATGCCGGGAAATTCAATCTTCAAGAGCTTGTTGCTGGAACCTTTTATAAATAAACCAATTCATCAGCAGTATCCGTTCCCGAAATAGCTTAAAGTAGCTGTAGACCGTTGCATATACCCAGTGAAATGACTGGCCTCAGGTGATACACAGATGAAACAAATTCTCCTACATAAGTTGTACCTATTTATCTACAGCTTCTCTACAGTCTTCCAAAGCACACATTTTACAGAGCATCTCTGAGCTCTGTAAAGCAGGGGGTGGGGATCTAAAGTCTCACACTGCAGAGCCCTGATTGGAGGGAAGAGACACCCCCCCCCCCCTCCTCACAGTACACAGAACATGCACAGTTGTGGCTGTCAATCACGGGATATGTGCTGGAACGCTTCCCGTCACCAATTATCTCTTGGAGTTGGGAAAAGCAGAAGTAACTTGAGCAATAAATTGAGGAACAAGGCAGCAGAGAGAAATCGCACTCAGTGATTTAGATAGAAACAAGTACAAAGTGTAGAAGGATGTGCTTTGTCCATATTTCATGTGTAAGGTTTACAACCACTTTAAGATGGCCTACCTACATAAATCGGTAGCACCTTCTTTTTATTCTAACTGGTTTTTTTTTTGTTCGTTTTTTTTTTATCCTCATTGGGGGGGGGCTTAGGTGAAATGGGTCTAAACAGAGTCCTCAACCCTCTCTCTGCCACCTCAGCTGCACAGAATTGATGAGCGGAAAGTGCTCCGCACAGAGGCTTCCTGTTCATTCACAACCTGAAGCATAGTAAACGGTGTTTACAATGCTTCAGTTATAAATAAACACAGTAGGTTATCAATATCATTTAAGATGCTAATCATGGGTCAGTCCAGCCAATACTTATTTTGTTTATGAATACATATTGATAGGTTAATGATGTACCAGCCTTATCACATCTTATGGGGAATTCTGCTGGTGAAATCTTCCACTGAGCTTTGCCCTCCAGTCATGGAGCTTCTGTTCTCTTTCATTTTACATTATGCAAAAAAAAATAAAAAATCTGAAATTTTGCAGGGAGCATAAAAAGCTATAGTGGTGAAATGAAGTAGATCTCTCTGAGTTCACTTTATGTAGGAGGTTGACTGGTTCAACCAGCCAGCACTGAACCAAAGCTGACACATTAACTATAAAAGTGAGCTAAGAATCTTCATATTAAAATGAGAAGTATTACTTCCACTCCTATATAAATACAAGAAATGTCATTATTCATAATTGTTTGTACTCTAACAATATAACATTCCTGCTGTCAATGAACTTCATGAAAATACAAACCTGATTACCTTAATTCAATATAAATGTATTTTAACTTCTACACCCAGCGTGTTTTACTACAATGTAATATAAATAAGAGTGTTTTCTAATCATTGTTGTTATAAGATGTTAACATTTTAAAAGTAAAGTTTGTCACGACTATGGTTGTCTCCGTTTTCATTTATGTGTGATGGATGTTGCAATTAGAATTAAAAAATGAAATATGTTGGGGGTGTGAATAGATGCATCAAATCAAATTGCATATATACTGTATGTACACACACAGTATCTCACAAAAGTGAGTACCCCCCTCACATTTTTGTAAATATTTTATTATATATTTTCATGTGACAACACTGAAGAAATGACACTTTGCTACAATGTAAAGTAGTGAGTGCACAGCTTGTATAACAGTGTCAATTTGCTGTCCCCTCAAAATAACTCAACACAGCCATTAATGTCTAAACCACTGGCAACAACGTGAGTACACCCCTAAGTGAAAATGTCCAAATTGGGCCCCAAGTGTCAATATTTTGTGTGGCCACCAATATTTTCCAGCACTGCCTTAACCCTCTTGGGGATGGAGATCACAAGAGCGTCACAGGTTGCCACTGGAGTCCTCTTCCACTCCATAACAACATCACAGAGCTGGTGGATGTTAGAGACCTTGCGCTCCTCCACCTTCCATTTGAGGATGCCCTACATATGCTTAACAGGGTTTAGGTCTGGAGACATGCTTGGCCAGTCCATCACTTTTACCCTCCGCTTCTTTAGCAAGGAAGTGGTCATCTTGGAGGTGTGTTTGGGGTCATTATCATGTTGGAATACTGCCCTGCGGCCCAGTCTCCGAAGGGAGGGGGATCATGCTCTGCTTCAGTATGTCACAGCACATGTTGGCATTCATGGTTCCCTCAATGAACTGTAGCCCCTCAGTGTTGGCAGCACTCATGCAGCCCCAGACCATGACACTCCCACCACCATGCTTGACTGTAGGCAAGACACACTTGTCTTTGTACTCCTCACCTGGTTGCCCCCACACACGCTTGACACCATCTGAACCAAATATGTTTATCTTGGTCTCATCGGACCACAGGACATGGTTCTAGTAATCCATGTCCTTAGTCTGGCTGTCTTCAGCAAACTGTTTGCAGGCTTTCTTGTGCATCATCTGTAGAAGAGGCTTCCTTCTGGGACAATAGCCATGCAGACCAATTCGATGCAGTGTGCGGCGTATGGTCTGGGCACTGGCAGGCTGACCCCCCACCCTTCAACCTCTGCAGAAATGCTGGCAGCACTCATACGTCTATTTCACAAAGACAAAATCTGGATATATCTGGAGAGCATGTGCACTCAACTTCTTTGGTCGACCATGGCGAGGCCTGTTCTGAGTGGAACCTGTCCTGTTAAACCGCTGTATGGTCTTGGCCACTGTGCTGCAGCTCAGTTTCAATGTCTTGGTAATCTTCTTATAGCCTAGGCCATCTTTATGTAGAGCAACACTTCTTTTTATCAGATCCTCAGAGAGTTCTTTGCCATGAGGTGCCATGTTGAATTCCAGTCACCAGTATGAGAGAGTAAGAGCGATAACACCAAATTTAACACACCTGCTCCCCATTCACACCTAAGACCTTGTAACCCTAATGAGTCAAATGACATAACAAGGGAAAATGGCCAATCAGGCCCAATTTGGACATTTTCACTTAGAGGTGTACTCACTTTTGCTGCCAGCAGTTAATGGCTGTGTTGAGAAGGTTTTGAGGGGACAACAATTAAACACTTTTTTTATACAAGCTGTACACTCTTTACTTTACATTGTAGAAAAGTGTAATTTCTTCAGTTGTGTATGTATGTGTGTGTAATTATATATATATATTTATGTGAAAAGGTTGCGCTACTAGTGAATTTGATGGAACAATAGATCAGCAGCTAGCATCAACTGTATAGTGAATTGTGTAACAAATAAAAAAGAAAAGAAAATGCAGCTCTTGTGAGAAAATTTGTGAAAATCCCAGGAGCAACCCCCAGGGATGGGTGTTAAACTAGTGACTGCTAATTAATCAAAACCAGTGACATACAAATACACAACAAATGATATCAATGTGCAACAAATATACAAGTGCTTCTGTAGGAAGTCCCTGGAGCAACCCCCAGGGATGAGTCTTGCGCAGGTGCCTGATAATTAGTGAAAACCAGCAGTATGAAAATGTACAACAAAGTATATCAATGTACAATGAATACTTCTATAGTGTGACCAAGTAAGGAAGTTCTTGTAAAAGATCAAACCAAAACAGTCCGTAAAGAACAAACAATATAAATGAAAGCTCCTATCTTAGATACTATATAGTCCTATTTAAAGAGAAAAATCAGAGTGATGCCTCTTCAAAATGGTGGTAGACCAGCCAGGATGGATGGATTACTCCATGTACCATTCGCAACTGTATATATGTAACAAGAAGAAGATTGGGTACGCTTACCACAGATGGTGGACACACACGCCGTATATCGGTGGGTCAAACAAGCATTTAGACCATCCAATCCAGCGGGTCTTTACTGGGAGACGATGATGGTATATTGGTGTACCTCGACCACATCACAGGCAGTAAACGGCGGATGACTGGCACCAAGAACTCCGACAGGTAAACGTACCTATATGGGAAGTCGATCACCAGCTGGAAAGGTCCATGGTTCTCTCAATGGCATCCAATCAGGGTTTCAAATCATGGGGGAAAAAAAATGGAAGAAAAGGGCCTCCACAGTACATGAATCCAAAGTAAAAAAAACAAATGAATAAAAAGGTACAATTACCAATCATGATGGGTACATAAAGTGATCAAATAAAAAATATGGCGTGGTATCGAAAAGCACAATAGGCTAGCACCCCGCCACGTTTCGGACAATAGTCCATCTACTGGGGCATATGACCCATTGTTTGTTACCACGCTAATATAGCAATGTTTAAATTGTTTAAAAGCAGATCAGCTGTGTTCTGCTGACACCAGGGAACTCTAATATCCAATCACGAGTTACTACTGTGTGTCAGCTCCTCCTCACTGTGTGGTTCACCCATATAAGCCAATCAGTGTGTGAAACGGCATCCGCCCGTGGTCACATGATCGCGCTATCGCCGCTGATTTCATCGGGCACCGGTTGTTTGCGCTCCAAGCCTCGTTTTCATTTCCCCTACAGGAAAGAAGGCTATTGGCTAGCGAGGTCCAGGATGGAATAGCCACCCCTCCCATTTCCTGATAAACCGCATCGTTAATGCGCTCCAAGCCTCACAGTGATTCCAGCACTGGAAAGAGGTCTATATGATTGGCTAAGCAACGAGTGTGGGGAATTTTAACCCCATGTTTGTGACCACGGACTGCCGCTGAAAGCGTCATTGGATAGGAGATTTATATGAGGCAAAAATTCAGTGTATATGGGAGATTGCATCACACAGTGAATGGAGTGAAATACCCCAACCGATAGCCAGATGAAACATTATATATATGAAACAATTACAAACAATAAAATGTTGGAAAAAAAACTAATTTACAAATTACAGAAAAAAATGGCAGGAACTAAACCATCGAGAAGGGTTACTGTACATAAATGCTGGGATGTGACAAATGTCTAGGAAGACAAAAAATCGAACCCAGTGCTGACATGAGGAATCCTGCCAAATGGTGCCGATAACCCCTGGGCAATGGGGATGAATGGATTCTTAACTGGCAGGTGTCCTGACAGGTACAGAGGGCATGTCCCCCATGATAGCACAACAATAAATGGTAATATCATAATGCTAGTATCCCCTCTGGAGGGCCCCTTCATGCTTTCATTAACATGTGTCCCTGTATGAACAGAAAAAACAATCATGTAAAAATATATATACAGCAAATTTGAAAGAACATTACATTGATATGATGAGAGAGACCCTATGGTGCTGTTAGGACCAAAGGGTAGACACCAATTTAGGATTGATTGATTAACGTATTTATGCCCCACTCTGTATTCAACCCATGGGGGGAGTAACACTTGAGTTGGTGTATCCAGAAGGTCTCAAGTTTAGAGACTCCTCTGATACGAGACCCCCCCTCCAATGTGGGACAAGTTTGTCAATTATCTGGAATTTGGTACCACTAGGGTTTTTGTCGTGGGAGTGTAGACAGTGCCTAGGAACACTGTGGTTGATAAGACCCTGTTTTATGGCCGCAATGTGTTCATTCACTCTTGTTGAAAAAGATCTGATTGTGCATCCCACGTATTGCTTTTGGCACGGACACGTGATCAGATATACTATGTACCGTGTGACACATGTGGTGAAATATTTCATTTGATAGACAGTGGAAGTGACAGTGGATTCAAAGGACTCAGATTTTCTCTGTCCACAGATATTATGCGTGCAGACGTTGCATTTCCTGCAGGGATAATATCCTTTAGACTCTGGAAAGAAAGTTGGTTTTGTTGGAGCATCAATTACATTATGAGAGATCCGACTCTTCAGAGATGGAGCTCCCCTGAAAATAACCCCTGCTTTGTCAGGTAATAGTGGACCTAATAATGGATAATTTTTTTAAACGTTCCAATGACGGTTGAGAATGTTCCTAACTTGTTTATGTTGGACTGAAAACTGCGTGACTAAGGACCATTTAAACTTATTGTCAGTGACTCATTTGGGCTGTTCTGCAGTCAGTGTGTGTCGATCAAGTAAGGCAATCTTGGTTATCTCTTCCTCAATGATTGATGGTGAGTAGCCTTTTTCAACAAAACGCTGTTTAAGAAAAAAATGCTTGTTTAATAAAGTCTGTACAGTTTCTTTAAATTCACAACAACTGACTGTGGGGTATAGAATCAAGCCATGGACCATAATGGCAGCTGTCAGTAGAAATGTATCCTTTTCGATCCGTCGGCTTAAAGAATGTTGTGGTTACAAGACGACGGTCGACAGCGGAAATCTCTAAATCTAGAAAATGAATAGAGATGGAGCTGACCTCATAGGTGAGGACAATCCCCATCTCATTGTCATTCAAAGTGGCCATAAAGCCATGCAATGATTCCTCAACGCCTCTCCACAGGAGGAGGATGTCGTCTATGTACCTGGCCCATAGGGTCAACTCAGGTCGTTGTAACGAATAGACGACATCCTCCTCCCATAGGGCCATGAAAAGATTGGCGAGGCTGGGGGCAAATTTGGCCCCCATTGCCACACCCTTCTTTCACAAAAAAAATTGGTTATTGTACCAGAAATAATTGGTTTGGGTAGCAAAAAGGAGGAGCTCCGTAATATAACATTGTTGTAACAATGGGATCTGTTTACTGGTAGCTAAATAATGTTCTACAGCTGCCAACCCCAATCTGTGTGGGATACAGGTATATAATGCCATGACATCTGCTGTTACTAGAAGGTCGTTGTTATATTCAATGCCCTCAAGTTGGCGTATCGTATCACCTGTATCCTTCAAATATGATGGAATGGTACATACTATAACGGTTGTAAATGAAAATCAATGTACCGGCCAATCCGGGATGTCACGGAATCTATCCCACTTATGATGGGTCTCCCTGGAGGTTTAGTGACATTCTTATGTATCTTGGGGAGATAATACATAATGGGGATGCGTGGACCCACCGCTACTAGATGGTCTCTCTCTTTTTTGTCTAAGATCCCTTGCCGGAAACCTTTTTCCACCAAGTCTACCAGTTGTTTCTTAAACTCTTTAGTAGGATCATTGGGTAATGTCATATAGGTCTTGTCATCACTCACGATCCAACATATTTCAATGTGATAATCTTTTTTGTCCAGCACTACTAAGCCACCGCCTTTATCGGCGGGGCGAATTACAAGGTCTTTTTGTTCACATAAGGACTTGAGACTGGTTTCAAAGTTTGGATGATCATATACCCGTTTCTTGGGCAGCGATTCCAAATCCTTTAAGACCAGGTCCTGAAAAACATTTATAGATGGTTCTGTGGCATTGGGGGGATTGAAAAGAGAATGATTTGATATACCAGAATGCACTACCTCGTCTTTTTGCCTGATAGCAATATTTGATCCAGATGGATTGGCAATAAAATGCCTTTGTACATTGAGTCTTCTTATATATTTCTGAACGTCAACAAAAGTTTAAAATGTATTAAATTTCTTGGGCAGGGCAAATTTCAGCCCTTTATCCAACACATAGAGCTCCGCATCTGAAAACTTCACCTGACTCAAATTAACAATATCATCTGCCTTCACTGTCTTTTTCTTTTTCCTGGCCTGCCTCCCCCCTCTGGAACCTTGCTTGTTTCTATTCTTCGTTTTGGACCAGTTAATTCCCGGGGAACATCCTCATTATGGGGAGGACCAGGATATGTCTGATTGTAAGTATATGGTGATCTCTCATAATAATCATGTTCTCTTTCCACATATGGGTATTGCATATTTTGTTTGTTTCGATATGGCTCTTCTCTCAGAGGAGAGAATCTATTGTAAGTTTGGACCAGAGTCCGATACGAGTGGTGTTGTTCTTGGTGGTATCCCCCATAATAATTACGTTGGGGTGATCTATCATGCATATACTGTTCTTGGTGTTGTGGACCCTCATTCCTTCCATACGGTTGGCCTCTGCCTTTGTTCCTTCCACCCCTTCCTCTATTGGGGTAATGTTGATTGTCTCTGGGGGGATGGTTTAGGGTATGCTCCCTCCCACCCTGTCCTCTATAACCCTTTGGGGTGGCGGGACACATACACACACTGATTGGCATATATGGGTGAACCACACAGTGAGGAGGAGCTGACACACAGTAGTAACTCGGGATTGGATATTAGAGTTCCCTGGTATCAGCAGAACACAGCTGATCTGCTTTTAAACAATTTAAACATTGCTATATTAGCATGGTAACAAACAATGGGTCATATGCCCCAGTGGATGGACTATTGTTGGGTTGCTAGCCTATTGTGCTTTCGATACCACGTCATATATATGTACCCATCATGATTGGTGATTGTACATTTTTATTCAATTTTTAAATAAAACAAAAAATTTGTTACTTGGATTCATGCACTGTGGAGGCCCTTTTTTTTTCTTTTTTTTCCCATGATTTGAAACCCTGATTGGATGCCATTTGGGAGTACCATGGACCTTTCCAGCTGGTGATCAACTTCCAATATAGGTACGTTTACCTGTCGGAGTTCTTGGTGCCAGTCATCCACCGCTTTCTGCCTGTGATGTGGTTGAGGTACACCATTATACCATCATCATCTCCCAGTAATGACCCGCTGGATTGGATGGTCTAAAATGCTTGTTTGACCCACCGCTATATGGCATGTGTGTCCACCATCTGTGGTAAGCGTACCCAATCTTCTTGTTGTTACATATACACAGTTGCGAATGGTACATGGAGTAATCCATCCATCCTGGTCTACCACCATTTTGAAAAGGCATCACTCTGATTTTTCTCTTTAAATAGGACTATATAATATCTAAGAGAGGAGCTTTCATTTATATTATTTGTTCTTTACGGACTGTTTTGGTTTGATCTTTCACACAAACTTCCTTACTTGGTCACACTATAGAAGTATTCATTGTACATTGATATACTTTGTTCTACATTTTCATACTGCTGGTGTTCACTAATTAGCAGGCACCTGTGCAACACTCATCCCTGGGGGTTGCTCAAGGGACTTCCTACAGAAGCACTTGTATATTTGTTGCACATTGATATAATTTGTTGTGTATTTGTATGTCGCTGGTTTTGATTAATTAGCAGTCACTAGTTTAACACCCATCCCTGGGGGTTGCTCCTGGGATTTTCACAAACAAATTTTCTCACAAGCGCTGCTTTTTATTTTATTATTTATATAGATAGATATATATATATATATATATATATATATATATATATATATTTTTTTTTTTTTTTTTTACACACACTTTACATCCAATAGATTTATTATTTGTTATTTATATGTGTTTTGTCATTTACACTTATCTTTGGTTCAGCTGCCATATGTGTTGGTGTCAGTGTTGCCAACCCCCCGAAGTGAAATTTACGATACAGGAGACGGTCATAGGCTGCGGACATAGTACAGGAGACGGTCATAGGCTGTGGACATAGTACAGGAGACGGTCATAGGCTGCGGACATAGTACAGGAGACGGTCATAGGCTGCGGACAGGATACAGGAGACGGTCATAGGCTGCGGACATAGTACAGGAGACGGTCATAGACTGCGGACATAGTACAGGAGACGGTCATAGGCTGCGGACAGGATACAGGAGACGGTCATAGGCTGCGGACAGGATACAGGAGACGGTCATAGGCTGCGGACATAGAACAGGATACGGTCATAGGCTGCGGACATAGAACAGGAGACCAAAATGTACTCACTACTTACTTAGATAAAAATATATGAATAAACACCTCAAGACCACCAAGCACAAGACATAATCAATTATATTATGACCATATAGTACAAACAATATACAGCAGCACTTTTAATCAGAAAGTACCAGCCAAATCATATTGCTGCTGCCTCCCCTCTCCTGGCATGCTTGTATCTGTAGTGCCCTGGACACATGAGGTGGTAACTCTGGAGAGGACTGAGGAGGCTGTGCCTGGACTGGTGAGCACTGCATGTAATAGGTAGAGATAGGGGAGAAAACATCCTCTCTATAGAAGCAAAGCAGATATGAGCATGACACAAAAAAACGATCTGCTGCTACACAAGCCTGCTGCTACACAGCCCATCCTCTGCCCCCCTCCCCTCTCCTCCTGCCCACTAAGACAAGGCAAAGGCACAGTTAGCTAATAGCTAGCTTACCTTCTCCTAGGCTGAAGTCTGTCCGGCTCCACAGTGCAGGCTCACTCCACTCCTCCCCCTCCCAGAATCAAATAAGGCGCGTTGTGGCTGGAAGGGGGAGGGTACAACCATACAAGGAAGTAGCAGCGTGTTAGAAAGATCATCGGAGATGCTCGGCATGCTTCGGGACTGCACATGCGCAGTTCCGAGCTGGGAACCGGCATTTTTACTGGCAAGTTTTTTTTTTACGGATTTTCACTGACATGGAAAAATAGCCCCGTTTTAACGGGCTGCCCGTAAAAACACGGGCGGTTGGTAACACCGGTTGGTGTGATTATAAGGAAAGAAAAATGCTTTTCCTGTCGCATCATGGCAGCATACACTCTGGGTTGTGACTCCGCCTCCACAACCTGATAGGACCACATAACTATAAGATGAAGCTACGGCCCCCGCCCCAGCATTCTCTTATTTTTCCTCACCTGTTGGGACCGCACGGACATCACCCCCTTACCGCTTCGCCCCAGCCAGGTTCTAGCCTCTCCTGGTTTGGAAGTCCTTACCGGTACAGCCTCTAAACGAAGCTAAATGGAAGGAACCCCACTCTGGTGATCTCAGGGGTATGTTACAATTCTCTCTGTGACCTTGGATTAACAGCCTTAAACAGGCTCAAGCTGTTTTGATTTGTCTCCTGCATGAGTTTTAAAAAAGCTCTGATATTGCTGCCTCAATGTATATACTAAAGCCTTAAATGGGCTTAACATCATGCCTCAAACACCCTGGCATATAAACCTTAAATAGGTTTAGCCGAATTGCAGTGGTCTCCCTTCTCTTTTCCTTTCCTTCCTACCTGTGTGCCTGGGCGCTCTCCTGGGCTCTTTTGTCCTCCTAGGGGCGCTGGGATGTGTTCTGAGAAAAATTGAATGAACCTGTTTCTGTTCCTTGTATCTTGAACCAGAGATCGCTGAATTGCTGCAGTTTGTTTGCCTGTCTTACAACAAAGCTCTTATTTCATCCTACTGAGGTAAAAGCCTGTTTTTTTTTCTCTGCATCTACTTCCTGCATAAGCTGCTGTGTTTTACCTCACCTGTGCTTCCTATGTCAATTATTATCTCCTTAGGCTTGCCTTATTCCTTGCTATGGAGACCACTGCCCTAGCAGATCACCGCCCGCTATTAGGTAAGGGGGGGAGGATTTTTGGTAAGTAGTGAAGATTGAAAAAAGAGAGCAATCCTAACGCTGCCTATATGGTTAGCCCTACCAGGTCCGCAAAATCTCCTGATTCAAGGCACAGAGAGACTTCACGCAGGAGAAGCCATTCTGGCCACAGACGGAGCCGATTCCAGTCGCAGGAGAAGTCGCTCAGGCCACAGAGGGAGTCGCAGGAGAAGTCGCTCAGGCCACAGAGGGAGTCGCAGGAGAAGTCGCTCAGGCCACAGAGGGAGTCGCAGGAGAAGTCGCTCAGGCCACAGAGGGAGTCGCAGGAGAAGTCGCTCCAGTTCTTACTCCAGACACAGCCGCACCTATCAGAGGATCTCCTGTCCATAGACAGCGATCACCAGTGCGACCCTCTGGAAACGCATGTTGGATATGCAGGGCCGCAGCCCTTCCCGATAAATTGGCCTACCGTAGATGCTTTGAGGAGGCTACTAGGGAAAAAGAATCGCAGTTTAGAGAGCCTGTAGCTCCACAGATTCTTACTCCGGAGACAGAGTTATCAACGCAAAGTGCCTCACCTGCTCATCCCAGCACGTCAAAAGAGCAGGATTCCCCATCTGACAATGAGGGGTTTGAAGCAACTGCAGGGTTTGATTTTTCGCTAATTGAACCATTTGTCAAATCGGTCAAGGAAGCGATCGGATGGGAGGAACACCAGCAACCAAAGCGCAAAAAATACTTCCCAAACCTTAAATGGGACTCAGAGGCCTTTCCGTTCATTGAGGAATTGGATGATTTAATTAAAGAGGAATGGCAAGGACCCAAGAAGAAATCGAGTCTGAACAAAAGGCTTTCCAAATTATATCCCTTGAAGGAACCTAAAGTGAGTCCTCTTGTCTCTCCTCCCGTCGTAGACGCATCTCTCATGCGGCTAGCCAGGCATGTGACATTGCCGATCGAAGATGCCGTGACATTCAGGGATATCTTGGATAGGAGGATCGACACGAATATGAAGAGGGCCTACCTTGCAGCAGGAGGCACTTGCAGACCAGCTGTGGCACTTGCAGCTGTAGGCAGGGCCATTTCCAGCTGGTCATCAAACACTGAGAGGTTGGTCTCAGAAGGCGCGGACCAGGAGAGCATAATAAAAGCTCTACAGGAGTTCAGTCTCGCGGGGGACTTTGTGACAGAGGCTTCGGTGGATGCGATTAAATCGTCATCAAGGGCCATGCCTCCGTAATGGCCAGGCGGGCACTGTGGCTGAAACCCTGGTCGGCGGATCCTGTCTCCAAATCAAATTGGTGCCGCATTCCATATGACGGCGAGAACCTTTTCAGTGCAAAGCTGGACTCAGAAATTTCAAAGGTGACCGGTGGGAAGTCGGGACTGATTCCATTGGACAGAAAACCGAAACAGTAGAGGCCTCCTCCCTTCAGACGTAATCTGCCAGACAGATACAGGGATGCTAAATCCTATAGGCCAGGAAAAGAATACAGGAGGGGCTGGAAGAACCCCCAGACATCCTTTATGAAGTTTCAGAAGCCCAAGACTCCCGCTTCCAGTGACCAAAAGTCTTTTTGAAGGTGCGCCAGCCCAGCCAGCAGTAGTGGGGGCAAGGCTTTCGATATTCAAGCTGGTTTGGGCGGAAGCAATAAAGGACCCTTGGATAGTGGCTACTGTCCGTTTCGGGCACAGATGGCCCTCCAAGAGACGTCCCCCAGGGGATCATTTTTGTCCCACCAAACTTCCACCTTCAGGGGAAAAATGGTTACTGTTGACCAGTTATGTCCAAGAGCTTCTCCAGAAGAAGGCGATAATAGAGGTACCTGCATCACAGAGGGGTCGGGGATTCTACTCCCCATTATTTCTGGTCAAGAAAAAATCTGGGGACCTTTGGCCAGTCTTGGATCTAAAGAACCTCAATCGATCCATTCGAGTGGAGTCGTTCAAGATGGAGAGTTTACAATCAATCCTCCAGGCCATAAATCTGGGAGACTGGATGCTCTCCATAGCCCTTCAGGACGCATATCTTCACGTCCTGATCCATGTTGCTTTCCAGAAGTTCCTTCGTTTCTCGGTGAATCAGCGCCACTTCCAGTTTCAGAGTCTCCTGTTCGGGATCTCTACTGCCCCCAGAACTTTCACCAAGGTACTGCTACCAGTAATCGCATCCTTAAGGGAGAAAGGGTTGAGAGTCCATCACTACCTGGACAACATCCTCCTCCTTTCAAGCAACCAGGAGTCTCTTGTCCAACATCGGGAGGTCCTAGTTGCCACACTACAAAGACTGGGCTGGTTGATAAACTGGAAAAAAAGCAATGCTTATCCCACCCAGAGGATGATTTTCCTGGGTGCGGAACTGGATACCCGGACAAACACGGTGGAACTACCGGCAGAAAAGATTTCCCCACTGATTCAGAGGGTGAGCAGAGCAATCTCAGCAACATCCCTTCCGGCCAGAGCATGTCTCGGTCTCCTAGGCTCTCTGTCTGCGACCATTCCTATGGTCCAGTGGGCCCAATGGAACGCAAGACCCCTTCAAACATCCTTTCTGTGCCAATGGGATGGCTCATCCATGACCCAACCGATCTAGATCTCGGAGGAGGTCAAGCGATCCTTGCAGTGGTGGGCTCGTCCCTGCAATCTGAGGAGATGCAAGCACATAGTTCCCCCTCCTCAGGAAACGGTAACCTCAGATGCCAGTTTGGAGGGATAGGGGGCACACTACCTGCACTACGTGGCCCAAGGGCGCTGGCCATTCAGGATCCAGGATGCAGTCTCCAATGTGCTGGAGATGAAAGCAGCCTTTCAGGCCCTCCTGGCCTTCAGTACTTACCTGAGGGGGAAGCAAGTCCTCCTGAAGATGGACAACAGGGTGGCCATTGCCTACATCAACAGGCAGGGGGGCACTAGAAGCTTCTCCCTGATGCAGGAAGTTCGCCCTGTGATGGAGTGGGCACAATCAAACCTATTGGACCTGAGAGCGACCTATATCCCAGGGGTCGAGAATCTCCTAGCCGACTCACTCAGAAGATTCGTTTCCAACAACGAGTGGTCTCTGAGTCCCCAAGCATTTGCGATAAGAATTCAGACCTGGGGCCCACCAGACATAGACCTGGCGGCCACACCAGCCAATGCAAAATGCTGGATGTTCCTATCAAGAATCCCCTTTCTGTCAGTGGAGGGAGTAGATTGTCTACAACATCCCTGGAACTTCAACCTCGGCTACATTTTCCCTCCAACTCCCCTCATAGCGAGGTTCCTTCTGAGGCTCAAGAGGTCGTAGTAGTGGCGGTGATCCCTTTCTGGCCGAGGAGGCCTTGGTTCACTACTCTCCTTCAGTTGAACACAACGGATCCTCTTCCTCTTCCGCTGTCAGCAGATCTGCTCTCTCAGGACCAGCTTCTACATCCGAACCCGGAGAGGCTACATCTGATGGCCTGGAGGCTGAGAGGTCTAGGTACCTAGAACAGGGTTGTTCTCAGAGGGTAGTGGAAACATTACTCCAGGCTAGGAAGCAGACTACCAACAACACCTACAGAAGGATCTGGGAGAAGTTTACCACCCTCTCTCAACAACAAGGTTGGGACATATCTTCTCTGACAACTCCTCAAATCCTGGAATTTCTGCAGTCAGGCCTAGAGAAGGGTCTTCGATCCAGTACCCTGAAGGTCCAGGTTTCAGCCTTATCCGCCCTGACCGGGGTCAAATGGGCACATGATCCTCTGGTTATCCAATTTCAGAGGGCCTGCCTTAAACTAAGGCCACCTAGGAAACCATCATTCCCAGCATGGGACCTCTCAGTTGTCCTGGAAATACTGTCTAATGATCCATTCTCGCCACTCGACAACATTTCCCTTTGGAACCTGACGCTTAAAGTCTCATTTCTGATTGCTATCACTTCAGCAAAGAGGGTCTCAGAGATGCAAGCCTTGATAGCCAACGAACCGTATCTAGTCGTCTACCTGGACAGGATAGTTCTAAACCTTCAGATCGTTTTGTACCTAAGGTATCCTCCTCATTTCACTTTAATCAGGAGATCAACCTTCCAGCCCTTATCACAGATCAAGGTGATCCTCATCCTCTGGATGTCAGGGGCAACATCCTGAAGTACCTCTCAGCAACAGAATCGATCAGGAGATCGAAGAACCTCTTAGTCATCCCATACGGCCATAGAAAAGGTCAGGCGGCCTCGGCTCACACCATCGCTTCATGGCTGGTGAAGACTATCAAAAAGGCATACTCACTGAGTGAGCAACAGATTCCGGAGGGCTTAAAGGCACATTCCACCAGGGCAGTGGCAACTTCTTGGGCAGCCTATTGTAGGGTCTCGGGAGAGACTATTTGTAAGGCGGCTACCTGGTCTTCCAGAAACACCTTTATGTCACATTATAGGGTGGATTCTGCACAACTTTCAACAGTAGATTTGGAAAGGGCCGTAATTCAGGCCAACTCCTCTGTTTCTTGTTAATAAATTTATTTTTCTTGCATTCCGACCCAGTCTGCGAGTTACTCCCCAGAGTGTTTGCTGCCATGATGCGACAGGAAAACGGAAAATTGTATACTTACCTTTCCGTAATTTTCCTTTCCTGTCGCATCTTCATGGCAGCATACAATAAACCCACCCATAGAAGGTGATTAATATATATACGGAGAATGCTGGGGAGGGGGCCGTAGCTTAATCTTATAGTTATGTGGTCCTATCAGGTTGTGGAGGCGGAGTCGCAACCCAGAGTGTATGCTGCCATGAAGATGCGACAGGAAAGGAAAATTACGGAAAGGTAAGTATACAATTTTCCGTTTTCTCTGGCTGTTTAAGCCCATCTCAGCAAAAAAGAAAAGGTGGCCACAGCTGCTGTAGACAAAAATAGCCTGCTAATCAATGTACCGTTGCTTGGATTGGTTAGGAGAGAAGTTACAAGGAGTGGTGAGGTGTTTTCTCCAGAATCAGGGACCTTTTAAACCTACATTCATGCAGATCGCAAGCAAATCGTTTTTTTCTTTTTCGTACCTCTGGGACGTAGAGTATCTTCAAATTCATAACGATAGGGTAATGCTGGCACCTTTTGGGCGATTGGATACTACCAACAGAAAAAAAAAAGCAAAGAAAGGAAGTGTCCCCTCCCCTGATATAACTCCTTTTTGTCAGACTCCAGTTTTTGCTAGTTTCTGAAGGTTATGGTCATGTCTGTGCAGCGCTCTGCACGAAAGTGGCTAACTTCCAGGAAAATTTATAATAGAACCTGGAAAATATAGTCTAATTGAGACTCAGAGATTTCACACTTGTAGGTATGTGGTTAGTCCAATTCTGCCTTTCCTTGAGTGGCCTTGAGTATGGTCAAGAGTCAAATATTGGCCTTGGCTGTTCTTTCAGAGACTGATTGCTTCACATTCGTCAGTGCAGACATTCTGTTCAAGGTTACTGTGGTATAGGTATGGGTAGTTGGTAAACACATAATCACACCACATCCCAGTTAAAGTAAATTTACTTTAAAGGTGCTTTTAATGACAGACAAAACTGTTAAAAATCATTTCAATTTATTGAATAACACAAGTAAAATGTTCCACAGTAAAAACAATATCTAATTTAGTATGGTCTCATTGTCGTCATTTCACAGTGGTATGTTAATCATATCAATGCCACTGGGCACTTTTACCCCCTTTCTTTCCATGCCAATCTTCAGTGCTGTCACACTTTGAATGACAATTGCGTGGTCATGCAACACTGTACCCAAACAAAATTTTTAGCATTTTTTTCACACAAATAGAGCTTTCTTTTGGTAGTATTTAATCACCACTGGGTTGTTTTTTTTTTTTGCTAAATAAAGACCAAAAATTTTGGGAAAAAAAAACAAACACTTTAATAGTTTTCTATCAACAGGTAATTTCTCTCCTTCACTGATGTGCGCTGGTAGCCGGCACTGATTGGCAGCACTGGTGAGCACGGTTGGGACTGCACTGATAATCAGGACATTGATAATCAGTGCCCTGTTTATCAGTGTAGATGTCCCTTTTAGAGAAGCTGGTTATCAGCTCTCTTCTTTTCTCCTCAAGCTGTCAGCATGAGACAAGGTATGCCTATAACCGGCTTCTGTTGACATCCGTGATCAGCTGTGATTGGACACACCTGATCACGCGGTAAAGAGCCACTACTGTTTAAAAGTGGTTGCTCACCGTTTATATTTTGTTTTTTAATAGACACAAGTTCCGCCTATACTTCTACCTGCGTCAAGTTGCAATGGTTTTGATGCACAGATAACCCCGGTGCCCTCCTCCTCTCTTCTGGGGTCCCCATACCCGGCGCTACCAGGCCCCTGCCACCTTAACTCTGGTCAGCCCTCCGCAGAGAGAGCTGCAGGTTCCATGGGGGCCAGTCTGTGGAGCTGGCTGCACATGCCCTAGTCCCGTAGTATCTCAAACGTAGGCCACAGCAGCGACGATTAATCGCTTAAGGCTTTGTGCCCCCATGAACCCCTGCCCGAGTGTCCAGGTAGTGGAGTGGTGACAGCAGGAAGGGACTCCAAGGGAGAAGCTAGAGCGAAATCCCCGCCAGCCCGCAGACAACGAGGTATAAGAAAGGAAGGAGTTGTAGAAACCGCGGGCCCGGCCCCATAGCGTAGCTGTGATTGGACACACCTGATCACGCGGTAAAGAGCCGCTGATTGCTGATCACATATTGAGGTAAAGAGCCAATGTCCTCCAAACACTGCAATCACAGAGTACGTAGGCATCATATGATGGTGTCATAGAACTAACAAGTCAGCAACTGTTTAAAGTGGTTGTAAACGTTTTTATTTTTTTTTTAAATAACAAAGTTGCCTATACTTACCTGCTCTGTGCAATGGTTTTGCACAGAGAACCCCTGATCCTCTTCTTCTGGGGTCCCCTGCCGGCGCTCCAGGCCCCGCCTCTTAATCTGGTGCCCACCGCAGAAAGCTGCTTTCCATGGGGGCATCTGTGAGGGCTCACTCCCTAGTCCCGCTGCTGCATTGTAGGACACAGGCAGCGAGACTCGGCCCCGCGCCCTGCTCCAGTGTCACAGCTTTTGATTGACAGCAGCGGGAGCCAGAGCTGCTATCAATCTGTCCAGTGGGGAGAGGGACAGTGGCTGGAGCCACTGCGCTCGTGCGCATCACTAGATCGGATCGGTGTCATGTAAGAAAAAGAGGGGAAGAGAGGAAAGATCCCTGGTGCCACACATCCACAGACTACTATGGTGGTATGAGAGAGACAACCTGAGCCTGAGCTCCCGCCAGGCCATGCCCTCAGCGCTTTTCACTCTGCCCCCAGGAGCTTAGTCATGGGGAGGCAAACCACACTCATTGAGTTTCAAATGCTGGGACCCACACAAGGCTATGCGCTATGTTAATGTTGGGCGGTTTTGCCTATATGCGATCCTTGAGTGATTTTACATTTTTTTTTCCCCTCACCATTTGGACAGTGCTTACCAGTCAGCCACTTTTCCCTTTCCATTGGGTCCTAGGAAACAAATCACCATTCCCTGCTTACGGACATGGGTGGCTCATCTATGGTTACTGGTGTGAGGGGGTGCAAGCCTATGGGTCATTTGCCATTTCTACTTGCTAAGCAACCATACACTACGATTTTACTCTGTCTCTATTCTCCCTGATGAAGGAATCTACCCTGCATCTCCAAAACATGTTGGGAATCGCTGGGTGAACCTTTCTGTATCTCGGGTTCATATCCACATGAGACCAACCTAGGGATCCCTGGTCGAGTTCAGAGTAGTGTATATCGTTTTTTTGTATGGTGATTCTTTATTGTTTTTATTGACCATTGTACAAACTGACTACTATTTTTTTAACCTTTTGTAATAAAATTTGATATTTTTTTTTACACTGATTACCTTATTACCTACTGCCTTTAAAGTCCCATCGGGGGTCCTCTCTTCTCTATATCTCATACCACCATAGGACTCCGTGGATGTGCGTCATTAGGGACCTTTCCTCCTGGGGTCAAGTACTGGGGAAAAAAGTGTGGGAACTCCCACCCAAGATCCATCCCCCACCGAAAAAAAAAAAAATGATACGCTCATATGCACGAACGCTTCAAAAGAGGTATTTTTTCATCCAATTTTCGTATTGTGTGTATGAAGCTTAACTGTTAGTACATAAAAAAAAAAAAAAAAATCCTCAATAAACATAAATACGGTAATTCTCTGAATAATCAGCATTCATTCAATTGTGCTTACATGCAAATGTGAACATCATGTTCTGATCTTTATTGGGGAATTTTATTTTGTATATAGAGTGTTTATGTGGTGAGATAACACTTTTCATTGAACAGAGTTTGGATAACACAGGGTTAAACGGAAAGGTCATAAATTAACTGCACATTATCTGGACAGAATGCTTGGGGAGATAGTGATGTGTTCCTGCTTAGAAGATGTATGTTAGCTTGGAGGGCTGCAAACTCTGCAGGGCTCCAACACACACTCGCTGCTATTCCAACCCTTCACATATTTCCACATAAACTTCCATCCTGGCATTAAACTTTGCCAGGTATTGTGCTCAGCTTACCACCCCAAACTGATGTTCCTCCCTCAGCTCACCTCTCTCCCTGCATGTCCTGTGAGCAGAATAGCTGTGCTCCTCCTCTGGGTTCTCTCATCATATTACTGAAGATAGAGAAGGGGGGGATTCAGCTGGACACACAGAGCAAGTATGCAGGAGACTGGGGGGGGTTGAGGAGACAGAAAATCAGGAGGGAACGGCAGGGAGGAGCGCATCATGAGAGGTATGACTAAACACAATCTCTTAGCAGCAGGGACCTGATCTACCCGTCAGCTAGCTGTGATTGACAGGTAGATCGAAGCGGAAGCTGTCAAGGGGCCCCCTACTGGCAATGCCTGAATGGTCAGTCCACCCCTGGTGTGCGTCACTTACTATTGCGAGCTGTGTCGGCGGCTGCTGGTGTAGCACCTGCCACACAGCTCGCATACTTCAAAGTCTTGCAGGACAAAGCTGCTAACAGGAACTGAGTTCCTGTTGTGGAAAAAGTACAGGAACTCCGTTCCCATGCGTTCCCGCAGGACTTGAGCCCTGCTTTCCTCTCTTCCTTCCAGTGACTATAGGAGCTGGGACGAGCTCCATTTGCTGGCACTCCTGCAGTGGTTGTAGCATCACACTATTCCCCATAGTGATCAAGCCTGAGAGGCACACGAAACAGACCATGGGTCACAAAAAAAAGGGGGGGAGCTGCAGCACAGAAGGTTTTTCACCTTAATGCATTGAAGTGAAAAACCCATCCATAAAACAGTTTCATTTCCGGCACGTGCCAGAAATGTAACACTCCCATTGGTTGGGCTCTCAAACCATGCAATGGCTGGTGTCATAACTGATAACATGTGCAGCATCATGGCAGTTGTAGATTAAACATAGGCAAAGATGGCAGCTTCCCTGGCTGAAAATAATAGGGGGGTTTACTTACACTTTAAGGCTTTAGAGAGCCACTTTAACAGTCCCAATAGGTTTTCCTCAGGAGAACACCCTGTCAATCTTCAACTAAACAGTTGATCATCAGTATGAAGTGATGAGTGTATACCTCAAGTTTATGCAAGAGAGTGGTTCTCTAGTGATTGCAGGAGGTACTAAAGGACCTGAAAAGTGTGTAGTTTTAGAAGACAGCCACAAGGGGGAACCCAGTCATAAGCAGTAAGGGTATTCCAACACTATGGAACAATATTGCTGGATGGCTAGTATGAAAATGAGAAGCACTTGCACACCTCTGCATTTTTCATATTGCACTGCATTTTAAATATATGACTAGTTACCTCTATGGAATAAGCTCTTGCTGGAAACTGCAACAAAAATCATCTTTATTAGACCCCTTTTTAGACTGATGCAGTTTTCAGGCATTTTAGCGCTAGAAATAATGCATGTAAAGTGCCTGAAAACTGCCTCCCATTCATTGCAATGGGTCCCGCAAGCAGCATCTTTGGGGCGGTTTGGGAGCGCTGTATACATCGCTCCCAAAATGTCCCTGCCCATTGCAATGAATGGACAGCACTTCTGAAGCGCCTGGAAAGCGATTCAGAAACGCTGCAACACAGGAGTCTTTAACATCTTTTTTTGGAGTTAAAAGCAGCCTGCTAGCAGCTGAAAAAGTGCCGCTTAAACAGCGGTAAAGCGTTGCTGAAACGAGCAGCGCCTTACCACGAGCGCAAGGGTAGTCCCAGTGTGAAAGGGGTCTTAAGGAAAGAAGCACACAAGTTGCTGCAGTTAGCTTTACAAAGTCAACATTATTCTAAGTGTACAATTAATTAAATGGGGGGGGGGGGTGTCTAGATTAGCCAAGTTCATAGAGTAGGGGTATAGTAACCATATCATAGTTCATGTAGGCATGCATAACTGCACTGTTGCTGGTGGGATTGCTGCTAGTGCTGTTTAACAGTGAATTTTATAATAAGTCCAATAAACAAAGTTGAAATAACCGCAAGTGCCTCTAAACTCCGTCGGATGATGAGCCACTTCAAAGCTTGCCGGTCCTCTCCTGCCACATCTGAAGTATCTTTTTGTTGGAGCTCAATTTCACTACTGTTGGAATCTAGGGCAGCATAGTTGGTCAGTTCCTTGTCATCTGTCAGGAATAATGGAGACCATTAACTATATAATCTATGATAGTATTAATTAATAAGCAGAAGTCAGAATTACATACTTATTGTTTGCATGTCTCCCACTAACAAGGCTGGACTGTGTATGCAGATCATGGATTTCTGTGACCTGGCAAATTTTCTATTGAATATCCAACATATTCAAACAAAAGAATTGCCAACATTTTTAAATTTAAAAGTCAATAAAAAAATTTGCCCCTAATCTACCAGAATATGTTTAGACTAGCACAGCAAAGTCCAAATTGGGTGCAAAACCACACTGAAATTTGCAAATCTTTACCTCAGAGGCAGCTCAAAATCTGGTTAGTTTAAAAATCCTCAATATTGGAATGGCACAATATATCACGTTCATTAGGCATTAAAGAGGAGGTCCATCTGAATTTTTTTTTTTTTTTAGTCAGCAGCTACAAATACTGTTCCAGGTTCCAGCAATGTCAGCAGAAGATGACGAGCGATCGCTCGTCTTTCGGCTGCCCCCGCCGCCATCCTGTCAGGAAATCAGGAAGTGAAGCTTGCGGCTTCACTGCCCGGTTCCCTACTGCGCATGCGCAAGTCGCGCTGCGCGTCTTTATTGGTCCCCGTTGTGTCCTGGGAACTGTGTTTCCCAAGACACAACGGGGCATCTTCAGATATGGGCGGGCCAGCTCCGGCTAGCTCGTCCTGGAAGTGGGTGCAGATTAGACATGTGCAATTCATTTCGTTTTTCTTTTCGTTCGTTCGTTTTCGTACGAATGAACGAATCGTTCGAATCGTACGACTCCGAATAACGAATCGTTCAAATCGTACGAATCCGATTAACGAATCATTCGAATCGAACAAATCCGAAAAACAACGAAAATCCGAAAAAAACGAATTAGAAACAACGAATGTACTAATGAAGAAAATCCGAAAAATGAAAGCGAACGAAAAAATTCGTACATTCGTAACTTTTTTTTTTGTTGAATTGGTAATTTTCCGTGTCCCTTACAATGGTGCTGCTTAACACGCTTCGAATGGATTGAACAAAAAAATTCATACATTCGTAACTTTTTTTTCGACTCGTAACTTTTTTTTTTCGATTCGTAACTTTTTTTTTTTTTTTTTTCGATTCGTAATTTCCCGTGTCTCTTACAATGGCGTTGCTTAACGTGCTTCGAAAGGATTGAACTAAAAAATTTGTACATTCGTAACATTTTTTTCGATTCGTAACTTTTTTTCGATTTGTAAATTATTAAAATGTAATAATAGCATACACATTACATAAAATTATGAATTATGCTCCGATTACGAATCTACGAATGTACGAATAAATACGAATGCGTCTGAAAATTTAACTAACGAAAAAACGAATCAACGAAAAATCACTCTTACGAATGTATGAATCTTTACGAATACGAACACCGACGACTTACGAATGTACGAATCGCTACGAATCAACGGAAACGAAAAAAACGAAACGAAAAAAAAAACGATTTTTTTTCAGAAACAAAAAAAACAAAACGAAAAAAACAATTTTTTTTTGTTGTGCACATGTCTAGTGCAGATACCTGTATTATACAGGTATCTGCACCCCCCTCCCCCCTGAAAGGTGCCAATTGTGGCACCGGAGGGGAGGAGGAATCCGATAAGCGGAAGTTCCACTTTAGGGTGGAGCTCCACTTTAATTAAAAGGAAACTGTTTTTAAACACCTTGAATAATTACCAATAGGCCAGGTAGGTGTGATCATGCTTCCTCAGGGGAATGTGTCCATGATAACTTATGCTCATAGAAAGGAAATCGAATGACACTGCATGCAGGGCCAGATTTGACAAGAAAATGTAAAAGGATTGATCCCAACTCAGCGTTGTTACGAAGGACAAAAAGTTGTGTGCCTCTAGGTTCCTGTGATGAAAATTCACCTCTGGCTGGGTGGCATTCAACCAGAAAGAGGAGCGGTGCTGGAGCTTGGAAGGGTGGGTCTGCAGAGGACAGCACCAGAGAAAATTAGTATTCCAGTGAAAGCTGCATCTTTTTAAGGCCAGGTTCACCTTTATAAAAACAACACAAAAGACAAAACAATAAATGTACATGTTTTTGCAAGAAAAAAATGTTCATTTATTTTATTTTTTTCACAGGAGCCTGCAAAGCATTGTACTCACAATCAGTGGATCGTGGGTGCAACATCAGGCTCCTGCAAACGTCCTCCTGCTTTCTGTCCATGCCTCTGTATAGGCTTGCAGTTGGAGAGCTGGAGGAAGTGTCAGTGGACTGAGTGCAGTGATCATTGCACTCCAGTTGTATTGAGAACTATTCTGTCCCCCCACTGTGGCAGACAGGATTTGCAATTCATTCATTCACTCTGCATGAGGGAACTAGGGGACTGCTTGGAATTGGTATTTTTCTGCATGAAAGGGATAATTATTGAATGCTTTTTTTGTTGTTAATTGTTTCTACTACCTGAACTCAATTTGCTGCTCTCTTTGAAATTCTACAAGGTGTTTTTTTTTCCAAGACATGAGGCATTGGCAGTTTACCACAAACAATACAAATATTTTTTTAATTTGACTTTTACATACAAAATCGATAATAAAGCAAGTGGGCTTGTAGGTAAGTTGGCTGTAACGCAAGCGTTTTCCCGTATTTAGAAGTAATACATTTTTTGTCAATGTAGTCCACCACAATCCACAGAGCATTTACATCTATGTTTTGTGGACATTGTTTCTACAGTAAATATGTGTTGGGGTTCCCTTTAAAATAAATGGCAATACAATGCGCTTAGTGAACTGAAAAAATGTGATCAATAAAATTAGCAAATAATGCACAGTATCTCTCTGCTGTTCTACTAAACATAAATGTGTATATGGAACAAGATATAGCTCCCCATATCTGTATATAATAAACTCTATGCGCTAACATTAAATTGATCAAGTTTGATATAGTATAAGGAAAAAATGTCGATACAGTATAAGGATATTCTAAATCCGCAGCCAATCACAGGTTTGAAAGACAATCATACTGTCTTACATGTCAAAAACATTTGGCATTCTCTTCAACAGTGTTTTTACTTCAGGCAGCCCTGCTAGATAGCAATACTAGGCCCTGGATCCCTGAGGCCTATAACAGCTTTAACTCTTCTGGGAAGGTTGCCCACAAGATTTATGCCCCTTTCACACTTGTGCGACTTCAAAGTTGCGAGATTTTGCCACGATTCAAGGCCGCGATTTTTCCGCGATTTCAAGAAATGCCTGTGTAAGTGGCATCAAAATTGGACCAAAGTAGTGCAGGGACTACTTTGAAGTCGGAACGACTTGAAATCGTACTAATATGAATGGCTGTCATTGGAAATCATGGGGAACGACTTGTCATGCTACTTTGCAGTCCCAAATTGTGGGACAAGTCGTATAAGTGTGAAAGGGGCCTTAGGAGTGTGTCTATGGGAATGTTTGACCATTCTTCCAGAAGCCCATTTGTGAGGTCAGGCACTGATGCTGCCACCCCTTCTCGTCTACATCAGTGCCTGACCTTACAAATGCGCTTCTGGATTAGGGTAAGCCCAGGCACACACCTATACTGTTTGTCCTGCTTACCATTATATTCAAAAGTGAAAATAAAAGAAAATCCCAAATTTTGGGTTGCCCAGAGAAAAGCAATAGAGGACAAAACGTCCACTTGGGATGCTAGTTCTTTTGACAACTAGGGATTCCATCACTTTGGAGGGATTTCCTCACTTCCTGTTTGGCTATGGGTTGAGAAATAAAAGAAAATCTCCCCGATGAGACACAGATGGCAAAAAAAAATCCTGACCGGGGTTATAACCCTCTGCTACTCTATCCAAGATGGGGAAAAAGGTTCTACTTTAAGTGCTTTGTTATGTGCAGTATATTTTTGTTTGGCTAGTGTCAAAATATTACAAAAGTTACATACCTGGGGCATCAATACTATGCTCAAAAAATCCAAGGTTCTTTCTCAAGCCTACAAGTTCCTTAGCCTAAAAAGCAAAGAATGTATGATATAGTAAAATATAAACTGACAATAATATTCCACATCAAGAAAGAAAGCAACAATGACAAGTCAGCCTATAGATGAAATGTGTTGGTTGAAATTATACTAGTTCTGGACCATCATGAAGGATGGTAGCAAAACAAGTCAAAAGGTGCTATGAATAAGTTGAAATTGAAATTGGTGATGTGTGATTAATAAAGCATGTCTAAATCCAAGAACAAAATTCAAATATATTGTAGTTTACCCGTCAAATAATATGGTGGCTGCATTTATTTTATTTCTTCAGTTTTTTATTTTCATCTTGTGATCCTGCTAATAACACATTTTTTGTCCTGTACTGTATATTTTGAGGAACAGTGTTGTCACCCTAGGACATTACTACAGAACACCTTCTATTCTCATCATTTCCATCTCTAGGAGGAGGGGTTCTGTAGTCCTCAGAGATAGCTGGGAATAATGTAAAAATGTAAATGTGTAGCACCAGATCTTATAAACTCATGAGATTTCTGTAAGGTATTTTTCTGCATTAGGAAACAGAACTAATAAAACACTTTCCATAGTATACTTAACAGACCAATAAAAGGAGCAAATAAGAGAAGTTCAGTGTTAGGATATGCATTTAATTTTGAAATTGCAGTGTAGGGCCCTAGCCAGCTACATCAGCCATGCGTTGGTGTGGCTTAGGTATATCGATAATATATTTATTGTATGGACCAGCACACAACAAGCATTGGACAGATTTGTTGATCTTCTTAACAACAATACTTAGAATCTCAAATTTACTGTAAACAGTGATTTGCGTAAAATTTTGTTTCTTGATCTTCTAATTTTCAAAGTCCTTGACAACTGTCTAGCCACTACACTCTACCGTTAGGAGACTGCTGGGAACACCATCCTCCATGCCTCAAGTGCACACCCTGCTACACTCATTTGTAGCACTCCCTACGCCCAATACATCAGACTTAGAAGGAATTGTACCTGTGACAGCGATTTCAGATACCACGCAGATCTACTGAGGGGGCGACTCCTACTGCGTGGTTATTCTAAATCACTCTCACGCAAGGCCTTTAATAAAGCACTTCAACAATCTAGAAATGCATTACTCTACAAAACTAGGGCCAAATCGGAATTTAACCCAACGGTAAAATTTATTACTCAATACTCCTATCAGCAGCATCAACTGAGAGATGTCTTGGCCAAATATTGGCATATCTTACATGATGAGCCAACTCTTAATAAATACATCTGTGATCGCCCTGAGATTGTTTTCAAACGGGCTGTTTCTTTATGCGACAAACTTACCAAGAGCCATCATGCCCCTACCTGTGGGCAGGGTACCCAGGAAAAAGGGATCCACCGATGTGGTCACTGCACCTTTTGTCCTTGGGTATCTACGGGCTTTAGATTTAAACTGCCCAATGGGAAACTTTTTTATCCCCATTTTTGGGCTGATTGTAGTACTCAGGGGGTCGTGCATCTCATGACATTCTCTCCCTCTGATGCGATTTCTGCTGTTGCAGCTGTTTCTGTTTGATGCTAAAAATCAATGTAATAATGTCCTTCTGTCTATGGCATTCCCTGCCCATGTACATTCAATGTCCAAATTTTATTTCAAATGTTTTTTTCTGTATCAATTTATTTACATTATGTATATGTTAAACTTTACTATATCTGTAGTTTCTACGTCTTTAAATTGTTCTAGTTAATTGGTCTCTACTATGTGTGGGATTGCCTGATGGCACTGATGGGCTGGCTCTGCATGGCGTGCTAGTGCCGCGGGTCATATGTGCGGCCAGTAAGCCGAAGTCTCTTCTCATCCCATGGGACGGTTCTGCTGCATTTGTGGGCCTGGGCTTGTTTCCTCCCCTCAGCTGTCATTCCTGGCTGGCCGCCAATACATCCAGCAGTCCAGGACATTTCCATGCTGACCCATGCAGTGCATTATTTGCACTGCTATTTCCGGAGGTCACACTGGGGGCAGCCCTGTGGCTCCCACTGGGACACTCGCCCCGTTCGGTCTCATCTGCCGATGCAGCTTTTGTGGACTGCGCATACACGGCTGAGCTGTGTTTTGCACGCACCCTGTTATGGCTGAGTCAGGTGATGCGGAAGTCCCGCCACACACCTAATTGGGACGTGCATATAAGGCAACCATATGAGCCTTATATCATGGCAACCATTCCAAACGCTGATCCCGTTCTGGACTCATCCATACTCTATAATCCTATCTAGTCTGGTATGTACCCATGTTGTCTACTTAGTATCTGATGGCTTTATGACTTTTGAAGGACTTATTGGCGATACGCCTATCTTTTCAGATGGTGTGGATTTGAAGCTCTTTTTGTGCTTTCTGTGCTGCTACAGCAACGCAGTTTTTATTACTCCCTTATGATGTAATCTCTTTGGGTCTAATATTGGTCCATTTTTTTGCCCTGGCATCTCTTTTCTATACCAAATATAATTATCAGGTGAGACCAATGATATGATTTCCCTTACGCTGGCCATACACCTATAGATTATCTGCAGATTTTCTATGGTTAGATGTAAAAAGTGGGAGATTCCTCCATCCACACAGTTTAGCGAACATGGAGAAATCTGTTGCACTTTTTCCATCTAACCATAGAAAATCTACAGATAATCTATAGGTGTATGGCCAGCTTTAGTTATACTCCTATTTTGTGAACTGCTTTTGTATAGAGCTATTCCCAATGTTACCTTTATATTTTTTTCCTTTGCCTATATAGGATCCCTGTGCTTTTCAATTGCACAATACAATTGTGTTGTGGTGCTGGTTGCCTTATTACTGTGTATAGTCTACGCTCTTTTCTTCCTTATGACTATTTCATTTGAGTATTGCACACTTTTTTGGTGCTTCTATATAGATACACTTTTATAGTTTTCTATCTGGCACCTCCCAGCATACTGCCTGCTATGCACATTGCATGCCCTGTGGTTGGCCGCCCCTGGGTGCAGTCTTGGTGTTCTACGCATATTTTGAGACTTTATACCCATGTTGTACATCATTATAATTGTTACAATTACTGATTGCTTCTTTCTCTCCTTAGAATGTTTATCAAGCTCCTGAAGAAGAGATTTTCGCAAAACATGTAGAGTTTGATTGAATGTTATAATCTATTACAGTCATACATGTCTATTATGGCATGATTCTGCCATTCATGATCCATATTGGAGAGGTTTAGTTGCTATTGCAATTATTTTGCAGTATTTTAAATGTTTTTTTTTTTTTATCTATATTTATTAATTGTTAATAAAAAGTTACTGTTTATTTTCTATGATTGGTGCCTGGAAAGTACATTTTTCCACTTTATTTAATTAATCAACGTTTAGGACGTGGCACTGCGCTACCTTAGGCTCCCACATTTCCATCCTGTTTTGGCCCTTTGCTAACTCTTTGATTCATGATGGTACATTTGCCTTCTTGCGGAGGGGGACTTGCTGTGTTTGGAGGAAGAAAAATGCTGACTCTGATGCTGACACCATCCCTGCAGTCAAGCACGGAGGTGTAAACATCATGCTTCAAGGGTGTTTCTCTTCTTAAGGTACAGACTGACTTTGCCGCATTGAGGGGCGAATGGATGGGGCCATGTATTGTAAAATCTTGGATGAGAACCTTCTTCCCTCAGCCAGAACATCGAAGATGGGTCATGGATAGGTCTTTCAGCATGACAATGACCCAAAACATACCGCCAAGGCAACAAAGGAGTGGCTCAAGAAGAAGCACATTAAGGTCATGGAGTGGCCTAGCCAGTCTCCAGACCATAATCGCTAGAAAATGTATGGAGGGAGCTGAAACTTTGAGTTGCCAAGACACCTTAAGGATTTTGAGAAGATCTGTAAAAAAAAGAGTGGACTAAAATCCCTCCTGAGGTGTGTGCAAACCTGGCCACTAACTACAAGGAATGTCTTACCTCTGTGCTTGCCAACAAGGGTTTTTCTATCAAGTACCAAGTCATATTTTGTATTACAGAGGCCGCCAAGTAACCCAAAATTAGTGGCTGTCAGATGTGTGAAGTGCTATAGTGTTAGCTGTGTATGTATATATATGTGTGTGTATATATATATATATATATATATATATATATATATATATATATATATATATATATATATATATATATACATACATATACATATATTATATTTATACATTTATATAATTGTATTTATACAGTGTAACCCAGGGCACTGCAGAAACATACACAAGTCACTGTAGGAACACAAAATAGATGCAGCCAGGGTTTTGCTTAATAATTATTGAGCCTGTTTATTTGTAAAGAGTATTGATAGGAGAAATACAATGATGCTGAAGCAGTCACATATATATTTATCTTATCGTACTCTACAAAAAATATAAATATGTTCTTTTTTACACTGCAGGTATTTAAATAATTCATCTTATATACAGTCCCTTGAAAAAGTATTCATACCCCTTGACATTTTCCACATTTTGTCATGTTACAACCAAAACCGTAAATGTATTTTT
This sequence comes from Lithobates sylvaticus, assembly GCA_028564925.1. Lineage (NCBI taxonomy): Eukaryota > Metazoa > Chordata > Amphibia > Anura > Ranidae > Lithobates > Lithobates sylvaticus. The sequence goes on from CM053027.1 coordinate 337,746,825, forward strand.
TGGGGATTCTATGTGATAGACCAACACAAAGTGGCACATAAGTGTGAAGTGAAAGGAAATGGTTTTCTAATTTTTTTTTACAAACAAATATCTGAAAAGTTATTCAGCCACCTTTACTCTGATACCCCTAACTAAAATCTAGTGGAACCAATTGCCTTCATAAGTCACCTAATTAGTAAATAGAGTCCAGAGTACACCTGTGTGTAATTCAATCTCAGTATAAATACAGCTGTTCTGTGAACCCCTCAGAGGTTTGTTAGAGAACTTTAGTGAACAAAGAGCTTCAGGAAGGCCAAGGAACACACCAGACAGGTCAGGGATACAATTGTGGAGAAGTTTAAAGCAGGGTTAGGTTATAAAAACATATCACAGGCTTTGAACATCTCACGTAGCACTGTTCAATCCATCATCCAAAAATGGAAAGAGTATGGCGCAACTGCAAACCTACCAAGAAAACCTTTTATGCCGCGTACACACGACCGGACTTTTCGACAGACTAGGTCCAACGGTCTTCCCGACGGACTTTCGGCAGAGGTTCAGCTGACTTTCTGAACGCACGGACTTGGCCACACACAAACGGACTAAGTCCGTTCGTTTTAAACGTGATGACGTAAGACAGGACTAAATAAGGAAGTTCAATAGCCAGTAGCCAATAGTTGCCCTTGCGTCGTATTTGGTCCGTCGGACTAGCACACAGACGAGCGATTTTCCTGATTTTTAGTCCGTTGGACTTGAGTCCGTCGTAAAGATTTGAAACATGTTCTATTTCTCGGTCCGTCTGATTTTTTTTTTATAAAAAACGGTCCGACTAGCCCAAACACGATCGGATTGTCTGACGGACTGATCCCGTCTGACCTAGTCTGCCGGAAAGTCCAGTCGTGTGTACGCGGCATTAGAGTCTGCAAAAGACTTGAGACTGGGGTGGAGGTTCATCTTCCAACAGGACAACGACCCTAAACATACAGCCAGAGCTACAATGTAATTGTTTAAATCAAAGAATATTCATGTGTTAGAATGGCCCAGTCAAAGTCCAGACCTAAATCCAATTGAGAATCTGTGGCAAGACTTGAAAATTGTTGTTCACAGATGCTCTCCATACAATCTGACAGAGCTTGAGCTATTTTGCAAAGAAGAATGGGCAAAAATGTTACTCTCTAGATGTACAAAGTTGGTAGAGACATACCCGAAAAGACTTGCAGCTGTAATTGCTGCGAAAGGTAGGTTCTACAAAGTCAGGGGGGCTGAATACAAATGCACGCCACACTTTTCACATATTTATTGTAAAAAATTCAAAAAAACATTTATCATTTTCCTTCCACTTCACAATCATGTGCCACTTTGTGTTGGTCTAAATAAAATAGATTTATATTTTTGGTTGTAACATGACAAAATTATACCCAAATAAGCACATTGGAAGTCCACTGTGATTTAAAAATAGTGCAGCTGTGCGGGCAGGGGAATCTGTTAAAGAGAGAACTACAAGTCCCGTCTGTTACCACAGCAGACAGCCTGTGGTTCTCAATAAACTGTGAGGGTGCTAATGAGTGCTTCCGTAGTTCATTCACAAGCCCTGCAGCTTTGAAACAGACACCCCGTACAGAGTTACAGGCTGAAAGTTGTAGGGGTTGTCTGCAGGAGCCTGACATTGCACCAGGCTATGTTCCACTGATCACAGGTGCAATGCTCTGCATGCCCCTTTGGGGGAGGGGGGTTATTAAAAATACATTTTTTTTCTGCAAAAATATGTGCATTATTAGTTTTTATCAAAAGATGAACTTATCCTTTAAGAGACTGGAAGGTCTCTAATACAAAGTCTCTCTAAATACCATGTAAAGATATAAAATATAAATACCTTTTCTGTCACGAGGTTCCAGTTTACATTCCAAAAATATATAGAAAAGAAGAGATCAATACAAGCAAACCCACAAATCATTCCAATCCAAAAACCTGTAAAAGCAAATATTAACCTTTACTTTCATAATTTAAAAAAAGGGAATTTCCAGTTACATTTCTGAATACATAACATATGTAATAGACAAACTATACCAATACAACATGCATGACCTCATCATTTGGACTACAACAAGTAAATCCCACATTTTCACAGTCCATTAAATGTCCGTTTATCTTGTGCATTGTGATAAATGATCTAATTTACTGATTAAAATGATCATTAGTGCAATCAATTTTTGAAGGTAAGAAAGCACATTATGGGGTTTATTTACTAAAACTAGAAATGTGTCACATTTCTGCATAGAAACCAATCAGCTTCTAACCTCAGCTTGTATAATTAAGCTTTGGCAATAAAACCTGGAAGCTGATTGGTTTCTATGCAGAACTGTGACTAATTTTGCACTCTCTAGCTTTAGTAAATAAACCCCTATGTGTAAATTGATTAGACTCATGGGGAGTGGTATGTAATTGCCATCATCCCTGATATATATGTAAATTCACTACCTCCAATAGTGGTATTTTTAAGGCAATATAACAAAATATTCATATATATATAAAAATATATATATTGATACAGCAAAAGACAAAAAAAGAAAAAAACAATTCATGCACGTTGTACATATAATCCATATAAAAAATATATATAGGACATTAGCATATAGTGGATCATAGAGAAGCGGCCATTTCAAACTACAGATCAATGAAGAGACAGAAATTATGACTCTAGACAGTAGGTAGTTGAAATAATTCCAACACGTTTCGAAAAGTGCATATATAAATTCTTCCTCAGGGAAGCCACTTTCTAAAGACATAAAATACATATATATACGCATATATACAAAATGCCCCTGTAGCCAAATTAAGTATGGCTACAGGGGCGTTTTGAGGAAGAATTTATATATGCACTTTTCCAAACGTATTTATTTCAACTAGCTACCGTCTAGAGTCATAATCTCTGTCTCTTCATTGATCTGTAGTTGGAAATGGCCGCTTCTCTATGATCCACTATATGCTAATGTCCTATATATATTTTTTATATGGATTATATGTACAACGTGCATGAATTGTTTTTTTCTTTTTTTGTCTTTTGCTGTATCAATAAATATATTTTTTTATATATATGAATATTTTGTTATATTGCCTTAAAAATCCCACTATTGGAGGTAGTGAATTTACATATAAACCCCTATGTGTATCCAATTAATGCTGTAAGGCACATTCTGTTGATGCCTCATTTAGGAAAAGTACTGCAGTCATGCATGATTTCCTCTCTTTGAAGTTCTTACACTACATCTAAATTCTTGACCAACTCTTGGCTGGAAATAAACTTCAGAATTCCTATTGTCAATGTTGGATTCACAATTTTATAGCTGTAAATAAGTCTTTCTTGAAGCCATTATGCTATCCAAGACACTTGATTAATTTCTTAGAATCTGAGAGCTATGGAACCTCTCACCCATTTCTGGGTGAGAAATGCTATGTAAAATGTTTGCTATAGAAGGCTGTAGAGAAGAGGTCATGGCAGATAAACAGGTACAACTTATGTAGGCAGTTTTGCTTTATCTCTGTATATCACCTGAGGCTAGTCACTGGGTATATGCAAGGGTTTACAGTAAAACAAGTTACAGTAAAATGGTAATAGAATTAATAAAATTACTTTTTAATTACCTTTTATACCTAGTTTCAATACAAACATGAGGGGTACACCAACTGTAAAACTGATAAGGCCGTAACCTACAGTAACTGCAAATGCCCCAATCTCTGGCTTCCCAATGCCTCTAAGCAGTCCATTGAAAACAGCCTGTACAAAAGAGAACATACAGAGTTGAAAGAATGCTATATCAGGGAATATATATTATACATTATGGTTTTTGCAGTGACCATAAAATACTTATACAACAAGTGGCACATTTAAAGTGATACTATACACACACTGTTTAATTTACACTGTCCCTTCTATTTCTGTATGTGGATAATAGCACTGTAGTTATTTTAATTAAAAAAACAAACATCTAAGTACCTTTTTAATAACTGATGTACAGCTGTCACACGACAAAACTATTTCCCAGCCTGTCTGCAGGAATAAAAGCCGGAGGATATTCTAGTCCTCTGCTGCTGGTCACATGTTAAAAAAATTAACAGCCTTTAGTCCTGGTTCCCAATGATGCTACTTTGAAATCGTGCATCTTCACTTGATGTAGCACAATTTCAATGTAGCAGGCCAACGTGATTTCACGTGCTACTTGAAAGACATCTGTGAGGCTTCATGCACAGATGTCTATTGAAGTCACACCCGAAATTGGAAAAAGTAGTGCAGGATCTACTTTTGCAAATCGGTGCGGTGCTGCAAAGTCAGCATCGCAACGATTTGGAACAGTGCCATTGCTGGAAATAGGCTGCGACTTGTCATGCGCTTTGACCTGTCAAATCGCATGACAAATCACTCCAATGTGAACGAGGGCTTAAAAAGTAAAAATAATTAATATCAATAAACTGTTTTAAATTGTCATACAAATATATGTTTGGAATTAAATCTGTATTATTTTGTGGAAATAACATGGTGTGAGTGGATTTCTGCCAGTCACAGGCTGCCACACCCCTGGTGAAGTCACCATTAATCAACATGTAATATCCGCCTCCATTGTGTCTAGCTGGTTAGTGGGCATGGAGGAGTAGGGAGGGAGTGGGCTGTCATTTACCACTGTGTATACACTCACATGCACATGTGTGACTCTATAGTCACATGGGGTGCTCAGATAGGGAGGGAATGCTCAGAATAGAAACTCACTGAAAACTGAGCATGTGCAAAGTTGCCCCCACAGCTACAAAATCCCTACCCGAATTGGGTACATGAACAGAAGGTGAAGATAGAGAACAGTAGGATCAACCATTTTTTTTGCAGAATACAGAAAACTAATCTCATAGTAACTGAGTGAGTTTGAACACCATGTAATACACCATTTATTCATAGTTTTTTTTTATGATGTGGGTTTAGTGACACTTTAATGGTAACTTCTGATTAGTAATAACTGTTCTTCCTCCATAGAATTGCAATAATCTTTAAAGAGATTAAAATAATTACATAGAGTGTGTCACGACTACAGCAAAACATCTGCATTTCCCTGTAATCTAATACAGCGGTGGTCAACCAGTGGTCTGTGGACCACTGATCATCCACGCGTAAATGTTGGTAGTCCCCAGACTGCTGCAAATCAACATCATGGCAGATGTATACCGCCCAATGTTGTTTACAGTGTTGTTCTCAATGAGAGCTGACAGTCAATACTGTCAGCACGTATTGATACCCAAGTGCCTCCTCTGTAGTTTCAGCTCCTGTGAACTCAGAGGGAAGCACCAGGAGTGGTCCAGAGAGGGGGAGGTGAAGAAGGAGGGGACTTCCAATGGCATTGATGATCACAGACTGTAGGATGGGGCACTGAGCTCAAGCACATGGCTGGATAAGGAGGTGAGATCCAATGATGAGTCAGAGTAAGGAAGCAGTGTAATGCAGAGTGCAGAGGCCAGAGGGTTGCAGGGAGCCGGAGCATTTTGTGTATAATTCAGCCGTGTGATTCAGGGGGAGGGGGGCAGAAAGCCAGAGCATTTTGTGTATAAGGCATGTAAAATTCACATTAGTAGTCCGCGATATTTAAAATTGTGAGTTTAGTGGTCCATGAGGTTCGAAAGTTTGGCGACTACTGGTCTAATAAAGCTTCCTTAAAACGTACTGTATATGTAATGAGATAAGTTAAGATAAGACCCCCAGCATGAAAGGAGGAAACATCAAAGCATGAACTTGGACTCAAAAAGTAGTAGGTATCAGTATAGACATATACAGTAGAAATATAGAAAAAGTCCCATCTGAACTAGACCTCTCTCCATTCTCTCTCCTCTTCTTCCCAAATTAGTCCCCAACTACTCATTTTCTTCTTTCATTTTTTTAACTAAAAGCTACCCCCAACAGTGTCATAAACTGTTTCCTCAAGAACCTTGAAATTGCTTCCCTAAATAAACTGAACAGAGTTGCGTTTTTTTTTTTAATAGCATCCAAAAAGGAACATACAAATATTTTTACAGTAAATACACAACAGTATGATCAGTTCAACATCATACATTTTACAGCAGTATATGTTACATACAGTTAGGTCCATATATATTTGGACACAGGCACAATTTTACGTTTTCAGGTATTTACCAAAACATATTCAAGCTATAGTTATATAATGGATATGGGCTGAAAGTGCACACTCTCAGGTTAATTTGAGAGTATGTATATCCATATCAGAGGAAGGGTTTAGGAATTACAGCTCTTAAGAATAACCACACCCCCACCCCTTTTTCAAGGGACCAAAAGTAATTGGACAATTAAATCAAAGGCTGTTTCATGGCCAGGTGTGGGCTACTCCTTCATTATTTCTTCATCGATTAAGCAGGTAAAAGTACTGAAGTTGATTCTAAGTGTGGTATTTGCATTTGGAATATATTGCTGCTGTGAACCTACACCATGTGTTCAAAGGAGCTGACCATGCAAGTGAAACAGGCCATTGTAAGGCTTCAAAAATAAAACATCCATCAGAGAGATAGCAGCAACATTAGGAGTGACCAAATCAACAGTTTGGTACATTCTGATGAAAGAAGAACTCACTGGTGAGCTGAGCAACAGCGGTGAATGATTGCAGGATCCTCTCTATGGTAAAGAAAAACCCATTCACAACATCCAAGAGGTGGGCGTATCATTGTCAAAAGTCTATAATCAAGAGAGCAAATACAAAGGGTTCACCACAAGGTGCAAACCATTCATAAGCCTGAAGAATAGGAAAGCCAGATTAAACTTTGCCCAAAAAAAAATCTAAAAAAGCCAGATCAGTTCTGGAAAAGCATTCTTTGGACAGATAAAACCAAGATGAATCTGTACCAGAATGACGGGAGGAAAAAAAGTGTGGAGAAGGCTTGGAACAGCTCATGATCCAAAGCATACGTCATCTGTAAAACATGGTGGAGGCAGTGTGATGGCATGGGCATGCTTGACTTCCAGTGCCTCTGGGTCATTGGTGTTTAATGATCATGTGACAGAAGTCAGAAGCAGCCGGATGAATTCTGCAGTGTTTAGAGAGATACTGTCAGCCCAGATTCAGCCAAATGCAGCAAAGTTGATTGGACAGTGCTTCACGGTACAGATGGACAATGATCCAAAACACACTGCAAAAGCAACACATGGGCTTTTGAAGGAAAAGAAGTGGAATATTCTGCAATGGCCGAGTTAACCACTTACGGACCGCCCGCCACAGTTTTACATTGGCTGTTTGAAGGAGGATATCATTGTTATGGCAGCAGCTAGCTGGCATAACCCCGATATCTTCTTCTTCAGCGGGCGGTCCGCTACAAGATAGAAGTGGTCTCTATGGCGGAGTGGCCACAAGATCACTTTTATTGGCGGCGGAAGAGGGGCCCCCCCTCCCGCCATGATCTGGTGCCCTCCGCCGCTGCCGAGGGCTCTGGTGAGCTCTGATCGCGTCTTGTCTCCTGCTTGGTATGGAGAGGAGTGAGGGGAAGATGGCTCCCACCTGTCTCCATACAATTGCTGGGCGGAAGCGACGTTAAAACGTCACTTTCGCCCACAGCTCTTAAAAGGCCACAAAGAACAACTGAAGACAGCTGCAGTTAGAGCCTAGCAAAGCATCAGAAAGGAGGAAACACAGTCTTTGGTAATGTCCATGGGTTCCAGACTTCAGGCGGTCGTTTCCAGGAAAGGATTCTCAACAAAATATTAAAAATTAACATTTTATTTATGATTATATTAATTTGTCCAATTACATTTGAGCCCCTGAAAATGGGGGGATTGTGTATAAAAATGGTTGCAGTTCCTAAAATTTGTACTTGATATTTATGTTCAACCCCTTGAATTAAAGCTGAACGTCTGCACTTCAAATTCATTTGGATTGTTTCGCTTTAATTTTATTCTCGTTGGATACAGAGCCAAAAGTATGAAAATTGTGCCCGTGTCCAAATATATATGGACCTAACTGTACTGTATGTTAAAATGGCAAAAAATAAATATATACTTACAGACGGTGAACAAATAACATAAAAGAAGGCACAGATAGGCATGGTTTGGGACACCAGATTAATAATAGCCCTACAAAATAAATACATGAAATTATGACACCAGTACAATGTCAGGTCAAGGCAGGACAGATCAATTGTAAAAAAGGAAATGTTTAATTGTTATTTATAGGCAAAAAGTAAGAGTGGACAACTGTTTTAGAAAAACAACGACCAGTATATAGAGACACAGCTTAATAAATAGTGCTCTAATGCAATCTAACAGAGTATGGTATCCATTTATCTATGGTAAATAGTATTTATAGTTACACAAAGTGCAGGTTGGAACTTTACAGACAGAGACAAACTTCTCTGTATGCTGAATCTTCTGCAGTGTACTACGGTACCGACCTGAGGTACAATGTCTTCATCCACCACATAGGTGAATAGAAGCTGTTCCTTATCTGCTGTCATGCACATAAGCACTAATTGTTGAGCTGTGTCACTTCACTCAAATATTTGCTTTCCCCAACATTTAATATTCCTGATATGTGTCTGTTGTACCATGTACTTGTGTTAAAAGTATCGCACACTCTTTCTATTGATTTCTTTACCTGAAATACCTGGTGATCCTGCCAGTCCCCCTGTCTTCCTATTTCAAACTGACCACACTAGGCATCACAGCGTATTCATTCATCTCAGCGTGGGCCATTTTCTGGCTGCACAGAGAGAACAGTCTGCCTGTCCTCCAATGATTAGGCCTGTGCTGACATGCCCCCCACTGCACAGCCATTCACTGGGAAGATCAATGTGCTGCTGTTTATCCACCCTCACCTCTCCAAGCCCCTTATGCAGCTGAGAACAGGGATTATGTGATCACCAAAAAGTTTTAGGCAGTTGTGAAGAAATGCTTTAAAGTGACAATGCTTAAAGAAATATATATTTTAATTGTTCATTTTTTATCAATTTAGAAAAAGCAGTAAGAGTAAAAAGAGTAAACGGAAGAAAAATTAAATCAAACCAATATTTGGTGTGACTACCCTTTGGCTTCAAACCAGCATCTGTTCTTACACTTGCCACACCCTGTACTCTTGCACAAAATCAGGGATTTGTGCTGTTCAAGAAATGGGCAATATTGAGGACCATAGACACAGTGGTTGGCCAAGGAAACTTAATGGAGCAGATGAAATGCTGACTTTCCTTCAACATTGGAAGATGTTCAGCAGTGCCATCAACACAGAAGTAGCGCAAACCAGTGGGACCCAGGTACACCCATCTACTGTCCAGAGAAGTCTGGTCAGAAGTGGTCTTCATGACCCAGGAACACCCATCTACTCCAGAGACTTCTGGCCTGAAGTGGTCTTCATGGAAGAATTGTAACCAAAAAGCCATACCTCTGATGTGGAAACATAGCTAAGCAACTCAACTATGCACGAAAACATAGGAACTGGGGTGCAGAAAAATGGCAGCAGGTGCTCTGGACTGATGAGTCAAAATTTTAACTATTTGGCTTTAGCAGAAAGCTGTTTTTTTTCCGTCCAAGGGCTGGAGAGCAGTACAATAATGATTGTCTGCAGGCAACAGTGAAGCATGGTGGAGATTCCTTGCAAGTTTGGGGCTATATTTCTGCAAATGGAGTTGTAGATTTGGTCATGATCAATGGTGTCCTCAATGCTAAGAAATAGAGGCAGATACTTATCCATCATGCCAAACCATCGGGCAGGCGTGTGATTGGCCCCAAATGTATTCTGCAGCAGGACAACTACCCCAAATATACAGCCAATGCAATCAAGAACTATATTCTGCGTAAAGAAGAACAAGGAGTCCTGGAAGTTATAGTTTGGCCCACACAGGGCCCTAATCTCAACATCAAGTCTGTCTGGAATTACATGAAGAGACAGAAGGATTTGAGGCAGTCTACATCCACAGAAGATCTGTGGTTAATTCTCTGAGATGTTTGGGACAACCTACCTGCCGAGTTCCTTCAAAAACTGTGTGCATGCATATGTATGTGAATTGATACTCTATCAAAGGCAAAGTAAGGTCACACTAAATATTGATTTGATTTCTCTTCTGTTCTTCTGTTACTTTCCATTTTGCTAACTGATAAAAATAGACTATTAACACTTCTATTTCTGAAAGTATTCTTAATCGCTTGCCGACCGCATAACTTAGTTATACAATGGCTAGTACATGATCAGGCACTTCCGGTTAGGGGACGTGCGTGCCGCTGGCGCCATAGCTGTGATTAGACACAGCATAAGCCGATCAGGGGGTGTCGGCCAATGTATGTCCGCTGGCACTCGCTGATCGGTGAGGAGAGACACAGACCAGAGCTCTGCCTCTGAAAATAAGGCAGAGCTCTGTCCTGTCAGAAGAGATGTGATAGATTTTATTTCCCTGCTAAGCAGGGAATAAAATCCACCACCTCCCTTAGTGAAAACAGCACATAGTAAGCACAAAAACACTGGTTAGGCACACATTTATCTCTTTGATCTCCCTAAATGTTTACGCCTTCCCAGCCAGTATCATTAGTACAGTGACAGTGCATATTTTTTAGCACTGATCACTATATTAGTGTTACTGGTTCCCACAAAGTATCAGTGTCAGATTGTCCACCGCAATATCGCTGACCCACTATAAGTCACTGATCGCCGCTATTACTAGTATAAAATAAATACATAAATAAAAATTCCAGTATATATACCATATTTTGTAGACGATATAACTTTTGCGCAAACCAATCAATATACGCTTATTGTGACTTTTTCTTTTTCAAAAACTTGTAGCAGAATACATATTGGCCTAAATGTATGAAGAAATTCGATTTTTTAAACATTATCTGTATTTTTTTGTAAATAGCGCAAAAAATGTAATACCCAGAGATGCTCAAATACCACTAAAAGAAAGCTCTGCAAGTCTATCTATCTATTTCTATTTGGATTGTTGTACAAGGCAAGGGTTCGCATACAGTATAGTTTAGGTCTAACATGGGGATGGAAGACAATTCTTAAAAAGAAAAGACAAAGGGGTCTTTTTATAAAAGGTTTGATGGCTAATTTTGCCTGACATTCAACCAGAATTTTCAACCAGAATCCTTTGACCAACTTTCTTTTTGTGAAGCAAGATTTGCGAACATTCGTTCAAATTTAATTCAGTGACATTCATCAACCTTTGTTTGTCGACAGGAAAAGGCCGGTAACATTCACCCTCACCCTCAACCTGTTTGGAAATAAAATATACCTGGTCAAGCTGCTGAAATATTTTATTTTCTACTTCTTGCTATGGGGTTACCAGCCTGTATGCCTGGTGCATTAAGCTGGCTAGCTGTGGAAAGTGGGTCATGGTATTCATTTTTCTCTTTCTTTTTTCTCTTTTTGCTTACTTGATATTTTTATATGTTTATTTGCTTAAAAGCTGTCCTAGGACAAAAACTGCATAAAATCTCAAGTACTGCATGCTGAAGTTACAATTAGCAAATGCATCTGCTGGCTTAAAAGCTGTGTCAATGTACTTATGAAATTTGGTGACCGTTCACCAGCTGCTTTTGTAAATAGAGTAAATGTGACGTGGTATGCCAAGTAAATACCATTTGAATGTCACTTGGGTAAATAGCAGTAAGAGACTCACTGTGTGAACTTGCCAGTAAATCCTTTATAAATATACCCCAAAATGTCAACAAGGAAATCACATTTTTGAGGCTAAAATCTTTTAGTGTGGCTTGGCTTTTGAGGCATAATATATGCTGAATAATAAACATTATTTCTGTTTGGACTTTAGTTGATATAAAGAGATCAGAAGCGTTGGCAACAAAGGCTCCATTCACACCTGAGGGCATCGATTTACTGGTGTTTTTGGGGAATTTTTTTAAGCTTTTTTAAAGCGTTTTAGAAGTGTTTGAGGCGCGATTCACATCTATCCATGTTGCTTTTGAGCGTTTCTGCAGTTCTTTTTTGCTGTGCTTCCCGCGTTTTTGCCATGATTTGCGTTTTTTTTACACTGTATATAGCTGGTTGCTAAGGAGGGGGCCGGGAAGCCTATGCGTCATCAGCTGTGGGCGGGCTACCCCAATGGAAAAGAAAAGAATTGCCGGCTAAAAAAAAATCATTGTGAAAAAAAACAGCGTGGGGTCCCCCCCAGGTCCATACCAGGCCCTTGGGTCTAGTGCCAACCATGCCAACATTTTTTTTAAATGGCGTGGGGTCCCCCCCCCCCAAAATCCATACCAGACCCTTATCCGAGTATGCAGCCAGGCAGGTCAGGAAAGGACAGGTCAGAACGCATGTCCTCAACATGGGGGGGCATTAGTGTGAATCGAGCCTCACAAGCGTTCTACAGCTTCAGGTGTTTTTGTTTAGCCAATAGAAAGCACTAGGGGGAGAAGAGGGAATTAGTGGTGGAGAGATGCTTTTTGAGAATTTTACACAGTTTTTCTGTTCAAGTCAGGCATTTCTATTGAAGTCTATGGGGCCAAAAAGAAGCTTATGGTGTTTTGCTTCAGGCGACAAAACACTCATATGTGAAATGAATGGGATTTTGCTTGTTGGGTGTTTTGGAGCTTCAGAGCTGAGCGTTTTACAAACTGAAAAACACTCACTCAGGTGTGAACAGGGCCATGTTATTCAAAAAAAATAATAATAAAAACACACTTAAAAACAGTGTTCCTTTTTCTAAAATGATACCAGTATCACATACTTATCATTGGAAAATATTTCTCCAAGTGGTTTCTTCAAGACAAGGAGTAAAGTGAAGATTATCGGTGTAAATAAAGCTGGAAGAAACAGAAATGATACATATACATGAAGAGCTGGATTCTACACAATCAAACAAGGATACACAAAACTCTCTAATATACAACAGAGTTTAGGATGATCTGCCACAACAGAACTTTATAAAAGTACAATTATTTCAGTATTTGATATATTGCTAAATGTATCGTTTTTTATTTCTTACCCACATAAAGACTAAGGCCTGGTTCACATCTATGCATTTTTTAGTGCGTTTTCCGTTTTGTAGAAACACACTACAGTCCATTTAACATGGTTTCCCATGGGTCATGTTCACATCTGTGCATTTCATGGAAAGGCCCAGGGACTGTTTTCTAATTTTTTGATTCCATAGACTTCAATCAAAAACATGTAAAAACAACCAGGCCTATTAGATTGTTACTTGCTGGGACCATATTTAATCTATTTGCACTTTGAAAAGGAGGTAATATTTTATGCTAGTATACTTTATTTTGGAGGTCTGTACTGTATGTAAAGTATAAGTGGCAGAATGTGGCAATCAGGGCTATTTAAATCCCAAATCCAGATAAAACATGTTATTTTATTTTGGGAAGAGGGTGGATTAGAGCCTCTGTTTGGTTTGTATTGCTAAAAAACACAAAGAATCCTGCGAGCCACCACTAGCCAGATGCCCAGTAAATATATAAAGAAAAGTTGCTGGTGTTAAACACGTCTCACAAATCATGCAAACATAAATGAGTAAATACTACACGCGCTATAAATATAATCTCATCAAAAATGAAATATAAATGGTATAAAATACAGCAGCTAAAATCAAAATAAATAATTAAACTGAAAAGTGCTGTGCTAGGTATTTTGCACTATATACCCAATAATTGGATACCAAATGCATATGTAGCACTAACCCCCGAAGGAGCTGCTGGTTTAATTTTGGCTTACCGTTACCTTCTTGACCTCGTATGTTTCTAGGGGTTTCTCGAGGTAGATGGCCCAAAGAACTTTAGAAACTGACACTGGATCCACTTTAGGGATTTTTATTTGCAAAACGGTAGACAAAACACAGTCTCTCAATAGAGGGCATAGGTAGGAAGTTCAGGTACTCTTTGAAGTGCTTGACACTGAATGTCTCTCACTATGAAATCCAGGGAAAAGCCATTCGCAACTGGATATTACAGCTATCGGATAAATCTCCTCTCAGCAGATTTAGCAACCACGGACTTGGCTGTAGAACTTGTAAATGAAAAGTCTCTGCCACAGACTTGTTTTGTAACTGAAGGATATATGAAGTTACAGAACCCTCATACGGTACCAGTATCTTGCAGCCGGTCCGGCGATACCGTATGAGTGTGGATTCACTTGGTGTCTTTCAACTTGGCTTCCAGGCTCTTACCGAGGCACCAGCCTTGTTGCATGGCCCTCTTCTGAAGAGTCCTCCCCTGGTTGCGTTCTCAGTTGATCGGCCTCTCCAAAGACGAGACCGCACCGGACCACCTTGGAATCCTCCTTCCAGTTACTGTGCCTCGGGCTAGCCAGCCCCGAGACTTGGAAATGGATGGATCCAGGCCATGAGGGCCCCTAAGGGCTGGTCAGGAGGACCAGGACCCAGTAGACAGAAAGATCTTCTGGACCGGAACCCCGTAGCACATGACCTCAGCACCTTAAGTACCCCCTCCCAGAAGGCCCAGCAAGATGACACACTCACTGGTTGGTTCCGAGACAGATTGGCACCCAATGCGTCCAACCGGACCGCGTTCTTATGCCTGCCAGAGGTGACACCGACACCCATGGCCAAGCAGAACACAGTGCAATCCAACCAAACTGATACTGAGACCATGATTTAGAACAATTAACCCTAAAACCCAACTGTGGTTTTAGGAACATTTAAATTTACAAAACATATAGCGCATGCTCATCAGGAGCCCGGCGCTACACACTCCCCCTGGTAATTTAGAAGATGTCCTCATCGTCTGGCTAAGAAAACTTCTAATACTAGAAAAATTTGAGTACCTGAACTTTAGGGTTTGAAATGGGAAAGGGAAAAAAAAAATATAAAACACATTTGAACATAGCATTATAAAAGCGGTTGACATAAACAGATTATTCCTACACCACCCAATTCCTGCCTATCTACACCACCCACTCTCCGGCAGCTTTGATAGACGATCTTGGTGAATCCTGAAAAAGAAAAACACACAAACAAAAACAAAATACATACTAAACTTTTTAGAAAGTAGGATCTCATCCCATTCTCAATGAGATCCTCTCTTCTAAACTTTTAAAACTTTTTTTTTCTTTGCAAGCAGGCAATAAAACCAAACATTTGTGCCGACCCACGCCACCTAGTGGTCAGAGTCACTGAAGTGCAAGTTCTTTCCTAAAAGCAGGTACTGTGACCCAATAAGTAGTTTTGACATGGCGCTTTTCAGGAGCTGACCCTATCTAGCTACCCCACAGTCCTTGCACTTTCAAGAAAGAGGAAAAGAAAAACTTTCTTAGATCCAAAAAATTAAAATACACAGTCTGGGTAATTCTTCACCAATAAAATCTTGGAATCCGGCAGAGTCAAGTCTCTTCCTTGCGCATCCACAGTTGTGATGAAATAAACTGCACTGGCTTTGTCAGGCCTACAGATAACAACTTTGTCAGCATAAATGTGCCGTTCATAGCTCCAGTGCTGTAAACAACCAACAAAGCGTTCATACAATTCTGGAGAAAAAGCTTTCTTGCAAAGTGGTTTCGGAAACTTAAGATAGTTCCAGACATCCTCCGCATACCATTCCTCACGTTTCTCCTCGATCACATCCATGATCTCTTTGGGCACATACGGGAACTCCAACCCGTACTCAGTTGCTACCCATTTATTTAAGAGCCACTGAGACCTGGCAAGTCTGGGTAGAGCTCGGGCACTTCCATCCCCAGGGGGTATGCATGAATTTGGGGACTTATATACCAGAGCAACAGAGTGTCTTTTAAGTACCGGCAGGTTTACAGGTTTTGGTAAAGTCACGTTTAATGGTGGTTGGGGTTTCCGCACGTGGCTATACGCTCCCTGAGGTAAGGGCTAGCCAGCCCGAAATGTCTGTACAGGTAGCGGCCACATCATCCCGCCAGCCCATAACAACTCTTGGGACATTGTCTCAAAGAGGTCATCATCCCCAGCATCGGAAAAGGAGTCCAACTCCGAGTCCCCCAATTCTTCCGCTGGCAAATAATTTGTCACAGTCTTACTCACTATCAAAGCCCCAGATCTCTCACCGGTAGTTTTGTTGGACTTCTCCGGGGCGATCTTCTTCCACTGATTCGGTCCGGTCGGACTTGGGGGTGGTCTTCTACTGCGGCTGTGGGAAGTCTTGGTAACCCTCCACTTTCTCCAAAGCGGGCATGGTGGCATCAGTGATAGTAGAAGTATTGGTATCCATCAGTTCCGGAGTAGTTCCTCCAATGGTAGCGGTGATGGAAGCGGTGGCATCTTCTTCAGAAATGCTAGCGGCATCAGGCATTGCAGCTGTGGAAGGCGTCACCAAAGGAGTATAGACAGCAGACTCCTCAGTGACCATGTCCGTGGCCCAGTCCATGCGGTAGGCTTTCGGCGACGTGATAGACCGTTCCACTTTGAAAAAATATTCCCCACAGCAAAGACAGCGAACAAACGGCCGAGGGCTTACGATCAGTCCTTCACATTTTGCACACAGCATCCCCAGGGCCTCGATGTCTCCCGATGCATACAGGATTAAACGCCCTTGAGGGGCCAGACGAATCCCTGTATCGGTCAACGTGGCTCCGGGGGGTCTCACACCCATAGGGATTCCCATAACTGGCATTAGGGGTCCCATGGTGGGCGACGTTCCCGGAACTCGAAACATTTCTGAGTTTTCAGTTTTTTCTCTTTCGGTCAAGAAAACACAACCTGCTTCTTCTCCCGCGACACACTCATGTGGTGCCTCGTGCTGGGAAACGAAACAGGCGAGACTCCTCCCACTGGTTCCTCCGGCTGCGCACCTTGCAGGCTTTTTCCAGGCTCCTCCCACGCTTACACGCCAACAGTGGATTTCTATCATTTTTTACAAAATGGCGCATTCCAGAAAGTAACCCTCTATCCTTATATTTACCACGTGCACGGTTCTTTCCTTGCGAGGGGTAACGGTAAATCCCGGACTGCGAGACCCCACATGTAGCACTAACCCCCGAAGGAGCTGCTGGTTTAATTTGGGCTTACCGTTACCTTCTTGACCTCGTATGCATCTAGGGGTTTCCCGAGGTAGATGGCCCAAAGAACTGTAGAAACTGACACTGGATCCACTTTAGAGATTTTTATTTGCAAAATGGTAGACAAAACAGTCTCTCAATAAAGGATAGAGGGCATAGGTAGGAAGTACAGGTACTCTTTGAACTGCTTGACACTGAATGTCTCGCACTATGAAATCCAGGGAATAGCCATTCGCAACTGGATATTACAGCTATCGGATAAATCTCCTCTCAGCAGATTTAGCAACCGATAGATGATCTGGATATAGCAAAGCCTCTTCCACAGACTTGGCTGTAGAACTTGTAAATGAAAAGTCTCTGCCACAGACTTGGTTTGTAACTGAAGGATATACGAAGTTAGAGAACCCTCATACGATACCAGTATCTTGCAGCCGGTCCGGCGATACCGTACGAGTGTGGATTCACTTGGTGTCTATCAACTTGGCTTCCAGGCTTTTACCGAGGCACCAGCCTTGTTGCATGGCCCTCTTCTGAAGAGTCCTCCCCTGGTTGCGTTCTTAGTTGATGGGCCTCCCTAAAGACGAGACCGCACCGGACCACCTTGGAATCCTCATTCCAGTTACTGTGCCTCGGGCTAGCCAGCCCCCAGACTCGGAAATGGATGACTCCGCACCCCAGGCCATGAGGGCCCCTGAGGGCTGGTCAGGAGGACCAGAACCCAGTAGACAGAAAGATCTTCTGGACCGGAACCCCGTAGCAAGACCCAGCCCAGCAAAACGACACACACTTACTGGTTGGTTCCGAGAGAGATTGGCACCCAATGCGTCCAACCGGACCGCGTTCTTATGCCTGCCAGAGGTGACACCGACACCCATGGCCAAGCAGAACACGGTGCAATCCAGCCAAACTGATACTGAGACCATAATTTAGAACAATTAACCCTAAAACCCAACTGTGGTTTTAGGAACATTTAAATTTACAAAACATATAGCACCCGGCGCTACACATACATAACATAAAAACACACAAACATTGACCAATGGTGAAGTGCCAGGAAATAAAAAATAAATAAGGGAGTGGAAACTCAAATGCACAGTAAGTATATAGTGCTCATGTGAAAAAACATATAAATTCATAAGATTCATAAAGTTCATAAAAGTCCATATAATGTATGTGATAAAAATATATGACAAGTATTAAAGCTAAGTCTAAACACGCATTAGAACCTCCTCTGGGCTCAGAAGGGAAAAACTGCATCCAGGGCTCCTCAGTGAAATACCATGTTTTATGCAAAAATAAAAGCGCTTGATAGGGTAATAAGGTTTAAATAATTTAATGAACACAAGTAAACAAACCCTAACACAGGGTACTCACATTTATGAAGTGTGTCTAGTGCACCACTCTATTGCCAGCAATAACCAACAAGATCAGATACCGGAAAGGTATGGGGGTGATGTGCGTCTCTTCCTATGGCAGGTAGACTGCTCCTCGTGCTGTCCTGTCCCCTCCCCGACATGTATTCGATACAGGGAATTCATATCTACTGCAGGGGGAATTGATTCCCCCTGAAGTATTTTGAAGGTCTGTATCTATAACATTTTTTTTTTCATTTTGGATAGAGCAAGGGAGGGTTATCACCTTTTTTGTTTTTGCCATCTGTGTCTGATAGGGGAGATTTTCCTTCACTTCCTTTTCCATAGTCAAAACAGAAAATAGAGACAATCACTTCAAAGTGAGGAGGTCCCGAGTTGTCACCAGAACAATTGTCCCCATTGGAAGCTTTCCCCTCTATTTTTCATTTACTGTATTTATTGGAGTATAATATGCACCTTTTCACCCTTAAAATCGGGTGCAAAAAGTGTGTGTGTTATACGCCGATACTGCAATTTGGGCTGCCTAGGAGGGAACGGGGAGGGGGGC
Source organism: Lithobates sylvaticus (assembly GCA_028564925.1). Lineage (NCBI taxonomy): Eukaryota > Metazoa > Chordata > Amphibia > Anura > Ranidae > Lithobates > Lithobates sylvaticus. The sequence continues at coordinate 337,765,694 of CM053027.1, forward strand.
GGGATGAGAGCCGTCAGATTACATACAGTGAGAATCCCCTGTTTACTCAGCGGCCTCTGTAATAGGAAGTCCCGTCTCCTGGGCCGGCATTGGACCAGTGTTCGGTCTATCATAGAAGCCGGTCCAGGAGGCAGGACTTTGTATTAAAGAGGCCGCCAAGTAAACAGGAGATTCTCGCTGTATGTAATCTGACGGCGCTTGTCCCACCCCCTCCCTCCGAGGCAGCAGTAATCTGAGGTGAAGCTGCAGATGGGCACTGATCAGTCTGCATTCATGGCAATGGTGAGGCTGCATATGGGCATTGATCAGGCTGCATTTATGGCAATGGTGAGGCTGCAGATGGGCATTGATCAAGCTGCAATGATGGGCAATTGTGAGGCTGCAGATGGGCATTGATCAAGCTGCATTGATGGGCAATTGTGAGGCTGCAGTTGGACATTGATAAAGCTGCATTGATGGGCAATTGGGAGGCTGCAGATGGCATTGATCAGGCTGCAGATGGGCAATGGTAAGGCTGCAGATGGGCAATGGTGAGGCTGCATTGATGGCAGTGCGTGCTATATGCCTGTGCGTGCTATATGCCGATAAATACAGTATTTAAAAAAAAAAAAAAAAACTAGACTAAAGGTATGAAGTAAAAAAAAAAGAAAGCCAAGGGCGGCAAAATTAAGGCAAGGGTAGAGAAATAGTGGGAGAGGAGAAAAAAAGGGGTGGGGGAAAGGACTGGAGAGGGGTTGGGTGGTAGGATAAAGAGCAAATGGGAGCCGTTCTAACAACCCGTACCTAAACTATGCCATTAGATAACATTCCAAATAGGGATGAGCTTTATGTTCCGGTCGAACATTGGCTGTTCGCCCGTTCGTCAAAAAACAAACATTATGGGGCATTCGTGCCAAATTTGAGCGCTGCGTAACGCCCCATAATGCACTGCAGGAGTGCAGTGCATTGCTGTATGATGATAGGCCAAAGCATGCACCGTGACCTGCATGCTTTGGCCAATCCCAGCGCCCTCAGCTAAGAGAGCCATAATTGGCCAAAGGCAGGGTGCCTTTGGCCAATCATGGCTCAGGGGGACTAAGTCCACGCCCCACACTATATAAGGCTGACTGCACGTCGGCCCCGTGTATTGTTGGCATGGATGAAGAGGGTGTCATTTAGATTGAGCAGGTAGGCAGGTTATTCAGTTAGCTTCAGTGTATTTAATATAAATATATACATAGACAGTATTGTGTGTGTGTCTATATATATATATATATATATATATATATATATATATATATACACTGCATCCAGTGTAGCCAAGACTATATCTGACTGCAGGCCATTCCGGTGTACTTTTTCTAATATACTTCAGGCGGTGTACACAGTACCGTGCATCCATAGTGCAGTTGCTACTACTTTTCTGGTGGTGTACACAATACAGTACACCCATAGATGTTATTACACTTCTGTTGGTGTACACAGTACCGTTCACCCCTAGTGCAGTTGCTACTACTTTTCTGGTGGTGTACACATTACACAATACCTACAGTGCACCCATAGTTGCTATTAGACTTCTGGTGGTGTACACAATACCGTGCACCCCTAGTGCAGTTGCTACCACTTTTCTGGTGGTGTACACAATACATACAGTGCACCCATAGTTGTTATTACACTTCTGTTGGTGTACACAGTACCGTTCACCCCTAGTGCAGTTGCTACTACTTTTCTGGTGGTGTACACAGTACACAATACAGTATAGTGTGGTTTTGGTAAACAAAATTTACAGCATGTCCAGAAGGCCACCAAGGAGAGGCAGATGCTCACAGGCCACTAAAAGAGGGCAAGCAGGCTCTGTGTCTACAGTCGACAGTGCTGGTCGTGGACACGGTGCATCCTCAGCACGTGGCCATGGGGCACACTTGTTTTTTTCTGCAGCTGGCTGTGTTATTGAGCCACAACATGCAGAAGAGTTGGTGGAATGGATAACAAAGCCGTCCTCATCCTCTGTCACCCAGGCTCAGAGTAGTTTGCCTGCCAATGCAGCCTGTTCCATCGGCTCCATGTCAACAGTCACTCCTTCCCTAGCCCCACCATGATGCACAGAGGAGTCCCTCAAACTATTCGACCACAGTGTCGGGTACATGCTGCAGGAGGATGCGCAGTGATTTGAAGGCTCCGATGATGGTACCCAGGTTGAGGAAGGGAGTAACATGAGCCTAGAGAGGGGGTGCCCAAGAAGGTCAAGAAACTGGCAGTCATCTCCCCCCAGCTACAGCATACTGCCAAGTTTGCTTCAGTGACGAGGGAGGGAGGGGATGATGAGGTCAATGACTCTACTTGGGTGCCTGATAGAAGAGTGGAGGAGGAGGAGGAGGAGGAGGAGGAGGCACATCTCCAAACAAGGCAGGATGCCCTCCAGGGGGCAGCTTAAGGGCAGCCACCCTATTGCATCACACCGCAGAGCTAAGCAGGTGCAGGGCGCTGCCGACTCCCCGCATATTTGGAAAAGTTCTTTGGTGTTGGCCTTTTTTGACACATGCAGCAGATCGCACCAGTGCTGTTTGCAACATATGTCTGAAGCGTATCAAGCGTGGCCAAAACAGCATCCGCTTGGGCATCACATGCTTGACCAGACATGACGACCTCCCATGCAGTCCGTTGGCAACAGCACTTAAAAGACCCACATCAAAAAACAAGGCGGACCTCTCCTTGCTCCTCATCAGCTGGGATCTCCAACCCCACTATACCTCCAGTCCTCTCAGAAAACTGCACTGAGAGGAATGAAGGTATAGAAATAGGTGTCCCTAGTACTTGTGGCCAATCTGCTAGTGGTACACCAACATCCAATTTTAGCAGGCAAATTTCCCTACCCCAGTTGCTAAACCATCAAAAGAAATTCGGTCCCAGACATCCACATGCTCAGCGTCTGAACGATAGCTTGGCCAAATTGCTAGCACTGCAACTGCTGCCTTTTCAGCTGGTAGACTCTGCCCCCTTTCGTGAATTTGTGGAATGTGCGGAACCTCAGTGGCAGGTTCCCAAACGCCATTTCTTTTCACAGAAGTTCATTCCGGCTCTCTACCAGCATGTGGAAGGCAATGTCTTGGCCTCGTTGGACAGTGCGGTCAGCAGTAAAGTGCATATTACCGCTGATTCGTGGTCCAGCAGGCATGGACAGGGACGTTACCTTTCTTTCACGGTGAACTGGGTAACTCTGCTGGCAGCTGGGAAGGATGCAGGACAGGGTTCAGTATTGTTGGAGCTTGTTCCGCCACCACGCCTCCAAAATGCTAGTAGTGGTGATTCTGTCACAGCTCTCTCCTCCACCCCCTCCTCCTTCTCTTCTTCCGCTATGGCCTCTTCCTCTGCAGATTTGTCCTCCAAACCAGCGGTGCTCCATAGGCGTTCAAGGGGCTACGCAAGCACTCAACCAAAAGATGCCATGCGGTGCTTTAGTTGGTCTGCTTAGAGGACAGGAGCAACACTGGGGCAGAGATTCTGGCAGCTCTGCAGGGGCAGGCTCAGAGGTGGTTGACGCCATGCCAGCTTCAGCCAGGAATGGTTGTACGCAACAATGGCACCAACCTCCTCTTCGCCCTCCGACAGGGACACTTGACCCATGTTCCCTGTTTGACTCACATCCTGAATTCGGTGGTGCAGCGGTTCTTGAGAAGGTACCCGGGCTTACAGGATCTCCTGAGGCAGGACAGGAAAGTCTGAGGTCATTTCCGCTGTTCATATAATGGCAGTGCTCGGCTGGCTGACATTTAAAGATATTGCACCCTGCCCAAGAACCGCCTCATTTGTGACATGCCCACCAGGTGGAACTCAATGTTGGCAATGCTGTAGTGTCTGCACACGCAGCAGAGGGCCAGAGGTACCTGTGTGAGTATGGCACCAGGACAGGGTCAGGTGAGCTTGGCTTTTTTTCGCCACGCCAGTGGCTAATGATCAAGGATGCATGCACTGCCCTGTCACCATTTAAGGAGGCCACGAGGATGGTGAGCAGTTACAGTGCATGCATCATTGATACTGTCCCTCTTGTCTTCCTGTTGGAGCACACGCTTCGTGGAATAATGGACAGGGCACTGGAGGCAGAACAGCGGGAAGAAGAGGAGGACTGCCTTACCTCTCAAGGCCCCCTTTATCCAGATAGTATTCCTGCGGGCCCGCCGATTACACAGGAAGAAGAACAGCAGGAGGATTGTGTCAGCATGGAGGTGGAGGATTACACTCAGCATCAGCAGCAGTCTTCAAGGGATCGTTTTCAGTCCCCAGAAACCCATGGAGTTGTACGTGGCTGGGAGGAGGTGGTTGAGGATCATGTGATCCTTAGTGACACGAATGCCTCTGCAAATTTACGCTGCATGGCCTTCTTGATCCTGCAAAGCCTGCAAAAGGACCCTAGGATTTGTGGTATCAAGGAGAGGGATCATTACTGGCTGGCAACCTATCTTGATCCACGTTACAAGGGTAAGGTTGCAGAACTTATCCAGCCTTCACAGAGGGAGCAGAGGATGAAACATCTTTGGGAGGCCTTGCAGAAAGGTTTGTGCAATGAGATTCCAGAACCTGGGCGGTTAAAATTTCATGGTGCTGGACAACGTGTTGCTGAGGCTTTGTTCAGTCACAGAAAGAGCGGTGGAGAAGGTTGCCGACTGACCGATGCCTTCAGACAATTCTTCAGTCCTCAGCGCCAAGGTCTGATCGGTTCCAGCAACTGAATTACAAGGTGCAGGAATATCTAGGGCAGTGGTCATCAACCCTGTCCTCAGTGCCCACTAACAGGCCAGGTTTTATGTATTACCTTGGGGAGATGCAGACTAGAATACTGCAATCACTGAGCAGCAAATTTTGGGTTACTGGGTCTTGAGGATGGACCACTGGCCAGAGCTTGCTCTATATGCAATTGAGCTACTGGCCTGTCCTGCATCCAGCGTTCTTTCTGAACGCACATTCAGTGCTGCTGGAGGCTTTGTAACCGATCACAGATTGGGTCTGTCCACAGACTCTGTTGATCGGCTCACATTCATAAAAATGAATCAGTCTTGGATCACCAGCTACCAAGCACCTGATGCTGATGTAACTGATTGATTTTTATATGGATGTGGGATCTCTTGAAGACTGCATATGCTGAGTGACTATCCTATTCCTCCTCAATCTTCATGATGATAGCTTCTAACAATATTTTTGGTTCAGGGCACCACCACCACTGCCTAAGGCCCAATTTTTCTGCCCCTGTTTAACAGGGGCGTGTAATTACCATTTTTTGATCAAATATTTAACGGCAGGGCTCGTCCCTGTGCTTAACAAGAGTATGTGTGAGGGGTTGCAGTGTTGTGGCGCCACCATCACTGCCTAAGGCCCAACTTTTCTGCCCCTGTTTAACAGGGTTGTGTAATTACAATTTTTGATCAAATATTTAACAGCAGAGCTTGTTCCTGCACTCAACAAGAGTATCTGTGAGGCTTTACAGTGTTGTGCCACCACCACCGCCTAAGGCCCAATTTTTCTGCCCCTGTTTAACAGGGGCGTGTAATTAAAATTTTTGCTCCAATATTTCACAGCAGGGCCCGTTCCTGCGCTCAACAAGAGTATCTGTGAGGCTTTACAGGCCCAATTTTTCTGCCCCAGTTTAACAGGGACATGTAATTACAATGCTTGATATAATATTTCACAGCAGAGTGTATAGGGCAGGCCATATAGTATATACAGGCGGTTCCCATATTTTTAAACATCCGACTTACAAATGGAGGGAGACAACAGGAAGTTAGAGGAAATCTAAATTTTCTCCTGTAAGAGTTAATTTGGGAAAAAAGTGTCTCCACTGATGCTTTATCACCAATCCTAGTTTCCCTAATAACCCCAAATTTTCTAAATCCAATTGTCATTGGGACAGAAAGTGAGGTGAAATCTTCTGAACAGGGGCACAGACAGCAAAACAAATGTTACAGAGGTGATAACCCTTCCCTATGTTATCCACAAAGCTTAAAAATCGATTTTTTGGCTGGAGCTACACTTTAAAAATTATATAGTATATACTATTACTACAGTCCCTATCTTGTTTGTAACCTGGGGAACGCCTGTATACTGCTGTTGAGAGTATATAGGGCCTGGGGGGCCCCATGCCTTTTTTTGTAATTTGGGTGCGGGGTTCCCCTTAATATCCATACCAGACCCAAAGAGCCTAGTACTGGGCGGTGGGGGGGGGGACCCATGCTGTTCTTCTCAATGATTTCCATCTATATTGCCGGGACCCGACATTACATTACAGCCGCAAGCAGTTTTAAATGACTTTTATTCCTTTAGAAATGTCCTTTTGTGAAGTGACTGTTCTAAACACAGGAAAAATGCGCCACTTTAGAGGCATACTATAGTCACCCCCCAGGCACGATATTTAAAGGAATATTTCACTTTTATTGTTTCACTTTAAGCATTATTAAAATCACTGCTCCCGAAAAAAACAGACGTTTTTTAAAACTTTTTTTTTTGCATTGATACATGTCCCCTGGGGCAGGACCCGGGTCCCCAAACACTTTTTATGACAACAACTTGCATATTAGCCTTTAAAATTAGCACGTTTGATTTTTCACGTTCGAGTCCCATAGACTTTAATGGTGTTCGCACAAATTTTTTGCCTGTTCGCATGTTCTGCCATGAACCGAGCCGGGGGGTGTTCGGCTTATCCCTAATTCCAAATAACCATAGGCCTTTTACTGGGAAGATACCTTTGGAATGTATGAAGCGTAATCCCATGAGCACTATAAATCATGCCAATAAAACAGTTTTATTAAATGTATTTATTTTATGTTTCATAGCCACCAACAGGCGCTCCATATCATTGATTTTGTTTACCACTGCAAGCCACTAGCCAATAGTAGGGGTGTCAGTACTTTCCCCTCTATTACTGTTCCAGTGGCCATTCCAAAATTTGGGACTTTCTTTTACATTCACTTTCAATGATAATGGTAAACAGGACAATGAGGAAGGGTGAAACTCACTGCAACAAAAACATGTTCTAATCCCTCTCCGCTCTATCCAAAACTAAAAAAATTACCTTTCGTTACAATGTAATGGAATGGGTAGTAACAAATATGGAGGCAAGCATTGCTTAGCTCTCCTAATAAGAATGACCACTGCCACTGGAGATAAATAACATAAATTGGTATTTTTAGAAGCAGCAACCGTCATGCTGGAGTTACACTGTTCCATGTGCATGCAGCCCACATGGTAATACACAGGTGTGGGGGTGAATGGGCCCATATAGTTTAATATAGGTAGGTATAATAACTTGTTTACAGGCTGTATATATATATATATATGGCTTTTAGAAAGTGGTGTAAGCCCAGTCTATGAAGATGACTGTTAATTGAACACTCCATCCATTTATTGCAATCGATTTCTGAAAGGTACAAGTGATTTGTAGAAATGATAATATCTAATTGCTACATCACTACATAAAGTGTATGGTCAAAATAAGGATCATCATAAAAACATACCTACTACAACCATGCTCAATTTAGCAGACCTCTTTGCTTGATCAGTTTCTCCAGCTCCTAAGAAAATGCCAACCCGGATGCTTGCAGCCATGCCAACAGAAATGGGAATCTGAAAAGTGCTATATATTAATATATATATATATTGTATAGAAATAGGCAATATGAACACAGATTTCACAGTTCAGATTTACATAAATGTAGGTATTTACCTTGTGGATTAGGCATATTAACTGAGACAGAATAGATTGTCCTCCAAGTTCCACTAAGTTAATAAGACCTAGATGTATAGAGAAAATAAGGATAATGTATCTTCATTTCTGTAAGGGATTGTGTTATCTTCATCACAAAGTGTTCAAGTGAACAAAACTGGTTACCTGCTAGTATCATTGCAATTTGATATACCCAGAATTCAAAGCCCATTACCAGAATGCCAGGGATGCCCAATGCTAGGAAAGGCCACCAGTCTTTCAAACATTCTGTTGTCCATCCTGTAAATAAAAATAAAACATGGAAATGTAAACCCTGCTTATAAAGTAATGAAGATGAGATTAAAAATTTCACATACAAAAGAAACTCAGTGTATGATTAAATACTGTGTCTTGAAAAAGTATTCATACCCCTTGAAATTTTCCACATTTTGTCATGTTACATAAAAAAATGTAAATGTATTTTACTGGGATTTTATGTGATAGACCAACACAATGTGGCACATACTGTAATTGTAAAGTGGAAGAAAAATTATAAATGGTTTTCAAATAAATATCTGAAAAGTGTGGTGTGCATTTGTATTCAGCCCCTTTACTCTGATCTCCCTAACTAAAATCTAGTGCCTTTAGAATTGCCTTCAGAATCAACTGCCTTCAGAAGTCACCTAATTAGTAAATAGAGTCCACCTGTGTGTAATTTATTCTCAGTATAAATACAGCTATTCTGTGAAGAATCTTATTGAACAAAGAGCACCATGAAGGCCAAGGAACACACAAGACAGGTCAGGGATAAAGTTGTGGAGAAGGTTAAAGCAGGGTTAGGTTATAAAAAAAATATCCCAAGCTTTGAACATCCAACGGAGCACTGTTCAATCCATTATCTGAAAATGGAAAGTGTATGGCACAACTGCAAACCTACCAAGACATGGCTGTCCACCTAAACTGACAGGCCGGGCAAGGAGAGCATTAATCAGAGAAGGAGCCAAGAGGCCCATGGTAACTCTGGAGGAGCTGCAGAGATCCACAGCTCATGTGGGAGATTCTGTCCACAGGACAACTATTGGTCGTGCACTCCACAAATCTTGCCTTTATGGAAGAGTCGCAAGAAGAAAGCCATTATTGAAAGAAAGCCATAAGAAGTCCTGTTTGCAGTATAGGAGAAGCCACATGGGGGACATGAAATTAACTTTTTGGCCTAAAAGCAAAACTCTATGAGTGGCAAAAAACTAACATTACACATCACCCTGAACACACCATCCCCACCGTGAAACATGGTGGTGGCAGCATCATGTTGTGGGGATGCTTTTCTTCAGCAGGAACAGAGAAGTTGATGAGAAGATGGATGGAGCCAAATAAAGGGCAATCTTAGAAGAAAACCTGTTATGCTGCGTACACACGGTCGGAATTTCCGATGCAAACAGTCCGATGGGAGCTTTTCATCGGATTTTCCAACCGTGTGTATGCCCAACGGTCTTTTTCTGTCGGAATTTCCGACGGACTTTGAATTGAGAACCTGTTCTCAATTTTTCCAACGGAAAACCTTTCTATCGGATTTTCCGATCGTGTGTATGCAATTCCGTATGCAATTCCGACACGCAAAATTCCGACGCATGCTCGGAAACAATTCGACGCATGCTCTGAAGCATTAAACTTCCCTTTTATAGTGCTGTCGAATGTATTTTATGCCGCTGTGTTATTGACCGTCGGAATTTGGTGTGATCGTGTGTAGGCAACACACGATCGTCAAGAATTCCGATCGTGTGTACGCGGCATTAGAGTCTATAAAAGACTTGAGACTGGGGCGGAAGTTCACCTTCCATCAGGACAACAACCCTAAACATACAGAGAGCTACAATATAATGGTTTAGATCAAAGCATATTCATGTGTTAGAATGGCCCAGTCAAAGCCTGGACCTAAATCCAATTGAGAAATGATCACATCACTACACAAAGAAGAATGGGCAAAATTTCACTCTCTAGATGTGCAAAGCTGGTAGACATACCCAAAAAAACTTTCAGCTGTAATTGCAGTGGAAGGTGGTTCTACACAGTATTAACTCAGAGGGGCTGTCAGGGAATCCCTGTGAGACGTCTGGCACATAGATATGCGCATAGAGTTCCCAAAGAACGGCTAGCAGGCGCACGCATGAGCCCACGATCGCAGGTGCGCGCATGTGCACGCGCAGGCTCAAATCCTCTTGGCGCCAGACGGCCTATTTAAAAAGGGAGTCTAGCCTCCTATCCTTTGCTGATTGATCTTCAGCTGTGTCCTGTATCCTGATCTGATCCTGTGTGCTATCCTGGTTGCTGACCTGGCTTGTTCTTTGACCTTGGCTGTGTATCCTGTTTCTGTTCTGCTGCTCACCTCTGACCAGGCTCCGTTTCTGACTCTGGCTCTGTTTATGATTTGGTACCCCACTGCCCGCCTGCTGATGACCCTGGCTATTCCTGAGAATCTGCTTCTGATCCTGGCTTCTGTTAACCGTCAGTTGCCTCCCTGGCTGTCTCCTGCTCCCACTCTGCACACCGCTGCATACTCCAGTCTCCAGAACCCTGACAAGCTGCCGACCCGGAATCATCCACATAAGGCACTCGTGTCCCTCCTGTCCTTCCTCTGTCTCATCCTTAGTGGGGCCAGGACAGAAGATATAAGGGAGACCGACCTCATCAACTCAGTCTCCTATCAGGTACATGACAGGGGCTGAATAAAAATTGACTCGGGGGGGCTGAATACAAATTCCATCTTTCACACTGGGGCAGGGGGGGCATCACACTGGAGCGGGAGTGAAGAAGGTTATTGCTGGGAAGGGATGGGTGCCACAACTAAAACCGATCCCATATGGCTCTCCCAGAAGCATCTGAAGCTGACAGGAGGGAGAGGAGAAGCCGGAAGTACTGCAGGGGGGGGCACATGGGGGATCGGAGGAGAAGGAGGGTGGCAGTAATCTGAGCGGCAGAGGGAGGGTGCTGGGTGCAGATACAGGAACCGATCCCCCTGCAGTGCAGCCAGCAGGAGAAAGAGGAGGAAATGCCAGCTGCACTGCAGGGGGATTAGTGAGGCCTGGTGCTGGAACTCATTCAGTCACTGGGCTCCAGAATTCAGCTTGTATGTATCCATGGGATGCTAAGATTTCAATTAAATCTCTGGACAGTCCTGCCCATTTCGGGATGGTTGGGAGGTATGCATTAACATATTGTACTCTTTTTTTTTTTTCAAAGAATGCTTACTTTTTTCTGATGCTCATTTCATTGCCTTCCCATTTCTCTCCTGTTAATGGCAGGATATACCCAGCATTGGGTGCGTGGCCACAAAAACTCATACAGTCTGCTTTTTCTTGCAGCTCTGCTTTCTGTGAGTGGAAGACTGCGCATGTGTTGGTAGGTAACAAAGCTAAGTGCTTGTTTGTGAATTTTTGGGGCTGCAGAGTACAACATGTTAATTTATTGATGATGCAGTAATGCATAGGGAGGTTTTGGGCAAGAGTCAGCAGAACTAACCCTTTAATTTCATTAATATGTAGCGCCCACCACCTTCAGGTGGGTGCTAGTTAGGTAAGTGTTAGGTAAATTGCCAGTGCCTTACCTTTTGTTTAGGTCTGGTTGTTTGGTTTGGTTTGGGAGGAGTAATAGCATAGAGGGGGGTGTGGCCACCTGTACTCTGCCCTGAAAGATCTTTCTTACTTTCCATAGGAAATGTTCTGGAAAGAAGGTGGGCTGGAGACTGGGGTGCAGGCAGTTTGTATGGAGAGCCCTGGTCCAATCATTGATTTGTATTGGCAGGGGCAGGACTTGCATATAAACTGGGGTCACATGCTTCCTGAGGGAGATATGAGGAACTGAATCCAGAGAAACAGCAAAGATGTAACCCTAAGGAGCAGTAGGCCTGGGGGTTCAGAGACCCCAGCGGCCAGCGCTGGATAGCAGGAACAAAACCTGAAGGCCTGAGGGTTCAGAGACCTCAGTGCTGGATGGTTCAACACCAAGTCACCAAGAATCCCCCAGGACAAGTGGACCGGGCATCCCGGCTGGGATGTTTCTGACTATGCAGAGTGGGAAGTAGCTGCAAAAAGGACGCGGTAGACTGGGATTGGCTTTCTATGGCAATCATGGACTATCGGTGGGAGAGTGCAGTGGGAGTGCAACCCAGTGGTGTCCTATCATCCAGGATTTTCCTGAACTGATGCGGGAGGATCGCTGGAGTCAAGATAGGCAGGTGAGGCCTGGGGCTCCTAACATCCACATACCACAATGTCTTTCAGAGGGGCATTGGTCAGTTCGTTAAGGGAAAGGACTTTAAATTTACACTCAGGAACCAGAAAGAGAGAGAGGCAGCTCATATTCCTGTGACTAAGCTTGCAACACAATGTAACCAAAGAAATAAAGCTCTTTTCAACGTTATTGACTGTCTGCTGATGTGATTCGTGCAGGGGTGGAAGAACGGAGCCATGTTAACAGTAAGGTATAAAAACACCCAGCAGCTCCCAAGGGAGTAGTGCGCTACAAATATAATATAACTGTGTACATACAGTATATGAGACATGTCTTACCTGGCCAGGATTCAACATGCAGCTTTTTCACTTGAATATAGATAAACAACAAGATGCATTCAAGAACTCCTGTTATAGTTAGTGTCGAAGCAGCACCCCTAAAAGATTGGAATCATAATCAGGAAGTTAGCATTCTCTGTGAAAAAAATAATTTTATAATAAAATCCATTGTTAAATAAGTGCCAAACCTTTTGGTTTTAATAGTCTGTGTATATTTGATTGTATACAGTAATGTGATTTACAAAAATGTGAGTGGGAGTCTAGTGGCTTTTCTAGTGTATTTTCCCCACCCAGAAAGTCTAAGAGTTGTATGCCTTTGCCAATACATTCCTGTGAACTCCTGTACTTATATGCCAGTGTTTGTGTAGACATGAATATGCAAAAAATAGGAAATTCTCTATTTTATGCATACTCCTGTACACTATACTTATCTGTACATGAGCACTAGCATATACCCAAATACAGCCAAGTACAACTATTTATATCCATGGGTGGGTGTGCACAGCACCCAAGCTTTCTGGGAGGGAAATGCATCAGCATTTACATGGGCACTCACCCATGTGCAAGAGGCTTAAAGGAACAGTAGCATACTGGTATACTTGTAATCTTAAAATAGGTGTAACACAATCAGCGTAACCTTTTCCACTCAAATAATAAATCAATATGTGACTCCCAATTGAACCAAATGACAATAACGTAGCAAAAACAATACAAATAAATAAAGTGCCTAATACTAAAGTGAACTGCTACTCACAAAAAAGGGGGAGAACCATAGTGCTCTCTGTATAACCTTCTTATTGACGTAAAACCAGGGGATAACAAAAAAGACTTTAAAAACACACTTTACAAATCCTCATCTCACTGCTGATGCTGGAATAACATTGGTAGGATGTCACAGGCTCAGCTTCTCTCACCTGTATGCTTTACGCCCTCCTATTGGGCTTCCTCAGTAGGCCTGCTAGTGAATAAAAATGTATACAGAGCGCACTATTGTTCTCCCCCTTTTTTATTCCATATCCACATTCTATGGAGGATAAGTAGGAGTATACTCCGACTACTCAAAATTGGATCCAGGAGAAGGAAGAGAGACACGGATACCCAAAGGAGGAGTGCATAAGGCATATTAAACTCTGCAGTGGGGTCTGATGCAGGAGGTGACTTCATATAGAGGTGGAGGTTCACTGAACACAGTTTGGGAAGATTGCTTGATTTGTCACAAGTTTTATGCACAGTGGTGTTATACAGAAGGACACTCTCATACATAATATAGTCAAGAGACTAAGAGAGGCTTTTATTATCTATTAGGTGTATGTTATTTTTTCACAGGATATATAAGTTGTGTTACATAAATGAATTGCACTGCACTGTTATATATATATACACATTGTGGTAGTGTGGTACCCCACCAGTTTATAAATACAGGATTTTCAACCAGGCAGGTTGAGGGGCTCCAGTGTATTTACTTGTTCGGGAGGAAACCAGCTTTTCAGTTTCCTCATTATTTACTAAAGTCCACTTTGGGACCTGGAGCCCGGGGATTTCTTAGAGATCCAGGTGGGATGAATTCCCCAGTCCTGGGTCCAGGTTTTGACTCATCGGCACACTGATTGTTCAGGTGTGTGTGGGCCTGATAGTAGAGTCAGGACCAGTGTTTTGGGCTCCACCCTCCCGAGGAGTCCAGAGAGTGCAGGTGTGCACTGGAGAAGCCAGAGAGTGCAGGTGTGCACTGGAGAAGCCAGAGAGTGCAGGTGTGCACAGTGAAAGCCAGAGACCCAAGTCTGAGGATCAGAGCAGTGAGGGGCTGCTATATATATATATATATATATGGACGGTGTTGGCAAAGAAATAGTTTGAAGGAGACAGATGAGAGCCTGAAGTGGAAGGCCTGAGCAGCAAGGTACTGGTAAGCAAGGTACTGCGCCCAAGGCTGACGAGCCTTAAGAGCCAGGTGGATTGGCATTTTTCATTTGTTGTTATTTTTGGGAGAACCCCTGTGTGGGCAACCAAATGAATGTATGAACTTTCCTTTTTGTTTACGTTCAATAAATGTGGGCTACCACGCCCTTAAACTAAAGTTCCTGTTGGCTGGGAACTCACTGAAAACGCATCTACCACTGAGCTAGACATCCCCCAATGCCACAATATATAAATAAAAAAAAAAAAAAAAAATAATAATATATATATATATATATTGTAGCAGAGCGTCCCAGAGAGAGCCAGGAGAAGTCCTGTTCGGGGTTTATACATCTCCCAGGCTCCTCTCATACACATTCAGAGGTCTCTGAGACATGATCCAGTTCGGATCTTAGTCCTCCTCTCCAGGCTAATTTAAGCTCACCTGAGCAAACAGCCTTTGCTCTCTGCCTGGGACACACAAACAGGGATGGTTTGTGAGGAGCCAAAAGGTTGGTAAAACCCTTTAAAAACTCTTTACAGAAGCTGACAAGCGGTAGGCTTGCTCAGCCTGATAGTTAGAGACGGTGTATGGTATAGTTAGAGCCGAGACACGGCTAGGACTTTTGTTTGGTTATTTCTGTTTTGATGTGTTTTCTGGAAGACTGTGCAGCACCTGTGTATGGACTTGTATTTAAATCAAATAAACCCAGCACTGTTTTCACTATCTCAAGTGGATTTGGTATCTGTGCCTTACTAAACAGCCCATCCCAGTGAGCTTTGTACCTGCTACCTGTCCCCCAGGTTACATATGGTGGATTTCAGCGGGCAGCTGTAGTAAGTTACTACTTACTTACCTAGAGTGACTAAACATGGAGGAAATCCTAAAACAATTGATGATATCCAACGCTGCACTTCAAGCTGCACAACAGCAAGCAACCGCTGAACAGCAGAAAACAAATGCTGCACTACAGCAAGCAAACGCTGTACAGCAGAAAACAAGCGCTGCACTCCACGCTGAACAGCAGAAAACAAACGCTGCACTCCACGCTGCACAACAGCAAGCAAACGCTGCACAACAGCAAGCTAATGCTGCAATCCACGCTGAACAGCAGAAAACAAACGCTGCACTCCACGCGGCACAACAGCAAGCAAACGCTGCACAACAGCAAGCTAATGCTATCGCACAGGAACAAACGCAGAGGCTGTTTGAACAGCTAGCCACTGATGCAAAAGCAGATAGGAAAACCTTGTCTGAGGTTGTGGAGACAATAGCACAGTGGTCACCTGCTAACGTTGATAATGTTGGAGACAAGCCCTCAGCCATCCATGTGGCTCGCTTTTTGTCTAAGATGACTACAGATGATGATCCAGAGGCCTTTCTGCTAACGTTTGAACGGACCGCTGAGAGGGAAGGTTGGCCTAAAACCCAGTGGGCAGGACTGGTCGCCCCGTTGCTTACTGGGGAATCGCAGAAGGCCTACTATGATTTGGAGTCAGCAGAAGCAGCAGACTATGAAAAGGTCAAACAGGAAATACTGGCACGACTTGGTGTCACTTTGGCAGTTCGAGCACAGCGGGTCCACAGCTGGTCCTTCCAAGACGAGAAGCCTCCAAGATCGCAGATGTTCGACCTAATTCACCTGGTGAGGAAATGGCTACAGCCGGAGTCCCTGTCTGGGCCACAAATAGTGGAGCGTGTGGTCATGGACCAGTTTCTGAGGTCACTACCCATTTCCCTGCAGGAGTGGGTGAGTCAAGGAGACCCCAATTCGGCAAACCACCTGGTGGAACTTGTTGAAAGGTATTTTGCTGCAAAGAACCTGGTCACCACCCCTACAGCCGCACGGACTTTCCGCCCAAAGCCACGGTCTCCCCAGGCAACCGGTAAGACTGTTCCAGGGGAAGTGGGTGGTAAGCATGGCAAGGAAATAGGGGGGAGGATTTTTGGTGCCAGGACTGAAGCTTTGCATCCCAAACAAGGGAAGCCAGTGCCTGTCAGCAAACCAAACTGGGGAAACGTCAGGTGTTTTCGTTGCCAAGAAATGGGACATGTTGCGGCAAATTGTCCATTGACAGATGAACCAATGCAGTGTGATTTATCTATTAGAAGGCAGTCTATGTTTGCAGCGGTTTCATGTACTGCAACCCCAAATATGAGAAAACCAATGTGCCAAATGACTGTGAATGATAAGCCTATTACAGCCTTGCTGGACTCTGGAAGTCTAGTGACTTTGGTTACAGCTGAAATGATTGAACCTGTGAATTATCATGCTAAAAATATTGCTGTGATCTGTATACATGGGAATACCCGGGAGTATCCTGTAACCACTGTTCAGTTTAAAACTGGTTTAGGTACAGTGACCCATCCGGTTGGACTTGTTCCCCACTTAGTGCATGAGGCCATCATTGGTAGGGACTTCCCTAAGTTTTGGGAACTGTGGGATCATCCCAACTCGGTCGCGGTACCTGACTCAGTCGCAGAGCCAGAATTCCTGGCCACTACTGACAATGTGGGTTCAGGGGACTCTTCTCAGGGCTCCCCGGCTTTTCCTCTATCGGTTATGGCAGGAGAGCTGGAGGACCCTGAGGAGGTCCCCACTACCAGTAGAGCCGGACAGCCGTCTGCTGACACCGAGCCTATGTTAGAGTTTGATGACCTTAATGTGCATAAGGAAAATTTTGGTACTGAGCAGAGAAAAGACCATACCCTTTCCAGGGCCTGGGAAAATGTAATAGTGATTAATGGTGTACCTGTCGAACCCGGGGACAGGCCCTGTTTTCCTTATTTCAGCAGCAATGAGGATTTACTGTATCGTGTATGTAAAATGAATGATGAAGTGGTTGAGCAGTTGGTGGTCCCTAAGCCATACAGACGGCTGGTGTTAGAACTTGCCCATGGGCACTTGCTAGGAGGCCATTTAGGGGTTGAAAAAACGACTGAAAGGGTGTTGCGCAGGTTTTACTGGCCCGGGATACAGAAAGATGTTAAGAATTACTGTCAATCCTGTCCTGTGTGTCAGATGTCAGCCCCACTATCCCACTTCCGAAGTCCTTTAGTGCCCTTGCCTATCATTGAAGTGCCCTTTGAGAGGATTGCCATGGACCTTGTGGGCCCACTTCCCAAGTCTGCTCGGGGTCATCAGCATATCCTCGTAATCATGGATTATGCTACCCGTTACCCTGAAGCAGTTCCCTTACGTGCCGCGTCTGCTAAAAACATTGCCAAAGAACTGTTTATGGTGTTCAGTCGGGTTGGCATCCCGAAAGAAATCCTTACAGACCAGGGCACCCCGTTTATGTCGCGAATAACTAGGGAGCTCTGCAAGTTATTTAAAGTGACGCAGCTGCGAACCTCAGTGTATCATCCTCAAACGGATGGCTTAGTGGAACGCTTCAATAAGACGTTAAAGAGCATGTTAAAAAAGGTTGTGGACAAGGATGGGAAAAACTGGGACTTCCTGATACCATACTTGATGTTTGCCATCAGGGAGGTTCCCCAGTCCTCTACGGGGTACTCCCCATTTGAGTTGCTTTATGGGAGACACCCTCGGGACTCTTAGACATAGCCAAAGAAACTTGGGAGGGAGAACAAACACCCCATAAAAGTGTCATTGAGCATATTGCCCAAATGCAGGAGAGGATTGCAGCAATCATGCCAGTGGTAAAAGAACACTTACTGCAGGCCCAGGCAGCCCAACAGAGAATATACAACAGGGGGGCCCAACTCCGTGTTTTCTCACCTGGTGACAGGGTCCTGGTGTTAGTTCCCACTGTCGAGAGCAAGTTCCTGGCTAAGTGGCAGGGTCCCTTTGAAGTAATTGAGAGAGTTGGGGAGGTCAACTACAAGGTTTATCAACCAGGAAAAAGGAAGCCCGAACAGGTTTACCATATAAACCTGTTAAAACCCTGGAAGGATAGAATGGCGTTAACTGCGAGGCCTCTCCCAGTAACACCTACGGGTACTGAGTCCCCGCTCATCCCTGAGGTCACGATTCCAGACACCCTCTCATATTCCCAAAAACAGGACACTAGAGAATTCCTGATAAGGAATAGAGAGAAGTTTTCAGAGTTACCTGGCACGACTTCAGCAGTTCAGCATGATATTGTTACTGAACCTGGGGTACGTGTCAAGCTCAAACCTTACCGAATTCCTGAAGCGAGGAGAAAGGACATCAGCAAGGAAGTTAAAAAAATGTTGGAGCTAGATGTCATTGAGGAATCCAATAGTGACTGGTCTAGCCCCATCGTGTTAGTCCCAAAACCGGATGGCACGTGGAGGTTCTGTAACGACTTCAGGAAGCTTAATGCGGTGACAAAGTTTGACACATACCCAATGCCCAGAGTAGACGAACTTATAGACCGACTTGGCAAGGCTCGCTATCTTACCACTTTGGACTTGACAAAAGGGTATTGGCAAATACCCCTAACTGGTAGCGCCAAAGAGAAGACTGCTTTCGTGACCCCAGACGGTTCCTTTCAATATAAAAAAATGCCTTTTGGGTTGCAAAATGCCCCGGCAACATTTCAGAGGGCCATGGACAGGACCCTAAAACCCCACCGACGATATGCAGCAGCCTATCTAGATGACATAGTGGTACATAGTACTGATTGGGAGTCTCACTTGCCTCGTGTCCAGGCTGTTCTTGATTCCCTCTTCAAAGAAGGTTTTACGGCAAATCCAAAAAAATGTGCCATTGGTCTAGAGGAAGCCAAGTATTTGGGCTACACTATTGGCCGTGGTGTCATAAAACCACAAGTGAGTAAAATAGCCGCCATCCAGGAATGGCCACGCCCTGCAAACAAAAAGCAGGTCAGGGCCTTTCTTGGTATTGCGGGGTATTATAGAAGGTTTATCCCAAATTTTGCCACTATAGCTGCCCCTCTGACAGACCTTACGAAAGGGAAAGACTCTGTAATGGTGAAATGGTCCCCAGTAGCAGAGGAGTCTTTTCAGGTCCTGAAGAAGGCTCTGTGTGCACAGCCAGTACTGTACTCTCCCGATTTCTCCAGAGAGTTTGTGGTTCAGACGGATGCGTCTGATGTTGGTATCGGGGCGGTACTGTCACAGGTATACAATGGGGAAGAACACCCTGTCGTGTACCTAAGCAGAAAACTCAATGACCATGAGAAAAAGTATGCAGTCATTGAAAAAGAATGTTTAGCCATAAAATGGGCCGTGGACGCACTCAGATACTATTTGTTAGGGCGCCAGTTTGACTTAATAACTGACCATGCTCCCCTGAAATGGATGGCCCAAAAGAAGGAGACTAATAGACGGGTGAACCAGTGGTTTTTGGCTCTACAGGATTACTCCTTCACCGTAAAACACAGGCCAGGTGTGGAGATGGGAAATGTAGATGCCCTGTCCCGTGTTCACTCCTGTTGGGCCACAGGTGTTCCAACCCTGGGGTTGAAACAAGGGGGGAGGATATGTAGCAGAGCGTCCCAGAGAGAGCCAGGAGAAGTCCTGTTCGGGGTTTATACATCTCCCAGGCTCCTCTCATACACATTCAGAGGTCTCTGAGACATGATCCAGTTCGGATCTTAGTCCTCCTCTCCAGGCTAATTTAAGCTCACCTGAGCAAACAGCCTTTGCTCTCTGCCTGGGACACACAAACAGGGATGGTTTGTGAGGAGCCAAAAGGTTGGTAAAACCCTTTAAAAACTCTTTACAGAAGCTGACAAGCGGTAGGCTTGCTCAGCCTGATAGTTAGAGACGGTGTATGGTATAGTTAGAGCCGAGACACGGCTAGGACTTTTGTTTGGTTATTTCTGTTTTGATGTGTTTTCTGGAAGACTGTGCAGCACCTGTGTATGGACTTGTATTTAAATCAAATAAACCCAGCACTGTTTTCACTATCTCAAGTGGATTTGGTATCTGTGCCTTACTAAACAGCCCATCCCAGTGAGCTTTGTACCTGCTACCTGTCCCCCAGGTTACAATATATATATATATATATATATATATATATATATATATAAAATCTTGTAAGCATGTCTAGACTGCCCCGAGCTAAGCAACAGCGCCCTGATTGGTTAAGCCTGTTTAACCCTTCCTTTTCCACTCTGAGTGCTGTTGTGCAGAGGAGCCCACATAGCTTAAGCTTAAAGCTGAACTCCAGGCAGATTTGAAATGCATACCTTTTATAGTTTCTGGAGTCCCCCCTGTGTTTGGCACACCCAAAGAGGGTGCATTTTTAGTAATGAATTCTACCTCACCATTCCTCCTAAAGATGTGGATTATCCACAAAATGTGTCAAAGTGTTTATTGGCCCAATAGAGATCCACATATTGTAATTATACTGTTTGAATTTGTATAATCATTACAGTGTAGGTGTGGCCAGGTCTAATTTTGAGGTGGTAGTTCCTTGTTATACGATTACATACGACGTATATTGCACTAATTTATGTGTTTTTTTTTTTTTTTTTTTTATAAAACATTTGTTTTCATGTACTGAATAAAAATCTTGAATTTTAATATTCAAATAGCTATTATTATTTATATACCTAAAAAGGGCAATTGATTGGTTCGTTTTTTTTCTGTTGGGAAAAACTTTACAACGAGCATGATGTATTGCAATATTTCATTACATAACTATACAAACCAGCGGTTTTTTTTTTGGCTATGTAAGCCTCACATTTTGGTACGTTATAATGAACTGCAGAAAACAGTAGTAAAAGCACTTACATGACTCCAAACTTTAGAACAAAAAGCATCACGTAATTCACAATGGCATTGACAATAATTCCCAATAAGCTTATTAGGATTTGAGGCCACATGATCTCCTATAAAAAGAGTAAGCAAGACAGAATCATATACATTATAAATAATCCTAGTGCAAGCCAAGCAATACTACAATACCATACAGGGGAACTTGTCTGTGTTTAGAACAAAGACAAATTTTGTAGCACATAGCAATCCTTATATCAAGACTGTAGTAACATCACCTTAGTAAAGGATAGGTCCCGCTTGCTACCTAAATGCCTCACCCCCTTGTCTATAATAAAACTACATTTGATCAGCCCATGCCTGGGTCTTATGCTGTCCCTCTCTTTCAGGTCTGTGCAGATGGGCTCTCCATGGAAGTCCAAATTACAGACTCAAACATGCACAGTACAGTGACTGTAGAAAGAGATGACCAAAACTGGGCCTAGTAGTAGATCACAGCATTGGGACTCAAAGATCAAATGACTTGAGTAAAACAGAGTTGCTCAGAAGGATGGAGGGCTTGCATGACAGTTGCACTAAATTATACTGTAACTATCAATGTTGTTTTTGCAATTTACAACTTGCTATTCCACATTCTTGGGAGGACACTTGTGTGCCTTAGTCTCAGTTTCAGCTATTGATCTCTGTAAATCAGCTTTTTACAACAGCAGGTAAAGAGATACAGTAAAACATGTTCTCACAACCTAAAGCAATAGTTCATGTTTAAAGTGATTCTAAAGTATCAATATTTTTCCTATAAACATAACAAACATGTTATACTTACCTGCTCTGAATTTGCACAGCACATCCCGGATCCTCCTCTGCTCGGGTCACTCTTCTGTGATCCTGTCCCCTCCCTCCTGTTCAGTGACCCCACACCAAGCAACTTGCTATGGGGGCACCTGAGCTGAGTCACAGCTCCCTGTGTCCATTCAGACACAGAGCCCCAACTTAGCCCCTGATTGGCTAGCTGACTTTGACAGCCACAGGAGCCCATGGCACCGCTGCTGTGTCTCAGTCCAACAAGGAGCAGCATCTCAAACGGCTGAGACTTTCGTGGACATCGCTGGACAGGGAGGGGCCTCAGGTAAGTGTTAAGGGGGCTGAGGGAGGCTGCTGCACACAGAAGGCTTTCATCTTAATGCATAGAATGCATTAAGATAAAAAATCTGCCTTTACAACTCCTTTAAGTATAAGAAAGTGAACCGTAAATAAACACACGTATCCTCTTTCCCTCAGCGCTCATAGATAACTCAAAAAAGGATAAAAGACCCATTAGCTGCTGCTATAAAATAAACATTATAATAATGATGCCAGAACCTCCAAAGAAAATACCCGCATTAGCAGCGATATACCTTTCAATAATGTAATAAAGCCACAATGTCCTTAGGATCAAAACCAGGAAAGGTGAGTGATAATATGGCAAATCATCCAGGAAACCAAGGTTGTAGAGTGATCCTCCCGTCACCACACCTTGTGCAGCACCGCTCCTTTAGACGCCCTCGAAGTTGATGACAAAACGCATTAGAGCGTGTCTACATGGCGACAGACGAGCAGGCTACTCTGCTCGTCTGTCAAGCGTGGAACTCGACCCAGGTATCACTGCTATCTTTCAATCCAGAGGAGCGTGAGTGTTACACACGCTAACAGACGTTTATCTGTTACATGCTATTGCTTTTTATTCAGTTTGTAAGTGCAATATGTAGGGTTTTTTTTTTTTTTTTTTATGGACAATAAATATTTTAAATGGAATTATGCTATGTGATCATTCCTTTCCTTTGGTATCATCGTTGATGAGTTGCGGGATCTGCACTAGTTTTCAACCTTGGAGCTTAAGAGGTGATCCACTGATGGGAGAAGGAGATATGTTATCTTCTTAATCTGAAGGCTTGCTTACATTTGAATTTGAGTTTAATATCCTAAGGGAGCGGTGCTGCACAAGATGTGGTGACGGGAGGATCATTATACAACCTTGGTTTCCTGGATGATTTGCCATATTATTTATCACTCAGCTTTACTGGATATTGTGGCTGTCACAAAGATTTTATACCCAAGGACTTTATTGAACTGTATAACATTTTTAGTGCTGCTAATGTGGGTATTTCGTTTGGAGGTTCTAGCATCTTTATTATAATAGTTCATGTTTACATGACCCCAAAAAAGGTTAAAATTTATTTGCAGTCCTGACCTTAGTAAAGTAAGGAAATATGATAGACAATTCTTCACAAATTCCTTATGAATTGCAGTGGAATTATTTTTTGTACTCGGTTAAGATGCAAAACGTACTTAGTGGCATCAGGAACAAATAAATCTACTGTATACAATATTTACCTGGTTTTGCAAGTAACGTAGCTGAAGTTGTACAAAGAAGAATGCCTACATTACAAAAAAAACAATAGGTAAGTGCTGTTATTTAAAATTACCAATTGTCTAAACATACAGTATTCTTATGAAAGTTATAGTCAAGACCAATGGTTCTCAACTTTAGACTAGGGCCCAGTTCTTCCAAAATCTTTCATGTCCCATCAGTAAAAAAAATAAAAATAATTTATACTCACACAAAAAAATATGTGGATGCAAAATATGTATTGAAATGATGGAAGGCTTTGGATGTAACTATGGGGGGATGGAGGTTCTGGAGGGGGTTAGGGGACTCTGCAGCAGACTTGGTGGTCCTGTAGGGGGGTGATGATTCTGGGGGGTAGCTGGGGGCAACTGTGGGGGATAGGATACCTAGAGGGGACATGGGTTCTCTCCAGGAGGCTGTGGGATTTGCAGGTGCAATGTGGGATACTAGAAGGCACTGAGGAGGCTTGGGGACACTGTTGTAGTCAGCTAGGGAGTGCTGAGGAGGGTACTGTGTGGCATTGGCGGGCACTGTGAGAAATCAATGACAAAAGCACATTTTTAGTACAGAAAGAAAGAGTTAGAATTTCTGGCAAATTTTATTTGTTACCTGTGCATTCTCATCCCAGTAACCATCAAAGCCCCAATTCACTGTACAGACCTTACAGGGACAGGCACTAAGGAGCAATGAGTCACTCAGTGTAAAGTGAATGGAGATGTAACATATAAATGTAAGAGCAGGATAGTTTTGCCAGTAGCTGAGATGTGAGGTGATCTGTAGAAGTACTGTAATTGTACATATAGCTTAATTCTGGGTTATTGAAGATATAGGGGGTTCTTTACGAAAAGGCAAATCCACTTTGCACTACAAGTGCAATCTACAAATGCAAAGTGCACTTGAAATTGCACTGAAAGTGCACTTGGAAGTGCAGTCGCTGTAAATCTGAGGGGTAGATCTGAAATGAGGGGAAGCTCTGCTGATTTTAGAATCCAAATATGTGCAAGCTAAAATGCTGTGTTTTTTTTTTTTCCCCTTGTATGTCCCCCTCGCATCTACAGCGACTGCACTTCCAAGTGCCCTTTCAGTGCAATTTCAAGTGCACTTTGCACTTGTATTGCAAAGTGGATTTGTCTTTCGTAAATAACCCCCATTGTATTCACAGTAATCAGTCATACACATTTGTCCCTCTATTAGCATTTGAAAAGGACAGGGCCAGCTTTTAGGGTAGAAGTGACACCTAGATGCCAATAAAAGTCTCCCATCCAAAAATTGCCACCTTTCTGAAGCCTCAAAGAAGAGTCCTAGCCTTGTTGGCTACAAGTATCCACAGGGGGCATTCACAAGGCAAGCTTTGATTGGTATCAACAGATCTAAGGAATTTTATTTCTCATAAAAGCTAAAATATTGGTGCCAGAGAGATGAAAATAATGCCTTCTGATCGTACACTCGTTGGGCTACAACAGCCCTCAAAAATAACACTCGCACACTCGCATTTTGCAAGTGAATTTTGAGGGCTGGCGACAAGGGCTGCCTGGGAGCGTGGGGGGGGGGGGGGGGGGGGGGGACCGCTAATCACAGAGGGGAAGAGAGAAGAGCCGCCACAGGATGATCACAGCAGGGAACATCACAGCTTTCGTTTCAATAGCTGTGAGGTCCCCCGCCCTGCACCGTCACATAAGCCCCTCCTCTTTTTTCTGGACTTTGATAGACAGATCACCCGTCCAATCCTAGGACAGGTGACAGGTATCAAAGTTCCCCGGACAAGGGGAGGGGCTTATGTGACGGCACGCGGCGGGGGAACACACAGCTATTGAAAAGAAAGCTGTGATGTTCCCTGCTGTGATCATCCAGTGGCAGCTCGCCTCTCTTCTTCTCCACAGGTAGGCTGCACATGGGGGACACAGGCTGCACATGGTGGACACAGGCTGCATTGGCGGGCATGGATAAAGTTGTTAATATTTTTATAACTTAATTGCATAAAACATTAAAGTGTCATTTCATGAGATAATTTATGAGGGCGGGTTTAGGGCCGGGGCAGGGTAGGGGTTTGGACAGGGCAACTGGTGGCGAGTAACCCTTGAGGCCTGGCTAGTAGCTCAGGACTACCAGTAATTGGTACTTTAGCGATTGGACTGATGTGCTGGTGTCAGAAATCCTATCCGTGACCCAGCGATCGGGGCCATTCTGGAGCAATTAGACTCTCAAAACTAAGATATGGGCAGTAATTTTCCGTGAAGCCGGTTCAAATCTGGGGAGTCCCCACATGGTTTCTGTCAAAGGATAAACTTCAGTAAAGTTTATTTCTGTTTTTATTCCTTTTTATTTTCATAGCCTATAGCCAATTGTGTGTGTGTTTTTTTTTTTTTTTTTGTAACTCCTTTTCCTTTGTATATATTTTATGCACTGCCCACTTTTGGGCTATTAAATTATAAAATTAATAAGTGACTTCTGTGTACTAAGCTAGGGCTCATATCTCTGGAGAGACTGTTGCATTTTTGTGCCTAGGTGCCTGGTCCAAGTTATGTTCCCATCTGTATGTAATTGCACTGTGTGTTGGCAGATTGCATGCAGATTGTAAACTAGCAGATCTACCAAAGATGTGTGTGTGTGTGGTGGCCCAGCAGACCAGTCTGCGGACAAACTGTTGGGTGGTGGCAGGCTATAGTTCTTTGTGGGTCTGGTGTGTGGACAGTGGGAAGAGTAACACCGGGGTTCTAGCTTGTAGGATATCTGGAGGAACCCTAGTAGTGTGTGCCATCACATGCAGCCTCTGTGCCCATCACATGCAGCCTCTGTGCCCATCACATGCAGCCTGTGCCCATCACATGCAGCCTCTGTGCCCATCAAATGCAGCCACTGTGCCCATCATATGCAGCCACTGTGCCCATCATATGCAGCCTTTGCCTAAATGTGCTGGAGGCGCTTGGGGGGGTCAGATATGTGCTGGGGGGCGCTTTGTGAGAGGAGTGCAAGGGGGAGGGGTAGAGGGGGTAGGATATGTGTTGGAGGGGTCCTTTGGGAAGGAAGAGAGATAGTGCAAGGAGAGGTTGTCAGATTTGAAGTCCAATCCACACTTCTAGCATTGTCTTCCCCTGCCAAAGCCCCCCAGCACATATCCTCCTAACCCCTCAATCACTCCACATATTTTCTACCTTGTCCTCCTTTCCAGCTGCTCTCTCCCCCCTCCCTCCTCCATCTACAGACCTGCTATCAGTAAGTCCCTGCTCCTCCTGTGTGTACAGAACTGAGAAGGAGGAGGAGGGGAGGAGCTTTGATACACTGACACTCTGCTCTGCTGAACCAAGCTGCTGTCAGGGAGAGGGGAGATATGTCACTCTCTGTGCAGTCCATGAGAATGATGTGTCCGGGTCTGGGGCAGAAGTAAACCCAAACACATCATTAAAAAACTGGACTGTCCTGGAGAAAACCGTATAAGTGGCAACCCTACAAATTAGTAAAAGTCCTGATTTTTAAGCATCAATGGGCCGATCAAAAATGCATCGGGTAGATTTATAAAGTAGTGAATGTGACATTTATCAAGCATTTATTTTGCAGGTATATCTTCCTGGTACATTTGGTTTCCTCCTACACTCCAAAGACATGCTGGTAGGGTAATTGCCTTCTATCTAACTAAGTCCTAGCGTATGTGTTTGTGTATGTACATTGTAAGCATGTGAGATAGGGACCCTGATTGTCCTTGAGGGAAGGGACTGATGTAAATATCCAGTATATAAAGCGCAACATCAATTGTCAATGCCAAAAAATGTTTGTCACATTCACTGCTTCATAAATAAGCCCCCTTAGGTCTTGCTGAAATATAAAAATGTGTGCCAAGTCTTGGAAAGATTTTGAAAGGTGTAATTGTAAACAGCCTTTATGTCAGTATTTTAATATAAATGATATCAATTGATACTTACAGGAAGGGCTGGAATTAGGACTAAAACACACAATTCAGTCTCCCTGTTAGGATAAAGATGTATTAAATAGTTTATATTCAAATATTCAAAATGTTTAGTTTCAAGAGCAAAAACAAACCCCAGCAGAAGTAATTAAGAATATAGAAATCCCACCCCCAACTTTCAAATGTGTTTAAAAAAAACAAAACAAAAAAAAACTACTGAGTATTCTAATCTGGCTGATGTTTTATTGGCTAACCCTACTTAAAGGCGAAGTTCAACTTTTCCAGAAATAGCCTATGCAGTCAAGGAGCCCCAGTAAATAATACAAATCTGTGCAGCTTTGTAAAATGATCAATTATTCATTGTTTTACCTGTAGGCCATTTGGGTCCCCTCAGAAGTGTGGATAATTAAGTCCTAGTTATCAACCGCCACACCCTGTCTCATTGCTAGGACGCAAAAACTGTTTGTTCTCAATTCTGCAATCCTAGGAGCGAGCATCCAACAGTTTTCACATCCTAGCAACAAATCAGGACACAAGGGTTGGCAACTAGGAGTTTATGAGCTAGGCTTCTGAGGGGGATCAAAATCACCTGCAGGTAAACCAATAATATTGATGATCCTTTTTTGCTGCACAGATTTTTAACATTTACTGGGACCCCTTAAAAGTATAGACTATTTTCTGGAAAAGGTGAACCTAGCTTTTAAAGCTCAATTCGTTTACTCTATTTACTTAAAGGAGTTGTAAAGGCAGAAGGTTATTTATCCTGATGCATTCTATACATTAAGATAAAAAGCCTTTATGTATAGCAGCCTCCCAAGCACCCCGTAATTACTTACCTGAGCCCCATCTCTCTCCAGCGATGTCCTCGAGTGTCTTAGCCATCCAACCTCCTGGTTGGTTGAGACACAGCAGCAGCTCCATTGGCTCTCACAGCTGTCAATTAAAGTAGAGTTGGCCAATCAGGGAAGAGAGGGGGTGGGCCAGGTCAGGGCTCCATGTCTGAATGGACCCAGGGAGCTATGACTTGGCTTGGGTGCCCACATAGCAAACTGCTTGCAGTGGGGGCACTCGACATGAGGGAGGGACCCGAGAAGAGGAGGATCTGGGCTGCTGTGTGCTGCTCTGTGCAAAACCAACGGCACACAGGTAAGTATAACATGTTTGTTGTTTTTTATTTATTTTTTAATGAGATTTTACAATCACTTTAAGTCAGAGATGCCCAAACTTTTTTTTTTTTTAAATTCAATAGTTTTTATTAAAGTTGTGCAGGAATAATACAATACAAAGGGTAAATAATAATGTGATATACACAGTAACCAATGCACTTATCTAGTGTAAGTAGTATCATTAAAATGAGTTTCAGGTAAAAACATTAGGAACGGTTGGGCCATATAGACCAACAGTTGTCAAACTTTTCACAGTTCAAGGAATTTATAGCTATGAGTCTTTCGAAGGTGTAATTCCTATGCACCATAGTGATCACATCAGACAGGTTTATGACTTTGTTAGATTTCCAAGAGATGCCCAAACTTTTGAGGAGCGAGGGCCACTATAGTGACTTGGTAACCGGTCGCTGGCCACAATGAGCAGAGCGGGCAGATGACATGTCCGTGTCCACTTTGCATATGCAGAGCAGACACGGACACAGAGCCCGCTCTACTCTATGGGCCCTCTGATCCAATCTTCCCAGACAGAAGGGGACAGATCACCTTTTGTTTTTTTAAGTGGATTGAATTGGAGATAGGCGGGTGCAGGGGCGTTGCTGGGTCTACAAAAGATCTGGGGCTAGAGCCCACAGCAGTGAAGTAAAGAAAGTCATACACTTGGGCGGCCATACACATGTATATTTTGTGTGTGTGTGTACTGTATATTACATATATTATCATTACATCAGGGTTCCCAGAGAGCCTCCCCTTCCATCAGGGTTCCCAGAAAGCCTCCCCTTCCATCAGAGTCCCCAGAGAGCCTCCCCCTACATCAGGGTCCCCAGAGAGCCTCCCCCTTACATCAGGGTCCCCAGAGAGCCCTCCCCCCTTTACATCAGGGTCCCCAGAGAGCCTTCCCCCCTTACATCAGGGTCCCCAGAGAGCCTTCCCCCCTTACATCAGGGTCCCCAGAGAGCCTTCCCCCCTTACATCAGGGTCCCCAGAGAGCCTTCCCCCCTTACATCAGGGTCCCCAGAGAGCCTTTCCCCCTTACATCAGGGTCCCCAGAGAGCCTCCCCCTTACATCAGGGTCCCTAGAGAGCCCCTCCCCCTTACATCAGGGTCCCCAGAGAGCCCCTCCCCCTTACATCCGGGTCCCCAGAGAGCCTCCCCCTTACATCAGGGTCCCCAGAGAGCCTCCCCCTTACATCAGGGTCCCCAGAGAGCCTCCCCCTTACATCAGGGTCCCCAGAGAGCCTCCCCCTTACATCAGGGTCCCCAGAGAGCCTCCCCCTTACATCAGGGTCCCCAGAGAGCCTCCCCCTTACATCAGGGTCCCCAGAGAGCCTCCCCCTTACATCAGGGCCCCTAGGGAGCCCCTCCTTACATCAGAATCCCCAGAGAGCCTCCCCACTTGCATCAGGGTCCCCAGAGAGCCCCCCTCCACTTACATCAGGGTCCCCAGAGAAACCCCCCACTTGCATCAGGGTACCCAGAGAGCCCCGCCTTACTTCAGAGTCCCCAGAGAGCCTCCCCCTTGCATCAGGGTCCCCAGAGAGCCTTCCCCCCTTGCATCAGGGTCCCCAGAGAGCCTTCCCCCCTTACATCAGGGTCCCCAGAGAGCCTTCCCCCCTTACATCAGGGTCCCCAGAGAGCCTTCCCCTAACATCAGGGTCCCCAGAGAGCCCCCCTTTCATAAGGGTCCCCAGAGAGCCTCCCCCTTACATCAGGGTCCCTAGAGAGCCCCCCTTTTCATAAGGGTCCCCAGAGAGCCTCCCCCTTACATCAGGGTCCCCAGAGAGCCCCTTCCTTACATCTCTCAGCTCTCTCACCCGCCCAGCTCTCCCGTACTGCCTACTCGCTCTCTGGTGCTGCTCACCACACTAGCGGCCCGGCTGCAGACACGGCCGTCTCTGAGAGACTCGCGGCTATAGCCCCAAAAGCCACCCCCTAGCAACACCCCTGGGTGAGTGTAAACAGACACAAGTCCATTTACATCTGCCGTTTAATAGAGGTGAATGGAAGGTTCAATTGGGTCCAACTGAAAAATGGACAGGTGGACCCGATCGGACGCATTGAGTAAAACTGGCCTAAGTGTGCTTTCACACTAATGCACTGTGGTTTACCTGCACCTCAACTAACCTCAATCTTCACTTCTTCCTCAGGATTCCTGCAGCTATCGCTGACTGCTGCTGTTCCCCAGGCGGGTATGGCAGGTGGCTGCTGCTGACTGTCCTCCAGGGCTGGTACTGCTGGTGAGTACTGCTGATGGTACTGCTGGCTGGCTCCTGACCCACCATCCCCAAGCATCAGTATAACAGGAGCCGGCGCTGAAGAAAGCATGCGGCTGCAGTAGAAAGCAGAGCCGAAGCTTCCTGTATCGCTCCTGTCACAGACGGAGTACATTTCTTGTCACTCCTTTATATATATATATATATATATATATATATATATATATATATATATATATATATATATATATATATATATATATGTGTATATGTATGTTTGGGAGTTCCAAGTGTCAGAATTGGCCTGGGTGGCAGGTGGTTAATTACCATAGTAAGTAATATACAAATAATTATTATATATTGCTTTTAACCACTTGCCTACTGTGCACTTAAACACCCTTCCTGCCCAGACCAATTTTCAGCTTTCAGCGCTCGCGCACTTTCAGTGACAATTGCGCGGTCATGCAATGCTGTAACCAAATGAATTTTTTATCATTTTGTTCGCACAAATAGAGCTTTAGTTTGGTGGTATTTATTCGCGACTCCGTTTTTTATTTTTTGCGATATAAGCGAAAACATAGCGGAAATTTTGAAAAAAAACAATATTTTCTCCTTTCTTTTTTAAAAGAAATCCAATAAAATCAAATTTTGTCATAAATTTAAGCCAAAATGTATTCTGCTACATGTTTTTTGTAAAAAAAATTCCGTTAAGTGTATAATAATTGGTTTGCGTGATCACGGACATATGTACGCAAATGATCATGTAAAAGGGGTGTGCAGGTGATCACGGACATATGTGTGCAGATAATCATTGGCACATGTGATTTTACTGGGACATATGTGAGGGACATGTGTTTTTATTATTTAGGGACATGTGTGTTTTGGGGACATGTGTGTTTTGGGGACATGTGTGTTTTACTGTGGGGACATGTGTGTCTTACTGTGGGGACATGTGTGTTTTACTATGGGGACATGTGTGTTTTACTATGGGGGACCCTAGACTGGTGATCAGTGAGTAAAAAAAACATCTCATACTCACTGATCACCAGCCGGCTGCAGCGATCCGCTCTCCTCTCCTCACCGACGACTTCCGTGTGAGGAGAGGAGGGCCGATTGCCTAGCAACCGGCTGTTTGTTTACATCACATGACAGCCGTGATTCGTCACGGCCGTCATGTGATCAGGAGGGCCGATCACCGTGCCCTCCTGCCGATTCGAGATGCGCCGTGTCCGGGTGACACGGCCGCATCGGGATCGCGCCGCTGCGCGGGCACGCGCGCGCGCGATCCCTCTACTTCTGAAGGACGTTCCTGAACGTCCTATCAGAAGTAGACGGCTCCCACCCGGCCGTATATCTACATTGGCCGGGTGGGAAGTGGTTAAGGTAATTTACTATATTTTCAAAAACTGTACTCAAGTAGGTGGCTTAATGGACAAATTACTGAAGTTTGAAGTTATAACTTAAAACCAGAAATTTCACAGTAAGTAGATAAATAATAAATTATGTTATAAACATAATATAATAATATGTGATTTACGGTAGCTTGATAAACACAGTACCTTTTCAGTAGGCAGCTGATTTTCATTCTCCCTCTTAACTGTGTGAGAAAAACATGGGATTATGGATAAATCTTATACCCAGAAACCCATGCTTTTTGTTCTAGTTAAGAGGGTTGGGCTGAAAGGGAACATGTGTCTTTTAGACACATGCCCCCTTCTTTGACACTGCAGTGAGAGGACAGCCTCCACTGCAGCATTTTTTTTTGGACAGCTTGTTGCAATGGTGCTTTACCATTGGTCCACGGCTCCAAGCTGTCCATTAAGCTCAGTGCTTCTGACAAGATGTCAGAGGCACTGTGAGCTCATTCTCTCAGTCTGCTGCAAACAGAGTGTGCCAGCTTGTATTTAAACTGGCCGCTCTTTATGTAGCTTCTGACAGGCTGCACAAGAAGCCCCGTATCTCCGGAACTATAGGTTCCAAATTTGTGGTCTCTGCGACCCCAGGTCGCCAAGCTACGACCCTCGAAGCTCGCCGTTTTTAGTTTGTTTTTTTTGGTATTTTATGTATTTTTATTTTCTTTATGCTCTGCCTCACCTGCCTCCCCTGACTGCATGTCCCTTCAACTTACCT
The DNA here is from genome assembly GCA_028564925.1 of Lithobates sylvaticus. NCBI lineage: Eukaryota > Metazoa > Chordata > Amphibia > Anura > Ranidae > Lithobates > Lithobates sylvaticus. Next base: position 337,798,287 of record CM053027.1, read on the forward strand.
TCTTACCCTCACTGACCAGTCGCAGAGCTGTACTGCTCAGCAATCAATTTTTTTTGGATCCACCAAATTGTGTTCTCTAATTTGTTTAACAAATTGTTTGATATACAGTGTTATGTTTAAACCATTTCCTATCTGCTCAGTAAACCTTTTTTCCTGTCGCATCATGGCAGCATACACTCTGGGTTGTGACTCCGCCTCCACAACCTGATAGGACCACATAACTATAAGATGAAGATACGGCCCCCGCCCTGGTATTCTCTAATTTTTCCTCACCTGTTGGGACCGCACGCTTCACCCTCTTACCGCTTCGCCCCAGCCAGGTTCTAGCCTCTCCTGGTTTGGAAGTCCTTGCCGGTACAGCCTCTAAACGAAGCTAAATGGAAGGAACCCCACTCTGGTGATCTCAGGGGTACTACTACTGCACCTGCCTGCTGTAATAAGCCTTAAACAGGTTTAAAAGCATTGCCATCGCTGCCTTGGGAAGCAAGCCTTAAACAGGCTTAAAGGTATGTGATCCCTCTTTACATTAAAAAGCCTTAAATAGGCTTTGTACCTTGCAGTGGTCTTCCTCCTTTGATGTCACTTTCTTTCCGGCCCCTGCTGGGCCTTGTAGTCCCTCCTGTGTGTCCTCTGTTCCCCCCAGCAGCGCTCAGCGTTCCGGCGCCTCCGCGCATGCGCACTACGGCTCTACGGGCGTCCTGTGGAGGGAACTGAGGCTATTGCCAGTATCCAAGATGGCGCCGACGGCCGCGCGGCGCTACTGCGCATGCGCGAAGCGTCACGGCGCTCCCGGCGCCAAATTCAAAAGAGGAAAGATTCCCTTTCCTTTCCCTGGATGTTTTTTCAGCAGAAACCACCTGCAACAGATTCCAGGACTATCACAGCACACTCCCCAATAGGTAAGTGCCTATTTTGTTTTGTTTCTTTTATTTGTGCATTGCTGCAATCTGCTTCTTGCTCCATTTCCCCCCTTACCTTCCTTCCTCTCTAAATGCCTATTCCTTTCTACTAGGCTGCCTTTACTATCCCTATGGAGACCACTGCCCCAGCAGATCACCACCATCATGATAGGTAAGAGGGAAGGATTGGGTAAGTAAGAAGATGAAAAAGAGAGTGCAGGACCCGCTAATGCTGCCTAAATGGTTAGCCCCGCCAGGTCTTCAAAGTCCGGACGCAGGGAGGCATCTCGTGGAAGGAGCCGCTCAGGGCACAGGAGGAGCCACTCAAGCCGCAGCAGGAGGAGGAGCCGCTCAGGCCACAGGAGAAGCCGCAGGAGTCGCTCCAGGTCCCGCTCCCATAGCCACTACCACCGGAGGAGGTCATCGCACAGACGCTACTCACCAGCCCCCCCTCCCCGACCAGCGGCCAACGCCTGCTGGATATGCGGAGCCATCGCCCTTCCGGACAAGCTTGCCTGTCGCAGGTGCCTCGAGGAGGCCACTAGGGAAAGGGAGCAGGAGCCAAGAGAGCTTGCGACTGCAGCTCCGCAGTCCACTCCAGACATGGAGATGTCCATTAGGGGTACCCCCCCCCCAGTACATCCAGAGAACCAGACTCCCAGTCTGAGGATGAGGAGCTGGTGGCGGCCGCGGGTTTTGACTTCTCCCTGATCGATCCATTTGTGAAGTCTGTCAAGGAGGCGGTTAACTGGGAGGAACCCCAGGAGGCCCCCCAGAAACAGAAGAAGTACTTCCCTAACCTCAAGAGGGACCCAGAGGCATTCCCATTCATTGAGGAGTTGGATGACCTGATCAGGGAGGAGTGGCAGAAGCCAGACAAGAAACTGAGCCTTAATAACAGGCTCACCAAACTCTACCCGCTCAAAGAATCCCAGGCTAAGCCCCTGGTTACACCGCCAGTAGTGGATGCTTCTCTCATGCGCCTGGCGAGGCACGTGACGCTCCCTATCGAGGACGCAGTAACTTTCAGGGACGTCCTGGACAGGAAAATTGACACTGACCTAAAGAGGGCCTATACAGCAGCGGGAGGCGCTTGCAGGCCAGCCATAGCACTGGCCGCCGTTGGCAAGGCTATCTCCAGTTGGTCAGCTTCCACGGAGAAGCTCATTACGGAGGGTGCTGACCAAGACAAGATAGTCAGGGCCCTGCAGGAACTCAGCCTCGCTGGGGATTTCGTGGCAGAGGCCTCAGTGGATGCCATAAGATCATCCTCTAGGGCCATGCTGGCCTCGGTTATGGCTAGGCGGGCGCTCTGGCTCAAGCCCTGGGCAGCGGACCCGGCCTCCAAATCTAATTGGTGCCGTATCCCCTTCGATGGTGAGAACCTCTTTGGGGCAAAGCTGGACTCAGCTATCTCAAAAGTGACCGGCGGAAAATCCGGGCTCATCCCCTCGGATAGGAAACCCAGGCAACAGAGGCCTCCTCCTCCCAGACGCAACCTGCCGGATAAGTACAGGGATGCTAGGGCCTACAGACCAGGCAGGGAGTACCGGAGGAACTGGAGGAACCCCCAGACTACCTTCTCCAAATTTCAAAAATCTAAGACCTCTGCGTCTAATGACCAGAAGTCTTTTTGAAGGTGCGTCCGCCCAGCCAGCAGTAGTGGGAGCCAGGCTCTCAAAATTCCAGCTGGCTTGGGCGGGCACCATCAGAGACCCGTGGACGGTGGCTACCGTCCGTTTCGGGCACAGGTGGTCCTTCCAGGGTCGACCCCCGGGCGACCACTTCTGTCCAACCAAGCTTCCATCCTCTCAACACAAAAGGGCGTTGCTGCTGGACTACGTCCAGGAGTTGCTCCGAAAGGAGGCTATAGTAGAGGTGCCCGGATCTCAAAGAGGCAGGGGGTTCTACTCCCCCCTCTTCCTGGTCAGGAAAAAGTCAGGGGATCTGCGCCCCGTCCTAGACCTGAAAAGGCTCAACCGATCCATCCGGGTGGAATCTTTCAAGATGGAAAGTCTACAATCCATCCTTCAGGCCGTAAACCTGGGGGATTGGATGTTGTCCGTGGATCTTCAGGACGCATACCTGCACGTCCCAATCCATATCTTGTTCCGAAGATTCCTCCGGTTCTCCATAGACCAGCGACACTTCCAGTTTCAGTGCCTGCCGTTCGGGATCTCTACGGCCCCCAGAACTTTTACAAAGATCCTCCTCCCGGTAGTGGCGGCCCTGAGAGAAAGGGGTTTGAGGGTCCACCACTATCTGGACGACATTCTCCTACTCTCAGGCACCAGAGAATCCCTTATTCAACACCGGGAAATTCTAATTTCCACCCTTCAGAGTCTGGGGTGGCTCATAAATTGGGGGAAAAGCAACCCTCAGCCTTCGCAGAGAATGGTCTTTCTGGGGGCCGTATTGGATACTCGGTCAAACACGATAGAGTTGCCCCCAGAGAAGATCCCCCCTCTGACCCAGAAAATCAGGAGAGCCATCCTAGCCACTTCCCTGCCGGCCAGAGCGTGCCTCAGCCTGCTGGGCTCCCTATCGGCCACCATTCCGATGGTACAATGGGCGCACTGGAACGCGAGGCCTCTACAGATCTCGTTTCTGCGCCAATGGAACGGCTCGGCCATGACTCAGCCCATCCACATCTCACAGGAGGTCAAACAGTCCCTGAGATGGTGGACCCGGCCGAGCAACTTGGGCAGGTACAGGCATATTATTCCCCCCCCTCAGGAGGTGGTTACCTCGGATGCCAGTTTGGAGGGTTGGGGGGCCCATTACCTACACCATGCAGCCCAGGGCCGCTGGCCATTCGAAGCTCGGGACATCGTTTCCAACGTTCTGGAAATGAGGGCGGCTCTCCAGGCCCTCCTGGCCTTTGGCCCTCTCCTGAGGGGCAAGCAGGTCCTCCTGAGGTTAGACAACAGAGTCGCTGTCGCCTATGTCAACCGCCAAGGGGGTACCAAGAGCTCTTCCATGATGCGGGAAGTTCTCCCTGTTATGGAATGGGCACAGCGGAACCTCCTGGACCTCAGGGCAGTCTACATTCCAGGTACCGAGAATCTCCTGGCCGATTCCCTCAGCAGGAGATTTCTCTCCAACAACGAGTGGTCCCTGAGTCCGCAGGCCTTCGCCCTGATCTCCAAAACCTGGGGCTCCCCGGATATAGACCTGGCAGCGACTCCGGACAATACGAAGTGTCAGAGATTCCTGTCTCGAGTCCCCTTCCCCTCAGCGGAGGGGACAGACTGTCTCCACCACCCCTGGGACTTCCACCTCGGGTATATCTTTCCCCCGACTCCCTTGATAGCGAGATTTCTGCTCAGGCTCAAGCGGTCATCAGCCCTAGTGGTGGCCGTGATCCCCTTCTGGCCCAGGAGGCCATGGTTTACCACTCTCCTACAGTTGAGCACAACAGACCCACTCCCCCTTCCACAGTCAGTCGACCTGCTCTCCCAGGGCCATCTATTACACCCGAGTCCAGAGAGGATGCACCTAATGGCCTGGAGACTGAAAGGTCTAGGTACTTAGAGCGGGGCTGTTCCGCTAGGGTAGTGGACACCCTACTTCAGGCCAGGAAATCCACCACAAACACCACCTACCGGCGGGTTTGGGATAGGTTCACCTCCTTCGCCCATCAGCAGGAGTGGGATCTATCCTCCATCTCAACCCCTCAGATACTGGAGTTTCTGCAGACAGGTCTGGACAAAGGCCTCGGCTCCAGCACCCTTAAGGTGCAGGTGTCAGCCCTGTCCGCCCTGACTGGGACTAGATGGGCCATCGACCCTCTTGTTGTTCAGTTCCAGAGGGCATGTCTCAAGCTGAGACCTCCCAGGAAGCCTTCATTCCCGACCTGGGACCTGTCGGTCGTTCTGGAAGCCCTATCGAAAGAACCCTTTTTCCCTCTAGAAGGCATCTCCCTCTGGGACCTGACGCTAAAGGTGACATTCCTCATCGCTATAACATCGGCTAAAAGGGTCTCTGAAATGCAAGCCTTACTGGCCAGGGATCCATATCTGGTCATCCACCCAGACAAGGTAGTCCTAAAACCCTCAGACCGCTTCATCCCTAAAGTGTCGTCCTCTTTTCACTTCAACCAAGAGATTAACCTGCCAGCGCTCACCACAGACCAGGGCGATCCGCACCCCCTGGATGTTAGAGGTAACATCATCAAATACCTCTCGGCCTCAGAACCCTTTAGGAAGTCAGAAAACCTCCTAATCATCCCTCACGGTTTCAGGAGAGGTCAGTCAGCATCGGCCCGCACCATCGCCTCATAGCTGGTGAAAACCATTAAGAAGGCCTACTCGCTAAGTGCTACACAGATCCCGGACGGATTGAAGGCGCATTCCACCAGGGCAGTGGCGACCTCATGGGCAGCCTATTGTAGGGTCTCAGCCGAAACCATCTGCAGGGCGGCCACCTGGTCCTCCAGGAATACTTTTATTTCCCATTATAAAGTCGACTCTGCCCGCTTGTCTACTGTAAATTTTGGGAGATCGGTTATTCAGGCCAACTCTGCCATTCCTTGTGAATAAAAAACTACTATTGATGCACTACCCACCCTGTCTGCGAGTTACTCCCCAGAGTGTATGCTGCCATGATGCGACAGGAAAACGGAAAATTGTATACTTACCTTTCCGTAATTTTCCTTTCCTGTCGCATCCTCATGGCAGCATACAATATCCCTCCCATTCTTAAATAAAGGTGATTCATATATACAGAGAATACCGGGGCGGGGGCCGTATCTTCATCTTATAGTTATGTGGTCCTATCAGGTTGTGGAGGCGGAGTCACAACCCAGAGTGTATGCTGCCATGAGGATGCGACAGGAAAGGAAAATTACGGAAAGGTAAGTATACAATTTTCCGTTTTCTTTTTGACCATGATTTGATTTCTAATTAACGCCATAATCACTTAAGACTATGGATCCACCTCTGTGATGAGAACTTCGATACCCTCAGGGATAAAGGTCACTGCCTGGTAGATCTACAGCAGCAGGTAACTAGACTTGCCTCTGTGTATTTCTACCTAAAAAGCACTCTACCCTACTCATCTGTAACTCTTTTTCCCTATGTATAATGGGATTACATCTAACAACAAAAACCTTAAAGGCGTTATGTGGTCACAGCATACACTTTAATTTAATAACATTAGCATTGTAAACAGCAATTATTTACAATCCAATATAAATATACTTGGAAAAACCTCTTTCCACAACTTCTTGGATTCTCTGCAAGCTTTGCAGCTTCTCCTCTATTTTTTATTTTCAATTTCTAAGGACTACATTTCCCATGGTACATTGCTGCCTGCACAAAGTGATTCCTTTACTGACTTCACCTCCTGAAACTCCTCCTCTTAGCAACTCTTTTTTTTTTTTGGAATCATACTTAACCCGGTGGATGCAGCATTGGTTCGATGCTGCATCTGTCCCCCTGTGCCTTTGCACTGGGAACCGAGCAATCGAACATCGCCGATCGCTTGGATCTGACAGCTCCACGAGCAGAGAGCTGCAGACTGTCAGTCACAGCTCTCTGTTCTGCCCCCTTCTCGCTCACTGGAGCTGTGGAGGGGATGGAGCGGCCGGCTCAGTCTCTCAGTGGCTCGCTGAGAGGCTGAGTGGGGTGTCAGTCCAGACTTTATTGTCGTGATGACGCAGTGCCTGGACTGATATCGGTGACATCAGCTACCATGTAACCCGATCATCCAGCACACCAGCCGCCCGAAGGGGGGTTGTTGCACAGCTCACCTTAAGGCTAGGTTCACGCATGTCCGGCTGTGGTTTGCAGTCAGTTTTTAAAAGTCCGGTGCAGTTTTGTTCACTGGTTCAGATGTTATTCAGGTGCCAATTTTTACTTGGAAATAGAACAGGACTCTTTTTAAAAACAGACGGCGCCTCCCGCATATGTTCCATTGAAAGTTGGTCCGGTTTACATGTTATGTGATTCAGATGCGGTTCAAAATGCACCCGATTCACATATATGTGAACCGAGCCTGAAGCTATCTTCTTGTCCAACCGTCATTATTGTTATACAGGGTTTATATAGCGCCAACAGTTTGCGCAGCTATATAAACCCTGTATAATAATATTAATAATAATATAAAGGGAGACAACACAGCAGCAATACAATTCAATAAAAGAGGGTTAGTAGGGCCCTGACCCTGCAGGCTTACAATCTAATAAGGAGGGTCTGGTGAAACAAAAAGGTAGTAACTGTGAGGGATGAACTGATGTCCTGTTTCCTGGAGCCTTCCACATGTAGGAGGATTGCTGGGACTTGCAGTCCTTCTGAAGACACCAGCATAGACTCTGCCTATAAAGGTATGACGTGGCAGCATACAGAGTTAAGAATTAGGGATGTAGGAAAAAACAGTTTCTTGTGTAGCGCCCTGGGATTTAGTCAGGGAGCTCCTCACTAAATCCCTTGTCAGGAGTAGCTACTGTAGTTAATTACTAGGGATCCATTGACTTCTCCCCAAGTTTGGCCTGGTTGTACTTTCCTTTTCTACCACCAGGTGGCCTGGCACTTGGAGGTATTAGATTGAGAAGGACAACTCAAGGTCAGGTTATGGGTATATAGGGGATCTCAGCCAATGGGCAGGAATTTTGTTGAATCCCTTGGCCTGCTGGGAGAGCCTATATATTTAGGTGAGGTCAGGTGATCCAGGTTCTTGTACATTCATCATCTGCTCCGGGCTGCTAGGCCAGAGATTGGGTCTATCCCGGGGGCATCAGGCTGCCAGACTGTGTGAGGGCCTATCCAGAAGTAAGAGGGCAGCGCAGGGTTGGGACTGCGGCTCGCAGTCCAACCAAAAGTGACGGTTCTGCAGGTCGGAGAATCTGTCGTGGACGGAGGTAGAAGGGAAGCTGTCGCCACTAAGGGACCAATCAGCTTTACCAGGGACCACAGTGAGTAACTGAAGCAAGTGCCGGAGCAGTATTCTCCCCGAACGGTCACGGTGGAGAATCAGGAAACTTCAGGTGGGGATCAAGTCAGGGACCCAACCAGCGGAGGTGATGCTTGCAGAGCAGCCTTGTGTGCCAAGCCGGTCAGCAGGCATGAAGCTTGAAGGTATCTGAAGTGCCAAGCTAAGGACCCAGCAGGGAAGCATAGGGGACGATTGAGGGAGATACCACCGCAAAAGCCTTGAGGAGCTCACAGGATTCAGAGTCAGTGAATCAGAGAGTCCGGTGAGAAACCAGGAGCTCAAGAGGCTGAAGAACTACAATGAGAAGTTGTAGTACAGCTGAGAGAACTGTTACTTTGAGTTAGGAACTGTTTAAGTACTGTTGCCATAGGAGATATCAATCCTGCACGTGCAGAAGTGGCGTCTTGCTGGGGCCTTTCCCCTGTACGGCTGTCTTCCTGTTGAAGTCTCTGAGTCTGCCATTTGAAATTGCAACTATATGGGTGTCCTGGCCCTAACCCTCTTTCCCTTGCAAAATATTAAAAGGACTGTCAAATAAATAAAACCTCTTTTACATCCAAGAAGTGTCTGGCGCCCCATGACTTTTACCACCTTTGCACCCACTATGCGTCACAACCCCCCACATACGGTATTGAAGGATGTCAGCAATCCTGGCCCTGGAGGTTCTCATTAGATCAAAGGAGGCCTGTGACCTTGCTACACTTGTGCATGTGAACTTTGTCAGTGAACTTTGAAAGTTTGCCTTCTGCCTGGTCTGAAGTTATTAAAGGTGTGTAATGCAATTAACCGGCACACATAGACTCCAGCTTTGGGTCACTAGGCACATACGGGTATGACAATAGCACTTAGAGATATTCTTTTGTGGTACTACATGTGGTTGCCATGGGCAATGTTAGTCTAGATTCAGTTAAAGCAGCCTATCGGTAGCGAGTACCTGTGTCAGGTAGGACAGCCTCTAGCAGCCAGGGAGATGTCTGTACTCCTTCTGCAAGCAGTCCGTCTCCCATAGCAACAGAAGCAGACTCACACCGCCGAGGTCCCCATGCTGTACAAAGGTACAGGAAGTCAAGAGTTAAGTGAGTGCGCCTGCTAGCTGCATGGCAGGGACCCATTTTGCTACCAAGAAGAGGTAGTGGCAAACGCTGAACAGGTGGGTGTGGACATAAGAGGCCAGTAGAAGGAGCTGTATGCTCCAAGCATGTAGCCTTGCTTCCTGTCCTTCCTGTCCAATATAGAGGCCGGCCCTCCGGGTGACGTAATTTCCCTGCGTGTGGTCCATGCTAAGCAGCCTGGATCCTCTCCACTTCCGGGTTTGGAATCAGCGCCCTACACAGGTCCTGACATCATCTGGACACCTGGGAAACCAGATTGCTGGCACCTCTCGAGGACGTCTTTTATACAGAAATGCCCTTGATTTCTGCTTTTATGTAAGTGCATTACTTTGCACATTAAATATGCTATTCTAATACTACACTTAGGTGCACCTCCCTCCTTTCCTCTTTTTGAATTCTCACAGAGTTCTTCTGGATACGCTCTGGGGATGGCTGGAATCTGAACTATTTGTTACACACCTAAGTTGGCATGGACTACTTCCACCATACTAAGGACCAATACCACCCATATATACAGAGATATATATATATATATATTTTTTTTAACTAATTGTGCAGACCCAGTATTGTTGTGCACTAGGTGACTTTCTTCTTTGGACATCAGTTCAGTCTGTCTCTCCTAAATGCAAGCTACAGTGAGAGGTGTACGTCCATCTCTGAGAGTGGAGGCCCGCTTTAAGGTTAAGTATTCTCCCATGGCAGCTTCAGCCAGAAGGTCCGCCATCGCTTGCCTACACCTTACATACTCACAAAGTATGGCATAGGAAAAATTTGTCACAGAATTTAAGGTAGTAAATGAGTTGGACTCTTCACAAAGTACAGTAAGTTTACAAACATGAAACTGTCTAAACAAATGGCCAGTTTACTGTCCTTCAGACTTTAGGGTGGGGCCAGTCTGTGCCCAGTGGGAATAAACAATACTCCATTTTTGGTATTAGGGGGAGAAATAGTGGGGGTCAGTGGATAGAATAATGCCCCATTGTTGGTGTCAGTGGGAGGAATAGTACCCCATTGTTGGTGTCAGTGAAAGGAATTATGCCCCACTGTTTGTGTCAGTGGAAGGAATAGTGCCCTGTTGATGGTGTCGGTGGCAGGAATTATGCCCCATTGTTGGTGTAGGTGGCAGGAAAATTGTCTCAAGGGCTGGATAAAGGCAAGCAAAGGGCTGCAGTTTGGAGACCACTGATCAAAATCATTCTGATTAATAGGAGAAGGCTAGAAATAATTGTACACTTTGGAAAAAAATATATGATTGTACAGTTTGACCATAGATATGCTTTAATTACTTATTGTGCATTTTCCTATACTCCATGTGGCAAAATTAGGGAATTGTGTAAATTAGATTAGATTGGTGTGCTATTTAGACTGGCAATTGCCTGAACTAAAGTCATGACTCATGTTCTTCAAAAGCGGGGGGGGGGGGGGTCCAACCTTTTGACCTTCCTGGGCCACATTGGAGGAAGAGGAATTGTCTTTGGCCACATATAAGATACACTAACAATAAGGGTAGCTGATGGCAAGAAAAAGTTGGGCATATGACAAGTTAATGATCACTGATATAGATAATGTACATATCATCAGAGTAATACAACTTATTTTTTTAGGAATATTTTTTATAAAAATAAAAGTGGGCAACAAAAAAAAAATAATAGATATTTGACACGTTTTTTTTTTTTTATAGACTAACTATCAATATCGGCTCTGATGGATGTAATAGCATTTCTCAAGGTGTTCTTCAGATATTTTGGTTTTGGAAATAGTTGCTCACAAATATAAGTGCTGCTGAAAAACAAATGACGAGTGATTGTGAAGAGTGGGATATTTTTCTTTGGGATAATAAAACTTTTAAAAGTCCGGTAAAAAGACTCTTCAGCCACATGTTTTCAAAGTGTAAACACATTTTTAAAAACAATTCCCCCCCAAAAAATCAAACATTTTTAAGTAAGTTTACAATTTTGTGACGCATTTATAACCATCTTGGGCCATCTGCAGCACTCGGGCAGTAAGTTAGACACCCCTGTTCTAAAGGAATGCCAGCTAAGTCTTTGCTTATACTGTATAACATCAGAAGGTGTTTCAGGACACTCGCTTTTATTCTACATCTAATTCCTTTTTATATATGAACACCAGTGTTGGTCATCTTACTTTAAAATAGTAATTAGTTAAGTTACTTCTCCCAAAAAGTAATTGCGTAATTAGTTACGCAGCAAAGTAACTGACTTTTTTTTTTTATATTCTATACGTGTAACTAAGGGGCAGGTCTAGTATTACTGTAAGCAAGGGGCGCATTTATTATTATTGTTATATATCATGTAACCAAGGTGCTGCTCTATTATTACTCTAACCAAGGGGCAGATCTGTTATAGCGTATAAGCAAGGGGCGGGTCTATTATTATTATATCGTGTAAGGGATGAATGGCTACAGAAGAGGGCGAATGTTAAATTAATGGGCAGAGCTCGATATATAACAATAATAATAAATTTGCCCCTTGGTTACAGTAATACTAGACCCGCCCCTTAGTTACACAATAGACGCCCCTTGCAGAGTAGCACGAGCATCTGGAGCGTGCGGCATCGCCTCGTACAATTACATGTTAACTGCGCATGTGCGGTGTAGAGTTCAGAGCTGTTTAGGTTTGGCAATTTTCGCAAGCTCCGTAGTCCTTCGTACTGCTCAAGCGCTGCGTCTGCGCAGTACAGGGGGTCCTTATCCGGCGGGGGAACTTTTTCGTCAGGACACCGGAATTATACTACTGCCATCTAGTGGTGGTAGATGTAATTGCGGTAACGCCGCCATAGTAATGGGAACTGCGTTACCATGAGGGGAAAAGTAATCAGTTAGATTACTTGTTACCCTCTAAAGTAACTGCGTTAAGTAACTCCCTTTATTTTAACTCAGTTACTTACATCACTGATGAACACTAATGGATCTTCTTATATGAAGCTCATTTATACAACATTTGAGTAAGCCTATGAGGGCACCAAAAATTTACAACAAACTTATGCTATATTGGAGATGTTTTTAAAGAAATAAAGCATGTATCTGTAATAATCTACTATGCCCTTCTAAAGTAAACAACAGTACCTTGCTACGTCTTTGTCCTGTCCACAAAGCAGAAGGATGTTCTCGGTATTGATATAGAAGGCCCAGCAAGGAAAACATGCCAGAGACAGGATGAGGATTGCTCGCTGGACAATGACCCCAATGTGTTTCATTTTTTTCCCTCCATAAATCTTAAAGACAGCCAAAAGGTTAGTTGTATAAACATGTTATGCACAAACAATTCATGTTTTAATTTAAAACACAAGATCTTGAGGTGAGTTATTTGCATTTATTTTCTTTATATAAATGCCAAAGGTACCTGTATTATCAGGCCTGTCAGGATTCATAAAAAGCAAAGTGTTGAGATGGGAAGGACCTGGTAAACTGTATTACTTAATGGCCATACTGAAATCCTCCGCTTACTTTACCTAGCCAGAAAAGCGATTGCCAGGTTTTGGATAACCTCCAGGGTGCCAACAGGGAAAGGCTGGGTGGAAATGGTAAACAGCACATTGATAAGGGAAAAGCTTACCTACCAACATAGGAATGTTCAAAGGAAATTTTTTGCATTATGGCAACCATGGTTAGATGTCCCAGGCTTAGCCCCAACCCAATTAATTAGAGACAGATTACTGCAAATGTGAGTATTAAATGCATCAAATATGACCAATGTAACCTCCAAAGGGAAAAAATATAGGAAATAGGGGTGAAGAGAGCCACTGCGAACATAAACACCTGACTACTAATCTGCAAAGAGTGAGAGAATACTACAGTTGTTTCTTACCTTCTCTTTTCTTGTTACTCCCTACCTTACTTTTAACTTTTCCTCTTCTCACTTTCTTTTTTCTTCTCTTTCTTACTCACTCTCCCTCTTCTTTTTCTAACCTCTTAAAATCCACCTGAGCTCTATCTTGTTAAATGTACACGAACTTCCTATGTCTTTGTTAGGATTGCTAGACTCAGTGTCTGGACATATGTTTATGGTGGTACGACCCACTACCTTAACCTGGACTTCCGAATCAACAAGCTCTGTATACAGACTCCATACTTGCAGGAATACGCGCATAAGAACTCACTTTGTAAAGACTACATTGCCACAGTTGGCAGTTTGCCAATATTCTTTGCTGCCACAATGATGATGCGCCATAATGTGTTTTGTACCTATCTAACTATATGGCTGTACATGTTCTTAACTTTCCTTTATTATCAATAAAAACGTTTCTGATTAAAAAAAGAAAACTGTATTACTGAACTCAGCTGTGTGCAGGAGAAGGAGTAAAGTAAAAGTGAGCTTAAATTAGTATACTGTAAGTAAGGTTGAAGGGGTTGTAATCCCTCATGTTTTTTCACCTTAATGCATCCTATGCATTATGGTGAAAAAACTTCTGTCACTGACCGCCCCCCCCCCCCCTGTTTTACGCATCCGAGTCCTGCAATTCACACGCCTGAGACGCGCTCTTCCCCTCTGCCCATTGTCTCGGCTCTTGATTGGATAGATTGATAGCATCGCAGCCATTGGTTCCTGCTCTTGTCAATTAAATCCAATGACGCAGGCGCCGGGGGGTGGGGCCGAGTCTGGCATTCTGCGTCTATGGACGCAAATGCTGGACTCGGGAGCACGCCCACAAGGTAACCCCCCTGGGGAGCGCTTCTCCTAGGGGGTTATACGCTGCGGGGAGGAACTATCAGCGCCGCTGGGGGACCCCTGAAGTCAAGGATTGGGGCCACTCTGTGCAAAACGAACTGTACAGTGGAGGCAAGTTTGACATGTTTGTTTATTTAAAAAACAAAAAACAAAAAAAACAAAGCCTTACAATCACTTTAAGTGAAGTAAAATTGGTCTCAAGTTTTTTTTTTTAAAGCCCGGCTTCAGCTAAATGTTTTATGAATAGGATTGAGTGGGTAAGAGTAATGCCGCGTACACACGGTCGGAATTCTCGTCGGAAAAAGCTCTGATGGTTTTCCCGTCGGAATTCCGATGGAATTTTGCTAAAACTGTCTTGCCTACACACGGTCACACCAAATTCCGACGGTCTGTAACACAGCAGCATAAAACACGTTCGACAGCACTATAAAAGGGAAGTTTAATGCTTCCGAGCATGCGTCGAAATTTTGCGTGTCGGAATTACATACACACGATCGGAAAATCCGATAGAAAGGTTTTCCGTCTGAAAAATTGAGAACAGGTTCTCAATTCAAAGTCCGTCGGAAATTCCGACAGAAAAAGACCGATGGGCATACACACGGTCGGAAAATCCGATGAAAAGCTCCCATCGGACTGTTTCCATTGGAAATTCCGACCGTGTGTACGCCACATAAGAGACCAATTTAAAGCCTAACTCTAGCTTTGCTATTATTTTAAATAGTTTGGGCCAACTTTTTCCTTTACTAAGTTATGTGACCTTGTCAGCGCTGTATAAACTGTACATAGCATCCACTACATACAGTATACATTGCTGTGTTCTGGCAGCAAAACAGAGACTTTCCATCTGCTGCTGGAGCAAAAGCAAGTCAGTCTAAGCACTGCTCAGCCAAGTTTTCTTTTTTTGAATGTATGGCAGATGCCCCTGTGTGGTCTTATTGCATCTGCCACAGTTTTGTATTGTATTACATTGCAAAATGAAATAAAGATAAAAAAAACAAAGCAAAAAAACCCCTCTAATTGGTTAAGATCGTGATGTCATCTGCCAGCCTCTCCACCTGCGCAGTGCTCAGCCTGACTCGATATTTTGTTCAGGGAATGGGAAGTCCCTGCACTGCTGCAGGAACACACCACTGTATACGGTATATAGCTGATGCTACATACTGTTTATACAGCACTGACAAGGAACGCAACATTTATCAATGGTAGTGTTTTGTTTGGGCCAGCTTGGCCCAAATTAACTATTAAAGTAATAGCAAACTGGAGTTTGGCTTTACATTGTTGGTGTCTGTGTCATTATTTAACCACTTGCCGCCCGCCCACTGTCAAATAGACAGCTGGGCAGTGCGGCTCTCGATCTGGGTAGACGTCATACGATGGCCTCCCAGAGCGACGGCTCTCGTGCACCCCGGGGGGAGCGCGGCGATCGCGGCCGCGCCGTGTTGCTAGGACACGGCACGACCCTGATCTGCCGCGGCTCTTTAACAATGTAATCGGCTGTGTCCAATCACAGCCAGTCACATGTAAACACGGAGATGCCGTTAATCGCCTCACACCGACAGAGTGTGAGGAGAGTAGAGCCGATCAGCGGCATCTCCTCACAGGTGAACAGCTAGGTATTTAATCAGGGCACTAATCATCAGTGCCCTGATTACAAGTGCCCACCACTGCCAGCAATGATTGCCCACCACTGCCAGCAATCAGTGCCAACCAGTCCCCACAACTGCCACCAATCTGTGCTCTCAAGTGCCAGCAATCAGTGGCCATTAGTGATGCCAGTCAGTGATGCCCAAAGAAACAGAGCGCAATAAAAGCCTGACAAAAGTTCTTACCTTTTTCCACCCTATTATATAAATGTATGTAGCGGTACCCCCATAGGGGCTGCTAAGTGATGTGGCCCACCTGTCACCCTGCCCAGCCCAGCGTTCACTTCGCAGTCACTCTCAGGCAGAAAACAGTCCATGTGCTTGTTTTTGCTATATTTATTAGGGAATTTAACTTGGATGGGGTAAGGGAATTATGAGGTGCCCAGCAAATTGTATATCGGTCAATAGGTGGATTGTATATCAATCAATGAGTGGATTGTATATCAATCATTCGGGATAACTATGTACACTCCTCTGTACAAGTTACTACTTCAGTCTCCTCCTGAACAACACTTACTTGCAGACCTATCGCTCTCTTTCTCTTCCTCCTGCACAACTCTTCACTCTCAGGAACAGCTAGCACGTGGTTTGGCCCGACACTGACTCAGCCAGGCCCAAGTAACTTGCCCTTTGTAGGCAGGGACTGCTATAAATCTATCCCCTATTTTGTAGACGCTATAACTTCTGTGCAAACCAATCAATATACGCTTATTGCAATTTTTTTTACCAAAAATATGTAGAAGAATACATATCCACCTAAACGGAGACAAAAAAAACGTTTTTTTTATATATTTTGGGGGGATAGTTATTATAGCAAAAAGTTAAAAATTATTTTTTTTCAAAATTTACGCTTTTTTTTGTTTATAGCGCAAAAAATAAAAACGGCAGGGGCGATCAAATACCACCAAAAGAAAGCTCTATTTGTGGGAAAAAAAAGGATGTCAATTTTTGTTTGGGTACAATGTCACACGACCGCGTAATTGTCAGTTAAAGTGATGCAGTGCCGAATCACAAAAAGTGCTCTGGTCAGGAAGGGGGTAAATTCTTCCAGGGCTGAAGTGGTTAAAGAGTTAGTTCAGGAACAAACCTCACCCAAGTGTCCTTACAACAGGAAAGGTCCATCCATTGGGCACAAAGGGTGGCAGGCTGGTCTGTGTTGGCAGATCAGAAGAAAAAGACACATTCTGCTACCCCCAGCAGTTCATGTGGATCATATTTATGCACACTGGCTCCTCACAGTTTCCTCAGGCATAAAAATGAGGATCAGGCAATCTCTTCCTGATCCCTCCTTCCTCCTGAATAGCGATCGAATGGCTCTTTGTAGGCCATCCTGCCTTCACAATGAGCACCCTGTCTTTGTATATAGCTCTCCCTAGCCGCTGTTCACACTGAATGTTCTTAAAGCAGGTCCAGGTCTTGCTCTAGCACCCGCAAGGGCTTGGGGATAGTGACATAGCATTGGCAGCACTAATGGCACTGATGGGCTGCACTGAGCGGCACTGATAGGCAGCACTGATTGGCAGCATTTATTGGCACTGTTTGGCAGAACTGATGGGCCCTGATAGGTGGCACCGATAGGTGTCACTGATGGGCACTTGTTGGAAACACTGACTGGCACTGATAGGTGGCATTGGTTGGCACTGATATTAGGCGGCACTGATTGGAAGTACTGATTGGCACTGACAGGTGGCACTGATTGGAAACACTGATTAGCACTGACTGGCACTGACAGGTGGCACTGATTTGCACTGACAGATGGCACTGATTGGAAGCACTGATTGGAAACACTGATTGGCACTGACAGGTGGCACTGATTGACACTCAGGACCATTTTTAAGGAAGGGCAAAAGGGGCAGCTGCCCTGGGCCCTGACAGGGGCAAGGTGCAGACATGGTGGCTCTTTTCTGAGTGGCTCTGTCACCAGTGATGCGCAGTTTCACCAACGCAGTTTACCAAAAGCAGGATCACTAAAGCTGGAAGAGGATCCAACAAGAACTCTGTTCCACTATGAAAGACTACAAGCAAGCCAGCATTTGACACTAAGTTAGATTTCCACTCTATCTACTATCATGCTCCTTCTTCTCTTCCTCCTCACATCAGTGTCTTCTATCCTCAAATTAGCCTTACTCTACCCCTCCTCTCTACCCTGCAGCATGCACATATCTTCCTCACTCCTACCCTCTCCCTACTACTCCACCCATTATCTCCTGCATTTGCTGACATAAACACCAGGACCACTAAACACGTGCGCTTATGCACATCCCACTCCCATCTTGCCTTCCTCACCCTCCTCCTTCTCCTAATCTCGGGTGACATTTCACCTAATCCTGGTCCGCTATTTTCCAACTGCAAGCCACATACCCTATATCATTTCTATACCCCTGCTTCCTCAAAGCAGCCCACCAATCTCATGCACCCTCTGGAATACCCGTTCCACCTGTAACAAGCTTACATCGGTACATGACCTCTTCATCTCTCATGGCTTTAACATACTCGCCATAACCGCAACCTGGCTTCAAAATTTGGACTCTGCATCTTCTGCTGCCCTATCCCATGGTGGCCTCCATTGGACTAACTCCCCCAGACCTAATGGACAAAAAGGAGGTGGAGTTGGATTCCTTCTATCCCCACAAAGCACCTTCCAAGTCCTTCCTGTCCCTCCCTCTCTATCCCTCCCTTCTTTCAGGATGCACTGTAACCATCTGTTTTCTCCTATTTCTCTGAGGATTGCAGCAATTTATTGGCCTCCCGGACCTGTATCGCGCTTTCTTGATGACTTTGCTGCCTGGCTACCCTACTTTCTATCCTCTGAAATACCCACTATAATTCTTGGCGACTTTAACATTCCTGTCAATGTTAACAGCCCAACTACAGCTAAACTTCTCAACTTAACCTCTTCTTTTGAACTAACCCAATGGACACGTACTTCCACTCACTCCAATGGTAATACCCTTGACCTTGTATTCTACCACCTCTGCAATCCCTGCAACCTCACCAACACCCCCTTTCCTCTCTCTGATCACCTCCTCATCAGTTTCACTGTATCCTTGCCTCTAACTAACTATCCCTCCAAGCAGCAAACACTTATTTGTAGGAACCTTTGCCACTTTAACCCATCTCTTCTCTATTCTGCTACTGACCATCTATATGACATAATCTCTCCCCTGTCCTGCCCTGACCTGGCCACCTCTGTCTAAAACAATTCACTCTCATCATCATTAGATGGACTTGCTCCTCTAACCACACGCAGAATCAGGCCCGACCATTACAACCATGGCAAACTGACAACACTAGGAATCTCAAGAGACATTGCCGTGCTCTTGAACGACTGTGGCGTAAAACCAAATGCCTGCAAGACTTCACCCTATATACATCTGCCTTTATAAAATACAATTCCTGCCTCCATGCTGCCAAACAAAGCTACTTTGTCTCTTATCAATACCTTGTCATCCAGTCCCCGTCGGCTCTTCTCAACCTTTAACTCTCAGCTTCGTCCCCCACCCCCTCTACCCACTAACTCACTCACTGCCCAAGAGATTGCCAATCACTTCAAAGACAAGATTGATGCAATTCGTGAGGATACCTCCACTGTGCGTACAGTTTCCCCACCCAACATACCTTGCCTAACAGCACTTTCAATACTCTCCTCTTTTGAGTTGGCTACTATTGAAGAGGTTACAAAACTTTTCTCAGATGCCCACCTAACCAATTATGCCTTGGATCCTGTTCCCTCAAAACTACTACGGTCACCCTCTTCTTCTATCCTATGCTCCCTCACTCACATCTTCAATCTCTCCCTCTCTAGTGGCACATTCCCCGCCCCTCTAAAACATGCGCTGGGATGTTCACTCCCATACTTAAAAAGCCCTCCCTGGACCCCACCAACCTGAATAACTTGAGGCCCATCTCATTGCTCCCATTCTCCTCTAAACTTCTAGAGCGCTTAGTCTACAACCGTCTTAGCTCCTACCTCAGTGAAAATAACCTTCTTGACCCCGTACAGTCTGGCTTTCACTCGCAGCACTCCACGGAAACTGCCTTACTAAAACTCACTAACAATTTACTAACTGCCAAAACCAACAGCCAGTACTCCATACTCCTACTACTACTACCTCTCTGCAGCCTCTCTGATACTGTTGACCACCGCTCCTTCTCAATAAACTACATTCCCTTTGCCTCCAAGGTTCTGCTCTATCCTGGTTCTCTGCCTATCTATCACAGCGCTCCTTCAGTGTTACCTACAACTCTGTCTCCTCCTCTCCATTGCCCCTTTCCGTGGGGGTCCCCCAATGCTCTGTTCTTGGACCCCTTCTCTTCTCTATCTACACCTCCTCCCTTAGTCACTTGATAACTGCCCACGGCTTCCAAAACCACTTATACGCCGATGACACCCAAATCTATCTGTCTACTCCTCACCTCACTCCTTCAGTCTCCTCTCGCATTACCAACTTACTAACTGACATCTCAGCATGGATGTCACACCACTTCCTTAAACTAAATCTCTCTAAAACTGAGCTATTAATATTTCCCCCCGCCCGTGCCCCCCTCCATGACTTTTCCATCAAAATCAACAATGCAACCATCAGTCCCTCCCCTCACGCCAGGGTACTCGGTGTAATCATAGACTCGGACTTGTCATTTCAGCCTCAAGTCCAATCGTTGTCAAAAGTTTGTAGACTTCACCTCCGTAACATCTCTAAAATTCGCCCCTTTTTAACAAATGAACCCACCAAGCTCCTCCATTCACTTCCTTGTTATCTCTCACCTTGACTATTGCAACTCCCTTCTCATTGGCCTGCCTCTCCATAGGCTATCCCCTTTTCAGTCTATCATGAATGCTGCTGCCAGACTTATCCACCTTACCAACCGTTCAGTGTCTGCCAACCCTCTCCTCCAATCCCTACACTGGCTCCCAATCACCCAGCAAATTCAATTCAAAATACTAACCACAACTTACAAAGCCATCCACAACTCTGCCCCGAGCTACATCACCAATCTTGTCTCCAAACATATCCCAAACTGTCCTCTCCGCTCTTCTCAAGACCTCCTACTGTCAAGCTCTCTCGTTTCCTCCTCCCATGCTCGTCTCCAGGATTTCTCCAGAGCCTCTCCCATCCTCTGGAACTCGTATCTCAACCTGGCCGGCTATCCCCTACTCTAGCTTCTGAGCAGGGCCCTCTTAATCCTCTTGTATTTTATTGTGTTATAACTGTATTGTCTCCCTTTTATATTGTAAAGCGCTGCGTAAACTGTTGGCGCTATATAAATCCTGTAATAATAATAATAATAATTGTGGGGCCCAAAGCAGCTGCCTCATACAGTACTTGCCAACTATCCTGGTTTAAATTCCCTTGAGGTTTTAGTCCTGTGCTGTGTCCCAATATCTCAGTGTGAAGTGCTGCTACTAATGCTGCCCAGCTCTGCCCTATTGTTGTGTACAGATGACTCACCTGCAGACCCTGTGTTTACATGTAAATTACCGGCATTCATATGTAAATAGCAGCGTGCGTATGTAAATAGCGACAGCATTCATATGTAAAATAGCGGCGGCCAGCGGCATTGATATGTATACCGAGCCCCCCTGAAGTCATATCCACAGTAATCTCTAGCAACCAATTAACAAGCAGAAATCATGTGCTGTAACCTCTAGCAACCAGTCAGTGAGCGGTAACGATACACTGTAACCTCTGGCAACCAATCTCAATCGCTGCCTGATCTGATTCAGTAAACTGATTTTGAGTCTAGCTGCTATTTATTGTATGTCTCAGAGCAGGTGGAATCCAAAACTGCATGGGGGGGGGGCCAAGAAAAGTTTTTTGCCCAGGGTCCAATCAATATTAAAAGATGGCCCTGTTGACACTGACAGGTGACACTGACAGAGGAGAGGGAATTTCACACTGAGCTGATATTGACGCTTAGTGAAACTATGTGTGACACTGTCATGTATTGTAACTTCATGCAGAAAGAGACCAGCTGTCAAAATTCAGTGGTGATGTCGGGGGTGGGCGGGACCCAGCCGCTATCAAACACCAGCCAATGATTGGGCTGCTTAAGAAAGGGGGTGGGGCCACATACACATAGCGGCCTGCCCAGATACCATTCCATTGGCTGGTGTTTGATAGCTCGCCCACCCCCGACATCAAGCTCAATTTAGGCAGCTGATGTATCTCTGCATTCAGTTACATTACATGACAGTGTCACACACACTCAGCAGGTCTTACAAGCATGATCTGCTCAGTGTGAAACTGTCTCACAGGATGGATGCAGCCTTTCAAAGCAGTGACAGTCCCACAGGCAGATCTCGGGAGACTGCCGCCCCTTTTAAAATGCCGCCTGGGACCATGGGACCCAGTGGGGCCGGCCCCGACAGGTAGTACTATTATTTTTTACAGGTAAGCCTTATTTTTAAGATAGTGACAAAATGCTTTAAATTGCTAGTCATTTATGTTTACAAGTTACAATATATTTTCATTTACCTGGGAAAGGAGTGTATCGCAGGCTGCATTTAAACCAAGTCCCACCGCAACTCCAAACACTGAGATATACTAATGGGGATGAGAAGAAGATGGCTATAACAGAGATTTGTTTCCATAAATCACCTTGCTTAAAGGGATGTTCAAATACCGTATAAAATTATATGAAAATACTAAAACACAGATTTAGGCATAGATAGTAAATTAAACTTACCCCTATTGCTAGCATGATGGCATCCAGCTGTAATTTTCCAATATGGCCAACAAACATGGAAGTTAACATGATTGGTACAAAATCCAAAATATTCATAATGACCTTTAAAATAAATAACAACATCATGAGTAAATTACATTACATATAGCAGCTTCTAATGGGAATTTACTGTATATCCTTAATTTTTCAGGTTTGTACTACATAGTAAATGCCTTTTATATATACTGTCTATATACCGTAGTTCATCCAAAAGTTATTCATATATTTCAGTTGTCCCTTTTTTCCGACTCCCGTATGCGTGTCAAGCCATCAATAGCCATTTTTTTTTTATTTTTATTAAACTGACTGCTTGTTTTCCCTGAGATAAGAACAATGACAGAGATGTCTGCATACACTCTGCCAACTGCCTGCCCCATGTTGTCTGCTATTTAAAGTATTTCTAAAGCAAAAACCTTTTATCTTGCTATTTTTTTTTATTTTTTTATGAAGCACCTGCACATGTAATACAATTAAATAAGTAGTTTTCACTCATGGATGAACAATGATACGAAAGGTAACCATTTTTGTAGGTTTAGTAAATTCTTCATTTTTGATATGAGACTAGCATACAAAAAATAACCAGACTATCATTCATCTGATATTCTCATTGTGTGTATGAGGCTTAAGTGCATCACATGTGAAATCTTGACCTCAGTTTGTTCATGCAGCACTTATCTGCAGTAGAGAAAAAGTTGGTTCAAGTCTGACTGTGCTGTCTGGCAGGACTATGCAAGACCCCTTTCACACTGAGGCATTTTTCAGGCGCTTTCGGGCTAAAAATAGCACCTGAAAAACACCTCACCTGCAGTCCCAGTGTGAGAGCCCGAGTGCTTTCACACTGGGGCCATGCACTGGCAGGACGTTAAAAAAGTCCTGCAAGAGGGGGCATGGCTTAGCGGCAGATGTAGACAGTCACATCTGTCTCCGCCGAGAATCTGGATAAATCATCCTGCAGAACATTAATACCAGTCCCTCCCTGACCTTTACTGATTGGAACCGATACAACTGAATCTGAACCGCCACTATCCATCTGTAGATATTAGCATGGCAAAGAGAAATAAAGAATCCAGAAGCATCATGGATGACTCCAGTCAATATGGCGCCTGGGCACAGCACTCCTCCAAAAGAGAAATACAATGAGGCAGCGCAAAGACTTCTCTTTGGTGGTAAGCCTCCCAAAGACCCTCAGCCCTCTCCATCTGCTCAAGGAGAAGCTACAGGAGGCCAATCTAAAACAGATGGCACGGTCCCACTGGAGGATGCAGGTGGATTGTCCCCTGTATGGAACACAGTGAGTACTCCCAGGGATATATTCACAGGGCCACAGGCTACATCCCCAGCTACTGATGAGGCAGAACCCACTCTCAGGGACATATTCTCTGCAGTAACATCCTGCAATATGTCTATCACTGCTTTACCTGATGAACTTAAAGGGGTAAAGGCAGAAATTTTGTTTGTGTGCCATGACATGCAGAAACTGCAGGAACACACATCTGCCATAGAAGGCAGAATAAGTACAGTAGAAGATGATACAGCCCCCATGCAGAGAGACTTGCAATACAATTGTCATCTCACAGCCCAGCACGCCACACGCTTAGATGACCTATAAAATCTCATGAGGCGCAATAATGTACGCACTCTGGGCATCCCTGAATGGGCCAAGGGCAAAAATACCGTCACCTTCATCGAACAATGGCTGATGACTACCTTTTGGCAAGGAGGCCTTCTCCCCACTTTTTGCCGTAGAAAGGGCGTACAGAGTCCCAACAGGCCCCCTGCCACCGGGCAATCATCCACGCCCGCTTCTCTTCAAAATACTAAATTTTAAAGACAGAGACGCTATCCTATCCAAGGCTAGGGCCATGAGTGGCAACCTGGCCATTGACAACTCTAAGATATCTCTGTTTCCAGATTTTTCGGCAGAGCTGAAAAGCAACGTGCAAAATTGATTGATGTGAAAAAGAGGCTCTGAGATCTTAACGTACAATATGCAATGTTGTATCCTGCATGCCTTAGGGTGGCTGCCCTGGGGGAGATGCACATTTTTGATCTCCCTACCTCAGCAGCGCAATGGCTAGACCGAGAGGAGAGAGCACTTAAAGCCGCCAAGTCGCAGCGTAATGCCCATGCTTGAAAGACTGACACCATTTAGGCTGGCAGGTGAGAAGTTATCATTCCCCCTTGACTCCCCCTTCTGGCTGTCTGATCACAGGCACGGGGGTTTGTTGACCCCATTCTTTTATCTGATGTTTTGATAAACTGACTCATTACCCCTGGACAAGGCGGATAACAGAGAACATTGGAAAAATGTACCACGTGGACCGTCCCATGCACGCTGCAGAAGTGAAACCCCCTTACTATTCCATCAGGAATTTCCACTGCTCCCCCCCCACCCCCCATGGATGAGCCATGGGGATGGATTATACAGAGGCCTATATGGCTGGGAGCCCTGTTGGCCCCAACAGTTAACATATTTTTCTTATTTGACTTATGCTTTTTCTTTTTTTTACTGTTCCTGCTCTGACCCACCAGTATGCTCACAACCAGTTATCCCCGGCATGGACTTTATAGATTCCACTTGCCCGACTACCTATGCATATGGTAATGTTGATTTGACAAATGCTTTATACTTTTTATTTACTGTACATTTAATGGTAGATGCAATGATGTAAGTTGCTTACGCAGTAGATATGCTCTTACCACTGTTATTAATAGATGCACTCCCTTGTGGCAGTAAATTTGAAATTTGTGTCCTGGAACATTCGAGGACTTAGTAACCCAGTGAAGAAACTGGCGGTCCTTAGACACCTTAAGTCTGTGAGTGCTGGCATTGTATGCCTACAGGAAACCCACTTCCCCTTCCAGGGAAGGTCAGCATCCTGATACGTCAGGATGTCAGGTTTCAATTCTCCCTTAAGGTTATAGACCCAGGGGGGAGAGATGTGTTCCTACTGTGCAAAGTTCTTGGTCTATCATGTATAATAGCTGGAATATATATACCGCCACCATTCTTGTTCGAGGTCCTCCAGAGTTTGGCAGGGTTTATGGCCCAATTCCCTGATAGTCCACTCCTAGCGATGGGAGACTATAACAACTAAATAAGTTATCAATGGGACAAATTACCAGTTCCCAATCATGCACCCTCTGGAGGTGAGGGACAAACGCCCTTTGCCAGACTACTGGGGGAGCTCGGACTGACAGACATATGGCGAAATGGACACCCGACAACTAAAGAATTCTCATGTCTCAAAACATTTTCCACTGTTTCGAGGCACCAGACAGGGGTGCCCTTTGTCACCCCTGCTGTTTGCCCTGGCCTTGGAACGCCTGGTGGCGCAGATACGAGGAAATACAAACATAATAGGATTCAAGCGGAACACGGGCACAGATGTGGTATCAATGTACGCAGATGATAGTCTACTCTACTTGGGGGACACACAGGGCACATTACAAAATGTCATGTCCCTTATCAAAGACTTCTGAGAATTACCAGGCTTTTCCATTAACTGGAATAAGTCTGTGCTACTGCCAGTTGATCCCATAACAGACCCACTGCCTAAAGGAGCAGAGATGGTGCAAATAGTATCCTCTTTTCGCTACTCAGGTATACAGGTGTCCCCAGACCTGTCTCAATACATTGCTCTTAATCTAGCCCCTCTACTCAGCAAATCCCGTGAAAAATGTACCTCATGGTGCAAACTGCCGCTGTCAGTAGTAGGGAGAATTAATCTTATAAAAATGGTTTGGGCACCACATATATTATATGTGTTCAACAATTCCTCGGTGTGGGTCCCTCGAAAATGGTTTGACAGGATAGAATCCCAATTTAGGGAACTGATCTGGCGCAAGAAAATAGCGAGGATTAGTTTATCGACACTACAATATAGGAAAGATCAGGGAAGTTTGGCGGTCCCTCATTCCAGAGCTTACTACCTAGCATCCCAGCTCCAGCAACTGGGGGCTGGGGAGCGGTGGATCTAGCGGACCCTATCCGCAGACTCCTAGCCAAGCGGGATGAGAATATGACAGCTCTTGTGTGCCTGGAAGCAGGATACATGCACTTGGACCCAGAGGCCCCCACAGTGAGGATGCTAAAAACCTTATGGGCATATACCAAAAAATGTTGGGGATATGGGGCTTTCTAAGCCACACACCAATATGGTGCAATGTAAATTATAAAGAACTATTGAAGCTGAAGGGGCTCAGGAATTGGGAAAGGATGGCAATCCGCTATCTGTCCCAACTATACAATGGACCAAATCTCAAGTCCTTTCTGTAAATCCAAGCGGAATTTGATATTCCACGCACCAACATTTTCAAATACTTACAGCTATGCCACTCACTACAAACACAATCACACCATGTGCCCCTCCAGCTGACTGACCATACATTGATACAGGGGATCTTTATGGAAGACAATAAAAAGGAAATGATCTCTAGAAACTATAATATCCTTCTTAATGGCATACAGGACTCTTCCAGCCTGCCCTGTAGGCGAGGTTGGGAGGGGGATATAAGGACCATAGAGGGGGGAAACATGGGATCTGTGTCTCTCATCTGCCCCTTTGGTATCAGTATCCGCCTCTCAAAAGTTGTCACATTTATATATGCTACACAGAGTATATAGGACTCCCGTACGGCTTCACAAATGGGGGATTAGGGATACTCCAGTTTGTCTGAAATGTGAAGGTGATCATGGGGACAAGGTGGAAACGGTGACGGTGTAGGAGATCAGAACTGTTACCCTGATATGTGTTTATGGTGGATTGGACATTGCTGATGACACCTTTCCCTCTCTTACTTCAGTTTTTATGGACAATTATATCACTTTAGAAGTGGAGCTGCTATTACACTAATAAGTCAACTCATATAGAATGAGAACATGTGTGTACTTAGAGTGTTAGCTGCTTATTTGATTTTAATCAACTACGATTGCATACATTGATTCATTTATTTATGTTTTTTAATGTGTATTAATTACCGATCCATGAGTGATTAATGAGTGAGAATTAACATTTGTGAAAGTTTTTTAGCGCGGTTAGTGCTTGATTTTCAATCATGCATTGTTTGTTTTCTATATTCTTGGGTGATTTATAACAGCTGCTGTAGGGTTAGTATTTTGGTTCATTGAGCGCTGGGATCAGGAGTAACTATTTCTGAATTGTGTATATTTGGATCATGGGGACCTAATCCACATGATGTGGAAGTGCCCCAAACTTTTCCGTTATTAGAAGGAAGTTCTAGATTTTATATCATAGGTTTATATAACTATTCCACGAGAACCAGTTGTATGTCTATTGGTCGCACTGGACGAGGAGGCTTTGACCCCCTTGGCTCATACAACGGTTTTACGATTACTGCATGTTGCGTGCAAATTAATTGCACAACTATGGATCACCCCCAGGGTGCCCACTAGGAAGCGATGGGTGGAACAAGTTAACAAGTTACTAATAAGAGAGAAACTAACATACCAACACAGACATGTCCCACGTAAATTTTATTCATTATGGCAGGCCTGGTTAGATGTCCCCGGATTGGCACCACATCAGCTAATTAATGACAGGCTCTTACAAGGGTAGGGGGCTCGTGGAATACAAATTGGTGTCTATCAATGCTTGGCGACGTGTAAAATATCAAGGGATACAGAAAACCCTAGTGGATTGGGGGTACATTTTTTTGTTCTGGTATATCACACCCTCAGGGTTCTGAGGGAGTTTAATTAACTGTTTGTTTATTTTTCTTTTCTGTTCCTTTTTTCTTATAATATTTTACTATATGACACAGCACTTGAATGGGCACTGCTGCCAAAGCACCTGCAAAGCGATTCGGCAGTGGCGATACATGGGCGCATTTAACCCTTTTATTCGGCCGCTAGCGAGGGTTACAAACGCACCGCTAGCGGCCGAATAGCGCCGCTAAAATGACGGCAAAGCACTGCTAAAACTAGCAGTGTTTTACCGTCAACGCCTGCCTGCCCCAGTGGGAAAGCAGCAAAAAACAGGAAATCGCCCCAGGACTTTAAATGAGGTGAATGTAGTTAGCCAACAATTGACAGAGTAAATGCAGTCTCAAAATGTATTAAAATAGTCATGCAAACATAAACATGAATCATAGCCAAGCCACTGAAATCATACATACAGTACAAAATGTCATTACATGTATCAAGGTATAAAATGTAAATTGCGTGAGTACACATGCATAAAAAGTATCCCAATGCATTTCGTAAGACCATGCTCGCTTCTTTAGGGGTAGATGCATGTGTAGTACATCTGTAGGGGGTATAATGAACCAAATAATTATCAACACAGACATGGTATCATGATAATTAGTCAAGAGGTTCCCCAAAACGCATGGCCCTATACTCACCGAAGGCTGGATCAGACTACCAATTTCTTCATACCCAGAGGTGGCAGTAATGAGCGTCTGGCTCCGGAGCTGAGGAGGCAGAGGAAAAACCAACCCAACAGAGTACAAACGGGGGGCAGACATGGCTGGGATGGGGAAATGTGCCACCAAAGATCTCCCAGTATCCATTAATAATGTCAACTGAAACATAAATGCATATGTATCAATAGGTGCTGCCATACCAGCATAGAAGTAAAGTAGTATATGATAAGAGTATGTATAGGCATGAACCAAACAGGTTCAATAATGGTATGAGCTAGGAATCTAGGGGACAATAGAGGAAAAAAAAATATAGAAATAAAATAGGACAAAAACAGTGTGATAAAGTGTGTGTGTCCCATATAGCATGTATCCAAGTCCATTGTATATGTCAGCTGAGATAAAATATATGTATGTCAGTTAGTACTATATCAACAGAGTAACCATGAAGTATGCAATGTAATGAAAAAAATATATACATACACATATGAACCAATGTTTTTCAAAGCTAGATGGACTTGGAAACCCGGAGACAGTGAAATTAATGTGTAATGGTGTGTGCATGAATGAACCATGAGAGTGAATATAATGATGTATGAGACAATATATATGGCAGACCGTGCTAAAGTTAAGTGCTCAAATGTGAAGGGAGTGAATGGATGATTAGCATCCATCAAGGAGTGTGGACTCACATTGAAAGTAAACTGCTGCATGTGGGTGAAACAGGAAACAGGAAATGACAAACAGATCCCAGCAGTGCGATGTGTACAAGAGAGGTTCTCATACCACCTGCTGTCCCCCCACACATCGGCGCCATGCAACCACGCTACGTTTCCAAGTCCATCGAGCTTTGAACAACATTAGTTCATATGTGTGTGTATATATATTAAAAAAAAAAATTTTTTCATTACATTGCATACTCCATGGTTACTCTGTTGGTATAGTACTAACTGACATACATATATTTTTATCTCAGCTGACATATACAATGGACTTCAGTTTCAGTTGACATTAATGGATACTGGGAGATATTTGGTGACACATTCCCCCATCCCGGCCATGTCTGCCCCATTTGTACTCTGTTGGGTTGGTTTTTCCTCTGCCTCCTCATCTCTGGAGACGGACTCTCATTACTGCCGCCTCTGGGTATCAAGCAATTGGTATTCTGATCCTGTGGTGAGTATAGGGCCATGTGTTTTGGGGACACTCTTGACTAATTGTCATGATACCATGTCTGTGTTGATATTTATTTGGTTCATTATACTCCATACAGATGTACTACACACGCATCTACCACTGATGAAGCAACCATGGTCTTGCGAAAAACGCGTTGGAATCGTTTTTATGCATGTGTACTCTGCTATTTACATTTTATACCTTATACGTGTAATGGCATTTTCTACTGTATGTATCATTTCAGTGGCTTGGCTATGATTCATGTTTACATGACTATTTTAATAAATTTTGAGACTGCATTTACACTGTCAATTGTTGGCTAACCGCATTCACCTTATTAAAAGTCCCGGGGTGATTTCCTTGTTTTTGTTGCCTATATTGGGATGGAGGTGGTTTGCGGGTGACACCAGACCTTTTCCTTTTTGTCCAGTGTGAAAGCAGCCTTACTCTCAGACCTTTGGCATTATCTTTTAACAGGTATAGGGCACAGTTCATAAAGAGCAAAAAAGGGAAAAAGTAGGCCATACTTCCTAAATTCCTGTACCTTTTCAGAGTTCTTTCAATACACATCCTGGCCTATTTCCTTCGAATAATACAACAAAATTGTATAAAATTTACTTGGGGGAAACTCAAACCATGAATATCTAAAGAAACCTTATTCCTTCCCAAAATCCATGGTGGCCTAAGATTTCCAAACATTTCATTATATTATAAAGCCGCTCAACTAACACAATCCATAAAATATCACTCCAAAACTGAGATTTCCTTGTGGTTTACCATCGAAATAATATATTTGTCCCTCTCTCCATACACAATATTTCATGGTTACGTCCCATATATCGTAAAACTTTAAAAAACCCAATCACTAAACATTCTCTAGCTATCTGGGATAGACTCAAATTCTCTCATGGTCTGCAATCCAAACGTAATCCACTTCAATCTTTTCTCAAAAACCCAGATTTCTATCCAGCATGGACTTATCCCAGATCTTTTCGGGCTTGGTCCAAAGCAGGTATAACCTGTTTACATCCCATGATCCTAAATACAACAATCCGTCCCTTCCCAGACTTATGCAAGTCTTTTGGGCTCCCTCAATCAGAAATATTTAGTTACCTTCAAATTAAGAACTTTTGTATTCCTTTCCTAAGCATTGACGACTCTGTAGATGATTTTACCAAGTTTGAAGATATATGCATGAAAGACTCTCATGCCAGAGGTCTCATATCAGCAATATACTCCACATTGCTAGTTAAATTACCATCTTATGTGGTGAAATGGGAAAAAGATCTTGATCTAACTATAGATAAAACAGAATGGTCTGCAATCTGGTCCAATATCAAATATTTTCCTCCTAATGTGATAGATATTGAAACCACCTACAAGGTACTCTCACGCTGGTATTTGGTTCCTGCTACAATAGCTAAATTTGCGCCTGATTACTCAAGTCTCTGCTTTCGCAGCTGTTCAGAGCAAGGAACATATATACACATGTGGTGGAATTGTTCTATTATAAAAAAAATTCTGGAAAAAGGTTTTTTTACTTACTTCAAAAATGTTTGAAATAACAATAATACCAGATCCAGAAATTGCCCTTTTAAATATAAAACCTGATTACATGACTCGTAAACAATTCACTAGTCATACAACTTATGACGGCCGTGAAACAGACAATAACTAAAGCATGGAAAACTCCCTTACTAAACATTGCAGAAACCAAGCACAGAATGAATTGTCATTGTTGCATGCAGAAATGGAATCCCTAGATAAACTAAATCTGAAAGGATATGAAGGTCTATGGAAACCATGGATCACACATTGTTTACCTATAAACTTTGACCACCAGGTACTCCAGTCATGGTAACTAACATTTTATATGCAACAATGATAAAACTATAAGAATAGATTATGCCTCCGGAACACCCCATGCCCTCTGTCCGGCCCACCTTTCCTTACCCTTATTTTCGCTCTTTTTTTCTTCTCTTTCTTATTTCTCTCTTATTATCATTTCATAAGGTATCTAACAGCAACAGGTGATATGGAATATATTTAAAATATCACACTCAGTAGTTTGATACATATACTTTATTCAAATGTTTAACACACATAAGAACTTTAGAAACAAATAGACCTAATTTTCTTTTATTAACTGATGATTATCCTCTAAATATTAATGTTAGGCAATTTTGAATCAGTCTGAAAACTCTGTATAATTTTGATAAATAGGGAACTTATCTAACATTAATTTTACCATCTGTGTGTTATATTAATACAATGCCGTAACCTACTTCTTTATTTTACATGTAACTACTAAAATACCTTTTAATTGATACA
Source organism: Lithobates sylvaticus (assembly GCA_028564925.1). Classification (NCBI taxonomy): domain Eukaryota; kingdom Metazoa; phylum Chordata; class Amphibia; order Anura; family Ranidae; genus Lithobates; species Lithobates sylvaticus. Next base: position 337,830,179 of record CM053027.1, read on the forward strand.
TTATACTTGTTACCATATGTTTATCTTTCAATAAAAACCTTTAAATGAGAAAAAAAGGCAAAAAGTAAGGTGCTTGTATCCTATATTCATTCTATCTGCTATTACCAAATGTGGTGAAACTGATGGGCAGGACAACTTAACAGTCAAATGAAATATAATAGTGAGGTTATAAAAAAAATATATAAATCATCATCATAAAATATCAGTTTCTAAAAAAGTCAATAATATAGCATTGACTTACCATAGGCCCTGCAAATGAAAACAGCATCTTGAGCTCAAAGCCATTTTCATGAAAATAATGCTTTACCCTCTTTGAGATGGTACTACAACAACCAAGGCACCAGCATTTGAACATGTTGGCCAGAGATGGTATTTACTTCACCGCTTCATCCTTTGGATTATACAAACTTCTCAGTCCTAAAATCCAGAATGATGGAAATAAGCAGTACAGTTCCTAGAATGGTATCACCTCCTGCACAGCATTGTTAACGAGGAAAGTCAGCACACCATGCTAGTGACACAGCAGCAAAGAAGAAGAGATTGTACATTTTTCTGAAACGGGAAAGACTGGTTTATTTGCAGTTGCACTCCCACTGCATTGTTCAATATGAGGATACTAGCCTAGTCCAAGAAACTCGATTTTCCGGGTCGCTTATTTATAATAATAAAGCCACAAAAGTATATGTTTTCATAGCGAAGAGATTAACAAATGAAATCAGATTCGTAACACCCTGTTTTATGTCAGGGTCTTCGCTAAAAAAGGTTCAGCGTTTACAACCCTGCAGAGATATCCATAAACATTAGAGCTAGTTAAAGCCCAACTGAGCTATGTATTACTGTAACTTAGTCAGGTTGCACGTACAGTAATGTAAATGGGAGCGCTTTTACTTTTTCTCAATAGTGAAATGCTGCAACAATGGTTTAAATTCTGTCAGCATGTAGAAAAATTGGAACATTGCTCTCATCTCAAACACAAGCAGTGTGCCAGCTCTACAGCGGTCTGATACACAAGGGGCTCAGACCTCTTCAGAGTACCTTGTGTCAGAGAGCTGTGGTTGATCTCCCCTGCATGCTGATAGCACAGGATGTCCCTTGTATAGACAAAACACGTAGGGAGGGGCTAGCGGCCCATGACATCATCACACCCGCTGGTGTACCGCAACGTGGTGTCTGTGAGCTTTTGTTACCCTAAGATGCTTGTGAGTATATTTGCATGAAATAAATAGGTGTTTATAGTAATATTACTCTATAATCCTTTGTATTTTCCTTTGAATCTTACTGCAAAGAATGGCACTTTCCGGACAGTCAGCATAGGACCTGGTGGGCGTGGAGGTTTTTACCATACCCTGGTGTGATTCATATTTGGTGTATCCTGTGCTAGTGATCCCTTCTAATCTGGAGATCCTGGTTATCCGGTAAGGGATTCATATATCTATGATATACAAAAGTGCAGCGCTGAGATAAATAAATAATCAAGTGTCCCTGATTTTCACATGAGGTCCCACTGGAGTAGAACAGCCTGTGGGAACTTAATGTGAGCCAGGAGTATAATAATTAAATAAACCTTACAGGTGAATGATGCCAGCTGGATTACTCTGCTGGTATAAACACAAATTCAAGTGATTGAAAATTTCATTAAATGGTAGAAGTGTAAATAAAATCTCAATAATAGGGGTGGAAAGGGTGTTAAAATCCCGGTCTGGTATGAACAGGGTGCGAATCACCCCCGGATCAGGGGAAGGTCCCCTATTTGGTCTCCGTCAGGGGTCAATGGTCTTGTGTCACCCCAGTTAATGGTGTGTGAACAGCAGGTTTTTCTGGGGGGTGCAAATAAAGTTTATGTAGTGCTGACACTTTAAACTAGCATCACATGTACTTCCTTACTTAAGGGCATATACTGCTAATCTATAGCCAACTTTGGTTGAACCAGATATGTAATATGTATCTGGTCTAACCTTACATCCAGATCAATAAATCAAAAAAGCGAGAACACAAAGTGTGGGGGGTAGCCCCTAAAGCTGACTTGGGTAGTGACCCCCTTCAGTACATGCCTACATCAGCCATCCATACAAACAAAAGGCAATATGCAAGAAGTCCTGATTAGTGGGGGCACAATCACACAAAAGTTCAGTCTGCAGTGTCTTCGCTAGATATGGTACATCACTGGAGATATTCAAGATGTGCAGTTGGTCTGACAAGCTCTAGGTGCAAACGGTAAACGATAAAGGTGGGTACTCTTACCAGAGTTGATGGACTCACCCCTCTCGGAGTGAGTCAGCAGAGCTTGTATCGGGTACACCGGACAGATAGCGGATATGTTGCGGTATATTGTGTCCCACTGGGCCGTTCCTCCAGATACCGATGCAGTCGCTTACCTGCGATTCGATGGAAGTGCCCGATTTACAGGGTAGGTAGTGGAAAAACTTCCAAGGGGGATCCTTATCCACAGCAACTCAGGTGGAGAGAAAAGCAGAGAGACAGAGGCAACTCCTCATAGTGTGAAACCAATTTCCCAATTGGTATTTATTGGATAAAAAGTTTTAAAATAGCATTTGCGCAAAAGGGTTAAAAGGTGGCTCTGGTAGACATCCAACCCTACATGTTTCGCCTGCTGAAGGCTTCAACTGGGGTATATGTGACACATATACCCCAGTTGAAGCCTTCAGCAGGCGAAACATGTAGGGTTGGATGTCTACCAGAGCCACCTTTTAACCCTTTTGCGCAAATGCTATTTTAAAACTTTTTATCCAATAAATACCAATTGGGAAATTGGTTTCACACTATGAGGAGTTGCCTCTGTCTCTCTGCTTTTCTCTCCACCTGAGTTGCTGTGGATAAGGATCCCCCTTGGAAGTTTTTCCACTACCTACCCTGTAAATCGGGCACTTCCATCGAATCGCAGGTAAGCGACTGCATCGGTATCTGGAGGAACGGCCCAGTGGGACACAATATACCGCAACATATCCGCTATCTGTCCGGTGTACCCGATACAAGCTCTGCTGACTCACTCCGAGAGGGGTGAGTCCATCAACTCTGGTAAGAGTACCCACCTTTATCGTTTACCGTTTGCACCTAGAGCTTGTCAGACCAACTGCACATCTTGAATATCTCCAGTGATGTACCATATCTAGCGAAGACACTGCAGACTGAACTTTTGTGTGATTGTGCCCCCACTAATCAGGACTTCTTGCATATTGCCTTTTGTTTGTATGGATGGCTGATGTAGGCATGTACTGAAGGGGGTCACTACCCAAGTCAGCTTTAGGGGCTACCCCCCACACTTTGTGTTCTCGCTTTTTTGATTTATTGATCTGGATGTAAGGTTAGACCAGATACATATTACATATCTGGTTCAACCAAAGTTGGCTATAGATTAGCAGTATATGCCCTTAAGTAAGGAAGTACATGTGATGCTAGTTTAAAGTGTCAGCACTACATAAACTTTATTTGCACCCCCCAGAAAAACCTGCTGTTCACACACCATTAACTGGGGTGACACAAGACCATTGACCCCTGACGGAGACCAAATAGGGGACCTTCCCCTGATCCGGGGGTGATTCGCACCCTGTTCATACCAGACCGGGATTTTAACACCCTTTCCACCCCTATTATTGAGATTTTATTTACACTTCTACCATTTAATGAAATTTTCAATCACTTGAATTTGTGTTTATACCAGCAGAGTAATCCAGCTGGCATCATTCACCTGTAAGGTTTATTTAATTATTATACTCCTGGCTCACATTAAGTTCCCACAGGCTGTTCTACTCCAGTGGGACCTCATGTGAAAATCAGGGACACTTGATTATTTATTTATCTCAGCGCTGCACTTTTGTATATCGTGTTCTTTACAATTTATGTCTAATTGTTGTGCTAGCAGCTTTTCTCCCCTTTGTAAGTTTGGCGCAATATTCTCCCACCACTATTCATATATCTATGTCTGAGGTGGTTGGGACTAATGCCGCGTACACGCGGTCGGACATTCCAGCAGAAAAAGTCAGACGGCATCTTTTAATCGGATATTCCGATCGTGTGTGGGCCTCATCTGCCTTTTTTTTTTTTTTTTTTTAATTCTGACGGACTTAGAAATAGAACATGTTTTAAATATCCGACGGAATCAATTCCTAACGGGAAAACTGCTCGTCTATATGCTGTTCCGACGGACCAAAAAGGACGCATGCTCTGAAGCAAGTACGAAACGGCAGCTATTGGCTACTGGCTATTAAACTTCCTTTTTCTAGTCCCGTCATACGTGTTGTACATCACTGCGTTATAGAAGGTCGGACTTTGTTGTGATTGTGTGTAGGCAAGACCGCTTGAGTGAAATTCCGTTGTGTGTACGCGGCATTAAACCCGTGCAACTGTGGCATTTCATTTTCACACAAGATTCTACACTGGCTCCTTTTTGAAAGAGGACTTTAATTTTCACATTTTCATTTCTATTATATTATTGTTTGACTTATATTGAACATGCCTTAATTTTTCCACTTTATTGATGGTTTTATTTATTGATGCTGACATTATTTGTATCACTTTATTGTTTGCTTTCATTGTGATTTTTATGGTCAGAGGTTTTGCGCACACTCCTTTTTTATTATTTTATAACTTTAAAAGAGAAGTATGTTTTATTTTTATATTCATTCTTACCTAGCTGGATGCAGCATCAGACCGATGCTGCAGCTGTCCCCCGGCATCTCTGCACTGAGAACCAAGCCACCAAACATCGCCGATGGCTCGGTTCTCACTCCTCCCTGAGCGGAGAGATGCTGCCTGTCAGTCAGCTGCTCTCCTGCTCTGCTCCTCCACGTTCATTGGAGCGCTGAGCTGTGGAGGGGCGGGGAGCGCCCTTCTCAGGGGCTCGCTGAGACTGCCATCAATCAAGGCAGCTGGCGGATCCAGACTTCGTAAGTCGGGATGACGTGCTGCCTCGACTGATTGCAGTGACGTCAGCGCAAAGCGGACTTCAGACCGCTCTCTGCTGAAAACGGGTCACAGGAGTGCAAAACTGATTGCACTCCTGTGACCCATAGGAGGAGCCCAGCCTAAAAAGCTCAGGCTGGACTTCTCCTTTTAATAAAGTGCCATTTGTTTTAAACACTATGTTGAGTTCTTATTCTCTTTGAGCAGAGGAGTCAGTGGAAGTACTTGGATTGTCGTGGTCCGTATCAGCATTAGAGGAGAAGGTGTCCAGGTGGTTATCCTTGGAGCAACCTGAGAAGGTGGATGAGACCTCTTAAAGCGGAAAGTGCATGGTGAACTATTTAGACACAATGGGGTTGATTTACTAAAACTGGAGTGAAAAATCTGGTTCAGCTGTGCTTGGTAGCCAAACAGCTTCTAACTTCAGCTTGTTCAATTAAGCTTTGACAATAAAATCTGGAAACCGATTGGTTTCTATGCAGGGCTGCACCAGATTTTGCACTCTCCAATTTTAGTAAATCAACCCCAATAGGTAACAATACTAAGGTGAGCCCTGAGTGTTAATGGTGGCGGTACGAACTGGGAGCAACAGATAAGGAAGAGTGTGGGAAGACACGTTATAAAGCCTTTGCAGATCCCAAGTGGTTGTTGTATATTGTTTGCATAAGTGCATCGTATATATCAAGGACTTTTATTTATGGATTTTTTTGTTCAATATATTCACTGTATCCATTGGTATTGATTGCATCTATCACATTGAGGAATCATTAATGGAAGAAGCATCATATTATTTTCGTGATCATTTTATTTTTACTTTGTTGTAGTTTTTTTTTTTTATTTACAGATTGATGCATATGAGGTTGTAATTTAGTTTTAAGTTGTGCAACACTATTTAAAATATTTCACATTGGTAAATATGGGAAACACATTACAGTGTGAGCAGCAATACTAATTACTTGAGTAAATGGGATTAATTATTGTAAGCACTAATTGGGTTGCGCAGAGACTTTTGTGTTCTACATACCATTATGAGTAATTAAACCTTGAGAGTTATCTCACCAAAATGAAATTCCGTGCAGACGTCTGAGAAAATCAGTTAGCCAATCACACAAGTAAGGAATTACATTTCTGGGGATGTTGTATAGAACACTTTTTTTGAGAGTTTTAGAAAATTATAGCAGCTTCCAAATGAAACGTAAAATACATTTTTGATAACATTAAGCTTTAAACTGGCTTGGGTGGAAATTCCTTATGCTGTATTACTTTTTTATGTAAAGCATAATTTCCCTTTAAATATGTCACTGTGATTTGGCTGGTTGGTATGTTTGTGCACATGGCTTAGCAGAATTCAGAGGTGACTTCATTGCCTTGAGCTGGAGCAGGGCTGACCACATTTTTCTTTGACAAGGACTAAAACTGGACTGGAGCTAGAGAAAAGTTGAAATTTAAATGAAGGCAAGGAATTCAACAGCTGTTCTTTTCAGTGCTACTTTACGAGACCATCATGTGGACCTGAACTCATTTATTGTCCTGTCACAGGGACAAAGACTGAGGTGGAATTTCCCCAACAGGGAGATTTTTGATGCTTGAAAAGCATAGGCATATAATAACAAGTATTTACATTGAGTCTAGTAAAGACTTTTACTGATTACTTTGGAATAGACAAGGCCACAGCATTACTGGACTTATAAGTATCATCATAGTTCTTTCATCCTAACACTAAACTATATTATATTTTAAGCAAAAGTTTGTGCTAGTCACAGACGCACTGTTCTGACATGCCTGTCTTAACCACAAGTTCCTAACAGGCATCCAAATAACCACAGACCAAATTTACAAATAAAGCTGACAATGTAGGGGATGAGGACAGGATGGCACAGTCAATCATATTTGGTAGGGATGAGCCGAACACCCCCGGGTTCAGTTCGCACCAGAACTCGCGAACTGACCTAAAGTCTGTGCGAACATTAGAACCCTATTAATTACAATGGACGCGAACGTTCGAAATCAAAAGTGCTAATTTTAAAAGGCTAATATGCATGTTATCGTCATAAAAAGTGTTTGGGGACCTGGGTCCTGCCCCAGGGGATATGTATCAATGCAAATTTTTTTTTTTTTAAACGGACGTTTTTTCAGGAGCAGTGATTTTAATAATGCTTAAAGTGAAACAATAAAAGTGTAATATTCCTTTAAATTTCGTACCTGGGGGGTGTCTATAGTATGCCTGTGAAGGGGCGCATGTTTCCCGTGCTTAGAACTGTCCCTGCACAAAGTGTAATTTTTGCAGGAAAAAAAGCTGTTTAAAATCACTCGCGGCTAATGAATTGTCGGCTCACGTAACACAGAGAACAGTCATTCATTGAAAGTCATTGATAAAAAAAAAAAGTCATTGATAAAAAAAAACAACAAAAAAAAAAGCGTGGGGGTCCCCCCAAATTCAATTACCAGGCCATTCAGGTCTGCTATGGATATTAAGGGGAACCCCGGCCAAAAAAAAAAATGGCGTGGGGTCCCCCTCAAAATCCATACCAGACCCTTGAGGTCTGGGATGGATTTTAAGGGTAACCCCCGGTCAAAAAAAAAAAAAATGGCGTGGGGTCCCCCTCAAAATCCATACCAGACCCTTATCCGAGCACACAACCTGGCAGGCCGCAGGAAAAGAGGGGGGAAGAGAGCCCCCCCCCTCCCTCCTGAACCGTACCAGGCCACATGTCCTCAACATTGGGAGGGTGCTTTGGGGTCCCCCCCAAAGCACCTTGTCCCCATGTTGATGAGGACAAGGGCCTCATCCCCACAACCCTGGCCATTGGTTGTGGGGGTCTGCGGGCGGGGGGCTTATCAGAATCTGGAAGCCCCCTTTAGCAAGCGGACCCCCAGATCCTGCCCCCCCTGTGTGAAATGGTAAGGGGGTACTACCATTTCACCAAAAAAGTGTCAAAAATTGTAAAAATGACAGGAGACGGTCTTTGACAATTCCTTTATTAAAATCTTCTTTCTTCTGGTCTTCCTTCTTCCTTTCTTCATCCTTCGGTTTCTTCATCTTCTCCTTCCGGCATCTTCTTCCATCTTCTTCTTCCATCATCTTCTTCTTCCGATCCGCTTCTTCTTGCTCTGGTCTTCTCGTCCGGCATCTTCTTCCATGGCGTCGGTGTCTCTTCTGGGCCGCTCCACACAGCGGGAGCCTCCCATTGCGCGGAGCGGCCAAGAAGAGACACCGACGCCGTGGAAGAAGATGCCGGACGAGAAGACCAGAGCAAGAAGAAGAAGCGGATTGGAAGAAGAAGAAGAAGATGGAAGAAGATGCCGGAAGGAGAAGAAGAATAAGAGGAAGAAGATGAAGGATGAAGAAAAGAAGGAGGAAGACCAGAAGAAAGAAGATTTTAATAAAGGAATTGTCAAAGACCGTCTCCTGTCTTTTTTACCATTTTTGACACTTTTTTGGTGAAATGGGTAGGGGTACTTTTGTACCCCCTTACCATTTCACACAGGGGGGGGGGGCGGGACTGGCGCAGTGCATCGCGGGCCGCACGCATCACACAAATTTGATGCGAGCGGCCCAAATAGTTCTGGGCTCGCCGAGCGGGCGAATGCCCGATGTTCGATTCGAACATGGGTTTGAATCGAACACCGGGCCCATCCCTAATATTTGGTGGATATGCCGGCAGGTGAGGAGATTTTGGATTGGAGTCTATAATCCTATATACTCTCTGACCCAGACTGACCTTAAAAAGTCCACATGGCAAACCCTACTAGGCTGACCATTAACGCAGGTCCCAAAACACACCAAGAAACTGATCTTCATATTTTTGGCTGCCAGGATAGCATTAGCTAGGTCATGGAGGTTCCCATCCATCCCATTCCCACTGACGCATTTGAAGTTATCATGGATAATGATAAATGAGAATATGTCAGCTGCTTTACAAGATAAGATTCCCCTATTTTTAAAAACATGGGACCCTTGGATACACTACCTTTCAGGAGACCATTAACTGGCATAACTAATAGGACTTGCAAAATATTGAGAGATGGGAAGCATCTCTTCATAAATCTTTCTTTATCCTTTCTTCTTTTCCTCTTCTCGCCTAATCTTTCATCTAGTTTTGTCCCTCCCAATGTATATGGTATCTGCACATATGGGCTAAAGTTTTCATTAGCACTGTAAAAGGTCATCACAAGATTTTTCACACCAGGGTTACCTTTATTATTACTTTTTTGCCCACTTTACCATTCTACCCTTTCTCAGGCACAAGGACAAGGATTTGAAAATATGGTGATGACCCAGTTTGTGTGTTACACAAACATGTACAAAACGTTTTGTTATTTCTGTAGAAAATATGGTGCATAAGCTTATATGACAAGTTTTGTATGACTGTTTCAAAAACAAATTTATATTTTTGGAAAATTAAAGCTGTGACAATAAACTAATAAGGAGGGTGAAAAATTGCCAGTAGAGTAAAAAAAAGTTCAGTAATCCCCAATCCCAGCCATACTTAATCACCATCCTACTGTCGCTTTGTAAAAAAAAAATGTCAGTGGGGTGGGTATCTATTTCTAGGATGCCTTTTATAAAGGTGGCCAGTATGTAATGGCTGTGAAGTAATCCATCAATAAACTGTTTGGTTCACAGACACAGTGTACAGAGCCGATCCGAGGAGATCTAGCCGTGTGGTCACCGATGACCAATCATAGTGATCACAAAATGTAAACAGTGCCAATGATTACATACAAGACCCCCTTCTTCTAAATCAGGGGTCGGGAAGCTGTGGCTCTTTTGATGGCTGCATCTGGCTCCCGCCTCTTAACCCGTGGATCGTTGGGTGTGCCGATCCGCGGATTGAGCCTATAGGAAAGGCCGCGGCTTTGGCCTAGTTCCGGAGCGGTGGCCATCTTGGTACATCCGGCGGTGGCCTAGGTGAGCAGCGCGCTGACGTCATCATCACCCGCCTCAACTGCTCTAGGATCTGCCTGCTTGTGTAGTGGTAAGCAAGCAGACAATCGTGGGGGAGATGTGGATATTACAGTGGGGGGAGATGTGGATATTACAGTGGGGGGAGATGTGGATATTGCAGGGGGGGGGAGATGTGGATATTACAGGGGGGGGGGGGAGATGTGAATATTACAGGGGGGGGAGATGTGGATATTACAGTGGGGGAGATGTGGATATTACAGTGGGGGAGATGTGGATATTACAGTGGGGGAGATGTGGATATTACAGTGGGGGGAGATGTGGATATTACAGTGGGGGGAGATGTGGATATTGCAGGGGGGGGGAGATGTGGATATTACAGGGGGGGGAGATGTGGATATTACAGTGGGGGAGATGTGGATATTACAGTGGGGGAGATGTGGATATTACAGTGGGGGAGATGTGGATATTACAGTGGGGGGGGATGTGGATATTACAGGGGGGGGGGGGGGGGGGATGTGGATATTACAGTGGGGGGAGATGACGACATTACAGTTATAATTAATTGAAAATAATCGATTTTAAAAAAATTGATTAATCGAACACGAAAATCTAACCACGTATCAACCACTACAAAGCCATCAGCAAAACCATGCAGCACCAGAAGTCGCATTAATGGTAAGAAGTACTTTATTCATCATTGGTCTGCAACAGCATAACAACGTTATTAAAAATAATTCAGAGACTTATTGTACTTTAAAAGTGTTGGTCTTGCATAAAATGCACACATTTACTTGTATTTAGTTTTAAACATATTGTATGGCTCTCACGGAATTACATTTTAACCATTTAAGGACCGCCTCCTGCACATTTACGTCAGCAGAATGGCACGGCTGGGCAAATCAACGTACAGGTACGTTGCCCTTTAAGAGCCCAGCCGCGGGTCGCGTGAGCTCCGCCAGCGGCGCGCTCGCGACCCCGGTCCTGAGTTCCACCGCCGCGGGACCAGCGGACCTGATCGCCGCTGGTGTCCCTCGATCGGGTCACAGAGCTGAAGTACGGGGAGAGGTCTGTGTAAACAAACCTCTCCCCAAGCTTCCTACACTGCCTGTCACTGATCGGCTGTTCCCTGTCATCGGGAAAGCCGATCAATGACGTCAGACGTAAAGCCACGCCCCCCTACTGTAAAAAAACACACACGTCACAGACTTCACCCCTCCCCGCCCCCTAGTGGTTAACTCCTTCACTGCCAGTGTCATTTACATAGGAATCAGTGCATTTAAATAGCACTGATTTCTGTATAAATGACATTTGTCCCAAAAATGTGTCAAAAATGTCCGATGTGTCCGCCATAATGTCGCAGTTACAATAAAAATCGCTGATCGCCGCCATTACTAGAAAAAAAGATATTAATAAAAATGCTATAAAACTATCCCCTATTTTGTAAACGCTATAACTTTTGCGCAAACCAATCAATAAATCGCTTATTGCGATTTTTTTTTTTTTACCAAAAATATGTAGAAGAATACGTATCGGCCTAAACTGAGGAGAAAAAAATTTATATATTTTTTGGGGATATTTATTATAGCAAAAAGTAAAAAATATTGAATTTTTTTCAAAATTGTCGCTCTATTTTTGTTTATAGCGCAAAAAATAAAAACCGCAGGGGCGAGCAAATACCACTATTTGTGGGGAAAAAAAAGACGCCAATTTTGTTTGGGAGCCACGTCGCACGACCGCGTAATTGTCAGTTAAAGCGACGCAGTGCCGAATCGCAAAAAGGGGCCTGGTCCTTTGGCTGCAAATTGGTCCGGGGCTTAAAGTGGAGTTCCACCCACTTTTACAACTCTTCAGCATGCCTCACCAAAGTGTGCACTGTAAACGAATTGGATATTTTTTAATTTTTTTTCTCAGCACCTACTGTATATCTGATGTATTCATTTTTCACTTCCTCCTCCCTGGCCGCGGCCCATCGCATCGTGTCCTGTTTGCAATGCCTCCTGGGAAGGGGCGGCAACTTCCTCTGACACTGCCGTTGCTATGGAAACCTGACCTGAAACCTATTACACTGCTTGTGCTGCACTGAGCATGTGCGAAATCTGCAAGTATGAGATCCAGGAAGAAATACAGTCTGGCTTCAGATGCCCACACTTAAGATGGCCACGGCCTGCTGTAAGTTTATAAAATAACAAACTACTGCTATAAACTAACAAAATGGACCTTAGTTTGCAGACTATCTTTAGTAGAATACATTAGGCTTGTGTATTATAGGGGTATTTTTATTTAAAAAGTATAATTTCGTCCAGAACACCGCTTTAAGTGGTTAAAATATGTAGCGTTCATGGCTCTCTCAGCCAAAAAGGTTCCCAACCCTGTTCTAAATGGTGAAAGGGGAAGTGAGTAAAAGATCATCATGTCCCCAATATATCTCCTGATAGTACAGAGCTAGGGGACAAGCTACAAATGTTCAGTTTGGTGTGCATTTCTGGATAGTTTTTTTTTTCTTGGGAGAGTGCATGAGATCAGCACAGGGCCAATCAACACTGACCAGACAGAGGGACAGGGGCCCTGCATCCTCATAGGACAATCGGGGGAGAATGAAAACTCCTTTAGCTTTAACAAGACACTGATATAATTCACAAGACTGCACCAACTGCTCATGAGAAAAAGTATTTAGCTGTTTATATTTACTAAAATAATTGAAATTCCATGTTCTGTGTACTGTCGGATACCAGATATAGTGAATGCAGGGTCCTGGGTTTAGTTACACTTTAAAGGTAATTGTAAACTCGCACCTTGTAAAACATCCCATTTAGATTAAAATAGAAATGAAAGGGAAAACATTTGTGTATATATAAAAAAACAATATAAATATATATATATATATTTTTTAAATAATAGCTTTTTTTCCCTTTTTAACTACTTGCTGCCCGCGCTATTGCATGAAAGATCACAGATCCGAGTAAGGGGTCGATCCTGGCCCCTTACCACTTGATCAGCTGTCAGCCAATGACGGCTGATCACATGCTGTTAACAGAAGCTCGTTAATCAGTATTTTTTTTTTCCCCTCACGCCATCAGCGTGAGGGTAAAAAAAAAGGTGATCACCGGCTTCTGTCAGAAGGACATCAGTCCTTCACACAGAAAGCCGCAGCTGCATTTTCTGTGCCCACCAGTGCCACCCATCAATGCCCACCAGTGCTGCCAATCAGTGCCCATCAGTGTCTCAATCAGTGCCACGGATCAGTGCTGCCCATCAGTGTCACCTACCAGTGCCACCCATCAGTGATCATCAGTGGCACCTATCAGTGCCCATCAGCGCAGCCTATCAGTGCCCATCATTGAAGCCTCATCAGCGCACCTCAGTGAAGGAGAAAAATTACCCGTTTTCAACTTTTTATAACAAACTATGAAACAGTTTTGTTTTTTTCAAAATTTTCGGTCCTTTTTTGTTTTATTTAGCGAAGAACCCAGCAGAAATTAAATACCACCAAAATAAAGCTCTACCTGTGTGAAAAAAATGATAACAATTTCATTTGGGTACACTGTAGCATGACCGCGCAATTGTCATTCAAAGTGTGACAGCGCTAAAAGGTGAAAATTAGTCTGGGCAGGAAGGGGGTTTAATTGCCCAGTAAGCAAGTGGTTAATAAGTGATTACATTTCCTCTGTTCTCAGATGCATAAGAGCTGGGGGTAGGAGAAATTGCAGCACACTGGTCTTCCCAATGAAAGGCTGTGCTTGGGGGGGTATCAGAACTAGTCTGATCATTGAAGCAGAGCAGGCTGAGTTCCCAGCTCAGCTAGAGAACTAAGTATGCAGTGTTCTCCTGCTTAGTGTGGTCAGTTTTTAAAAGGAAAGCAGAGGGGCTGGCAGGATCACCATGGATTTCACACAAAGGAAGCAATACAAAGAGAACAGAAAACTTTTTCGCACAAGTACATGGTACAGCAGGCATATATAAGGAATATGACATGTTGGGTTTACAAATTCTTTAAATATAAGCAGAAAATTATGTAGGCCACCTTTTTCCTGGAATCTTTAAATTAAGAGTTTAGTTACCAATATGGCAGTAGCTTACCAAGTGGTGAGTGCATTTTGCCCCAAGTAAAGACACTGACAGGGTTTGTTTGTCTAATTGCTATTGCTAAAGGCTCTATAGCTAATTCAAACAATAATGGAGATAACGGGAACCCCTTTCTAGTGCCTCTAGATAAATTAAACAAATCTGATGTAGAGACAATAATTTGTACACAGGCTCGTGGGGCACAATATAATAGTTTAAGCCACCTCACATATCCCTCCCAGAGGCCATACATCTCTATGACCTCCCATAAATATATCGAGAGACAATACAGCCCTATTTCCCCTATTATCTGATGCTATCTGTAAATTGAGAAACAATCTTCTCAAATTTGTTGTGTAGATCTACCTGGGATAAAGCCTGATTGATCTGGGTGCATCAACTTTTCCATAACATTATTTAGTCGGGTAGCCAAGACCCTTGTCAGGATCATGACATCAGAGTTCAACAATTAAATCAGCCGATAAGACTCCAGCAGTGAATGATCTTTATCTGGTTTAGGTATTACTATAATACTAGTATCATTCATAGAACTTGGGAGTTTAACCGCTAGCCGACCAGCCACCATCGTTATACTGAGGCAGGTCGGCACAATCCTGCGAGCCGTCGTAGCTATACGTCGGCTCCTTTAAGTGGGATAGCAGGCGCACGTGCGCCAGCTGCACTGCGTTGGTGCCAATGCTCGTGGCTGACGATTGCAATGACCGTCAGCCATGAGCGATCACAGGCACGAGAGGCAGAACATTGCCGTGTGTGTATAACTGCTTGCCGATCAGTTATACTGCAGCAGGTCGTTCGGGCTTGTACACGGCGATCTGTGGGGGCGCGCTGATTGGCCAGCGGGGGAGCCAATCCGCTGATTGTTCCCCAAAGACACAGAACAGGGATCTGCCAAAGTAAACAAGGCAGATCTCCGTTCTGTCAGGGGAGGACACAGAGATCCTGTCTTTTTGCTATGCAGGAAGACGAATCTGTGTCTTGTCCTAGGCAGCCCATCCCCCATACAGTTAGAGTAACACACTCAGGGAACACATTTAACCCCTTGATCGCCCCTGATGTTAATCCCTTTCCTGCTGGTGCCATTAGTACGCCAGTGCATATTTTTAGCACTGATCACTGTATTAATGACACTGGTTCCCAAAAAAGTGTCAAAAATGTCAATTAGGTGTCCGATCTGTCCACCGCAATGTTGCAGTCCCGATAAAAATTGCAGATCACCATTATAAAAAAAAATTGATGAAGAAATTATATTTTTTTTATTGGTTATGTTATGTTAGCAGAAAGTAAAAAAAATCGTTATTTTTATTTTTTTCTAAATTTTCAGTCTTTTTTTGTTTATAGCAAAAAAATTTAAACCGCAGAGGTGCTCAAATACCACCAAATGAAAGCTCTATTTGTGGGGAAAAAAAGCTCTAGTTGTGCTGTAGTATGCAGTGCTGTATCACAAAAAAATGAAGTGGTTAAACCTACTAATAGCTTGCATCAGTAACCCTCTTAAGAAGGCCTTCATAGTATCCCATACAACCTGAGGAGTAGCAGACTCAGCATTATAATTAAAAAAATCAATAAGAGACTGGCGAATAGAGTCACCCTGCGGCAGCATCTGCAGCCACAACGCGTTCACATGCCAATTAGATGTAATATGTGGTAGAATTTTTTTTACAGACAGCAATATTGGTGAGTGATCTGAAATATTCCCTACTAGGTATTGCATATCAGACACAATGGAACAGTTAATCTGTACCCAGGACTAAATCAATACTGGATAGTGATTTATAAGTGGAAGAACAGCATGAGTAAGCATAGGTCGTGGGGTTAAAAACCCTCCACACATCATGTAACCCCAATTCCTGTAAGTTTCTAACAAAGGGAGTTTCTACCCATGGGGCTGCTGGGAAACGATCCATACCCAGATTACAGATACTTTTGAAATATCAGCAATGGTATACCAGTGTGTTCTGTCAAAAACATGGTAATCTTCCTCAATACCTCTGAGCTATATGGCAGAGGGATATACACTGAGCCCACAATATATACTGTGGAGAATAAGGTACACACCGATAGGACATACCTACTCTGTGGATCTATCAATGCCTGCCTGCAAGAAAACGTAATCCTTGAAGATATCAATATACTAGTGCCCAGTGGTGGCTGGTGGAATTTTTTTATTTTTTTTGGAGTGGTGGCAAACACTATGCCCCCCCCAGTAGGTCGGTAGCACTTACCCCATCACCGGTGGCTTCCCCTGCTTGGCGGCAGCTTCTCCTGCTCGGCGATCTCCCGTTCTCCTGTGAACTCTTGTTCTCCGGGTCATCACAATGGCTTCTGTTTCCTCTCTCCTCAGCAGCCAATTGGGAGTCTTCTCTTTTTGGCCAATCGGAAAACGGCTCTCACACCCGCTTCTGATTGGCCGGATTGAAGATCAGTGTTTCAACAGCGAATATTCATTTGCTGTTGTAACACACCTGGGTGAGATTGGAGTGCATCCTCTGCGTCCCAAGCCCACGCGACTTTGAAGCCTATTAGAGACTTTAGCTCTAATCAGGTGCTTAAAAAAAAAAAACCCTGCCGCTGTAATTCATGCACCCGGTGCCCTGAAAGGAGCCGGATGCATGAATAGGGGATGGCCACGGCGGCCATGGATAGATCATCTCCATTACCATATAGGGAGGTGGAGTGGAGAGAGGGTCCGGAGCCCCTAATAGACGGGCCGCCACTGCTAGTGCCTCTAGCATATGTAGAATATACGCAGGGGCGTACCAAACAGGGGGCGGGGGGCGTACCGCCCCGGGTGCCACACATTGGGGGGGGGTGTCAGTGGCCGGGTGGCATTGCTATGGGGGTTCACTTTGCACCCAGGTCGGATGACACTGTCTGACAAAATCCTGAGGGCATCCCTGGCTCTGGCTACTCTGTTTAGTATTTTTTTGTCAGCTGGAACACCCCCAGTGCTGCGGCCGAAATAGTATGGTCTGGTTTCCGTTTCCCCCTGCTAGCTCCACCCACCACTGCTGAGCAGCCAAGCTGAGTGTGTCATCATTCAGCATGGGGGTGGCTGCTGTTACACATTGTGTTCACACCATGTTCCGGAGTCTAGACCTCCCCAGCTGAAGAGAGCCTGAGATGAGCTGGTAATAGGGGGTGTGTGGGTTGTGAGAGGAGGCTGGAGGAGTGTGTCTGCCCTGCCATCCTTACTGTGCTGGTCTGTCAGAGAAGGGGGGTGGGGGGTTGCTGTGTCCACCACCACCCAGGTATAGTGTAGCTGACCTGATAAGGGGGGGGGGGGGTTGCAGAATGCAGGCATGTTTTATGTACAGGTTGCAGAATGCAGGCATGTTTTATGTACAGGTTGCAGAATGCAGGCGTGTGTTATGTACAGGTTGCAGAATGCAGGTGTGTGCTGTATATTGCTGTGTGACCACCACCCACCTATAGTAGCTGAGCTGTGAACTTACCTGGTAAGGGGGGGTGGTGTTGCTATGTTCACCAACCAGGTATAGAGTAGATGAGCTGGTATGATAAAGGGGGGGGGGGGTGTCTGCAGCACAGGTGACATACATCGACTTACACCCACATCTTGCATCCATCAGATCCATCCAGCAAGCAGCAGGTCACAGCAGCATATTGCCATCTTCCCTGCAGCCATCAGATGCCGTCCATGGTCCAGCAAGCAACACGCCTTGTCAGCAAGTCAGTTCCCAAATCAAATCATCAATGCCAATGATGCAATTGTCTGCTGTCCCCAGGGACAGATCCGATCCAGAGATCGCCATACAGTGGGATCTGTGGATCAGATCTGTCCCTGAGAACAGTAGATAATGCAAAGTATGGGCCATACTTTGTATTGTCAGCTGTCTCCCTGTCTCACTCTGATTTCTCCCTCATAGCAGCTCCAGTCCAGCTCTCTACTTTCCTGACCGTGGTACAATCTGTCCAAAAACGTGGCCTCTGCTGACCTGAGTGACTGACACCTCTGTCCTGTCTATTGTCACTGGCTGCCATGGATGAACAGCATCGGCTGTTATTACAAGGAGCGGGGGGGACATCCCCATCCCCCCACAGCTCCGCCCAAGTCTCCCATCCCACCCGCAGACCTGAGCCGGCTGCCCAGAGACCCGAACAAAGCTGGATTTGCCTTTGATCGGGTCTCTGATGCAGAAACCTGGAAGCGACAGCACAGTGTCACGTCCGGTTTAAACGGCAGCCAACAGCGCCATTTAAAAAAAAAAGCAGAATTAAAAAACGCTGATCTTGGCAGACGAGGGTGTTTTTTTGTGGGTGTTGGGGGGGGGGGGGGGTGGTGCCAGATATAGGATGGGCCCCGGGTGTCAAATGCTCTAGGTACGCCACTGAATATACAAAATGATATTGAATAGGATACCTCCCATTCTGTAATATTAATATAGTATCCTGAGTAAGATGCTTTCCTGCAGGCAGACAATTGACAGATTATATTGAGCTAAGGTAGAAAAAATTGTTCTCTTTTTTACTGGTTCCTTCAGACCTCTTGCATTAGATTGAAATTAATGCTATTTCAGTAGTAATTTTTTAAACCATCAGTATACATAAAATAATAATTCCATAGTACTGTCTCAGAGGTCTCATGCTAAGTATAGTCAATAAAACCAGTCAGAGTCGGTTCACACTAAGGCAGCACGACTTGCAGCACGACTTGCAGCACAACTGCCTAAGGCTTCCAGCACACGACTTCAGCAGCGACTTGCAAAACGACTTCTGTATAGAAGTCAATGCAAGTTGCCTGAAGTCGCCCCAAAAGTAGTAAAGGAACCTTTCTCTAAGTCAGAGCGACTTGAGTCGCTCCTATTAGAACAGTTCCATAGTACAGAACAGGGCCAAGACTTGTCAGCCGCCTGACAAGTCACCCCTGTGTGAAGCGGCTCTCAATCTTATCCATATTATCAGGTATTGCAACATTATTATGACAATATTTATGTATAGGCCCAAAAAAACTAAAATAAAACAAATATTTTCCTAGGAAAAAACAGGGGGTAAAAAAACAAATCCAGGCTTGGATCTAAACATCCCATTTAACACTTCAGTATGATATCAAAAAGAAAAAGGGAAACAAAAGCAGAATTATAAAAAAATAAAGGTTGCTTTTCTACTGCTTTTAGCTAATTATTACAAGGAGAACATTCTGATTCTCACAATAGTAAAACACCATATCAACTGAAAAGACAAATGTTGCTCATCTTTATCTAACCAAGTAGTAGCAGCTTTAAGATTATCATTCTTAGCTGGTAGTTTTTCCGGATACAGCATCGCATATGACATTTGAAGATCGCGGAGTTGCTTTTTAACCTCTGTGTATTGACCTCTCATTTTTTTTGCAATCCCACTTAATAATCTGGATAGAAGGACATTTTTGAGCCATTTACTTCTATATTGCAGTGCAGTGTGTACTGGGCTTATGATATTTAACATGGTACAGGCCAGAATGACCAGTGGAGTTAATTTTGTAAACAATGTCTGCAGCAAATTCTGTTATCAGAATGTGCAGATTAAACTACAGTAAGCCAAAACTCTGTATTTTTTCCAAGTCTACCATCTTTGTGCAAAATCGAAAAACATTTTTGAAAACTCACAAAGACAGTGAGGCTGTAATCACGAGCAAGGGTTTGTAGTTCCTGTGCCAGGTGCATCATGGCAGCCATTCCTGAAAAAGGTAAGAGAAATGTAAAAAAAAAATTAACAGATGACAACAAGACAAAAGAAATCAGATGCACAGGAAAATTAGAGTTGTAGAATAAAAATGTAATCAATAATAAAAGACATTTATTTTTTTTTACATATTTTGTCTGTTTCCCACCCTCTGTCTGCTTTTGTCCTAAGAGTAGGTAGATAACAGCACATTCTCAATCAATGATTAGACGTTTCAGAGCTTCTCCTAATCTTACCACCTAAGAAGAGAGAAATATAATTTTAGTTCTGAATGTAAAAAGGTAGATGTAACATGTAACGGGCCTGGTCTTCTAAGTAAACCCTAATTAATGAAACAGGCAATGCATGGGTTTCAAGTTAACCTTGATTAAAGCATAAGGTCACCTTTTGGAATATGTTACGTTACATGTTCCACTCGTATTTCGGGTGGAACATTTAACATGCTCCAGCTCCTGCCTCCTCTCCCCCCCGATCCTCCCTCCCTGCACCCACCATCACAATTTAAAAAAGGCACGGCCGTGCATGTCTCCTCCCACATGGCCACGTCATGCATTAACAGAGTTCTGCGAATTAATACCGTCAACCTCTGTGTCTGAAGGTTTGTAGTTCTCAATAAACTGCGAGGGAGCTGGTGAGCATCCTCATAGTTTTCATTGATTCTTCCTTCCAGTAACTGTCTGCCCATACGAGGTGCAATGCCTTACAGGTTGCAGAGTAAAAAAAAATTCAGTAAAAGATAATAAATGCACAATTTTGTCATTTGAAAAAAGATGTGAATTTATTATTTCTTTGAAAAAGGTTAACTTAGCCTTTAAAGCTGAACTCCAGATAACCACTGTGTCTATAGTACAGCTAAAACATACGAGGCATGGCTATCCAGAGACACGTTGAGAAGTGGCACCTAGCGTGGAGTACACATGAACGTCAGGGTAAACGCGTTGCGGGCAGTTATAACATAGCGAGAGGTAGGGTCACTGTGCAATTGAGCTACAAATTGGGGAAAATGGAAACGGAGACGCAAGAAATGTTGGTGCAAGTGTATGAGTAGAAAATTAGTTTACAACACTTTTGTGTTAACGATTGAGGATGAGCCACGTTCGGGTCAGCCGTCGACAAGCAGAACCCCAGACATGATCGAGCAAGTGTGACAATGCATGCGTCCCTGTTGCCTTGACAATGTGTTTTGCGCGCATGAGCTTTCAAAAAGTGCATGTACGTGAAACGCATTGTCACAGCAACAAGGACGCTTGCGTTCCACGTTGGCCGCAGCGGTCTCTTCCTTCTGGGTACTATGCTTCCACCCAGGTGCTCTTGTGACGCAATCCATTCACGCCGGCAGATTCCGGCTTGCTCCTTCCCGCAGGCTATTCAATCTTCGTGGCCATGGTGGTTGGTGCCTCCCCGTGGCCCCCTTTGCCCAGGACAAGCGACCCATTAATGCCTGAGCCAGCTCCTGCATCAGCGTGGTAACGTTATGTCTTTGTCCCATGGATTATCAATGATGTTGAGAATAAATTGCCAGTGAGTTCATTGAACATTGCCTGTGGATCATTGCAGTGGCTTTTTATTCTGACCCCTGAGTGCTGTCAGCCCTTGTTGTAACAACAAGGATGGCTGATGAGCAGAAACTCGGGCAGATCACAAGCTAATGATCACGGACATACATAAAACGTAATTTTTTGTAATATTTTTAAAGTAAGAGTAAAAAGGGTAGCATAAAACTGGTGTGATATTTGACACTATTTTTGATAAACTAATGTATCAATATCTGGTACTATGGATGTAGCAATTCTCAATGAATTCTCAAGGTGCTCATCAGATGTTTTGGTTTTAGTTTTGCTCTTCGTGTGCTTCATCCTTGAAAATAGTTGCTCACAAATTTTAGTGCTTCCGAAAGATGATGACATGAATAAGGTGTGATGTTTGGTATTTACCGTATTTATCGGTGTATAACACGCACCGGCGTATAACATGCACCCCAAGTTTAGGAGGGAATTTTAAGGAAAAAAAGTTTTAGGAGAGAAGTTTAGGGGGAAAAAAAAAAACTTACATTTAAGCGTCATTTGCAGCCTGCCCAGCGTCAGTTGCAGCTTGCCCAGCGTCATTTGCAGCTTGCCAGCGTCAGTTGCAGCTTGCCCAGCGTCATTTGTAGCTTGCCAGCATCATTTGCAGTATGCCAGCGTCATTTGCAGCCTTGCCGACATTTAAATTTCCCGCCGCCGAGACAGTTTCGGGAGCCAGCGCAGGGAGGCGGGACTACGAGCGCAGCTGAACAGTCGGCTTCGGTCTTTTTCGGCCGCGCTTCGGCCTTTTACGGCCACGGTTCGGTCTTTTTCGGCCGCGGCCGCTATTTTTCGGCGCTGCAACCAATTTTTGTCATTTTTTTGGGGGGTATCGGCATATAACACGCACCCACGCCGATAAATACGGTAACCACTGTCTGCCCAGCCTATAGTCAAATGGCGGCTGGGCGGTGGCTTTCTTATCCTGACTGAACGTCATATGATGTCCTGTTAGGAAGCGCCAATCGTGGGACCTCACAATCTGTCACCGGCTGTATACCATGTGTTGTGGTTTAATTAAAGCTTCTCCTATAAGCAAATAATTCCATGCGCTAAGCACAATCATAGCTCCCTATAATGCTGGGAAAGCGCGCTTGTTTATCTCCAAGTAACACAGACACTGGTATCAAGTTGAGCTTAGCAAAATCCTCCCTAGGATGATCAGCTGCTTTTATTTATACTGTAAACATGAATAACAAAGGAAGGTGGTGGCTTCAGAATCAGCCAGACACTTGTATTCTTTCAAAAGAATCAATCACACACATGTATATATTCAGATAGAATTCCAGTAGTGACGTGTGCAGAGCCATGCGGCCAGCTTCTTGTCTCACAATTTGAACATTACTTACATGGCTGTAAACATGATCGGGTGCACATTCCCACTGCTACCAATGACGCAAGCCATACTCTATCATGGCTCAGTGGGCCAGGATTTTTGTACGGTTATGCTATTGCTCCCATGTACGCAGATCCGTTTGCTAGAAGCGTTAATACAAATCACCATGATGTGGCCAGTTTCTTGGTGAGGCATAAACGATCCTAGAAGAGCAAACAGATCTGCCGTGTCCACGGAAAGGTTTCCACAGCCAATAGTCTTCCACCAACGTATTTATGTGCGAATACACTCGCATGAGCGTATTTACAGCAAACTGTCACTGGGGGACATCTGACAACATACATTTAATAAATAAAATTTCCACAACACGTGACCTCTGTGACTAATCACAGCCGGTCACATGACAGTTGTACACAATGGATGCCTTCCTTTCATGCCATCCATTGTGTACAACTGTGTTGCTAGCTGTGATTGGTCAATTTGATCACATGGTACAGACAGGGCCAATCACAGCCCATCTGTACCATGTGATTAGCTTTGACCAATCACAGCTAGTCATAACAAAACAGACTGAATGATTCAGTTTCATTCAGTAAAATGCTTGCTTATATCAATGCAATTCACTGCTATAAGCAAACATAATGTTTATTAAAAAAAAAAAAAAAAAAATCCTGCTCGCTTCCCCAGAGTAGTTCAATGTTACTATGGCAACATTATATTGCTCTGGTCACAGTGTGTTAAAAAAAAATCATAAGAAAAAATAGTTTTTTTTTTTAAACTGTCACCAGTTAGTGCCCCTGATCACAACCACACCAGTTGTATGACTATGCTGTACGGCACTGATGACAGTATGTAAAAAATAAAATTTATTATTTGTATTATTTATTCAGTTTCAAAAAACCACCATGCCTCTTACTAAATACCTTGGACTGCCCTGGCATTTTAGGCACTCAAGAAACTAGATAGTCCGTCAGTACATCAGGATTGTTCAATTTTCAGATACTATATGGACTATGTGGACTGTATAATTTTCCGACAGACCAAACAATATACACCGATTTGGGTTATTTTCACCAAGGAAATGTAGCAGAATAAATTTTGGGCTAAATTTTATAACAGAATCGAAAAAAAAAAAACGTTGTTTTTTCAAGATTTTCAGGCTTTTTTCGTTTATTTAGCAAAAAATAAAAAACCGAGTGGTGATTAAATACCACCAAAAAATAGCTCTAGTTGTATGAACAAAATAATAAAAATTTAGTTTGGGTACAGTGTTGCATGACCGCGCAATTGTCATTCAAAGTACGACAATGCTGAAAATTGGTCTGGAAGGTTTGAAAGTGCCCTGTAAGCAAGTGGTAAAAAAAAAAAAAAAAAACAAGCCTTTAATATCACTTTAATACCTGCATCATCAGCTTCATCTAGTGACCAAAATGTAGTATAGTTTTCTAAAATACCTCAGTGAGAAAATATACTGTATTTTGTTATTATACAGGATTTAGATAGCAGCAACAGTTTTAGCCACTAGATTCAGATAATGATACAGTAAATAATTATTAGAAAAAAATATGGGATCAATTTCAACAAATGTTTTATAAACAGACCCCTTTGTTCGCCCCATGAAACTTTCAAAATAGGCAAAATTTGCATGCATTGCACAGCACTATACAAAGACAACCGATTTGATTAAAGTGATTGTAAAGTCTTTTTTTTCTATAAAAATAACAAAACATGTTATACTTACCTGCCCTGTTGCAGTGGATTTGCACAGGGCAACCTGGATTCTCCACTTCTTGGGTCACTCTTCGGTGTTCCTGGCCCCTCCCTCCTGTTAAGTGCCCCCACAGCAAGCAACTTTCTATGGGGCACCCAAGCTGAGTCACAGCTCCCTGTGTCCATTCACACATGGAGCCGTGCCCCGGCCCCGTCCCTCCCGATTGGCTGACTGACTTTGATTGACAGCAGCGGGAGCCAATGGCACCGCTGCTGTGTCTCAGCCAATCAGGGGGAGAGTCTCTTGTTAACAGAGATGGGGCTCAGGTAAGCATTAGAGGGGCTGAGCGGGGCTGCTGAACACAGAAGGCTTTTTATCTTAATACTTAACCACTTCACGACCGCTCACTGTATATATACGTCATTTTTTTGAAGAGGGATATCTCGGTAACGGCAGCAGCTGCTGCCACAACCGAGGTATCCCTCTTTACAGTGAGCGGTCCCCTTTCCGATAATGGTGGTCATCGCGGCGGATTCGCCGCGAGATCACCGTTATCGGCGGCGGGAGAGGTGCCCCCCCCGCCGCTCTCCCGTGCCTTCCGCCGCTTACCGGAACCGTCGGCAGCGGCGGAGGCGATCGGGTCCGTTCCCTGCCTGTGTATAGAGATGAGTGAGGCTAAGATGGCCGCCACTCATCTCTATACCATAGGAGGGCGGAAGCGACGTCAAAAACGTCACTTCCGCCCATACGTCTTAAAGAGAAATTTACAAATGTCATTTTTTTAAATGACATTTTTTAAATTTTTTTTTTTTTTTTTTTTTCCATTGAAGTCCAAATATGAGATCTGAGGACTTTTTGACCCCAGATCTCATATTTAAGAGGACCTGTCATGCTTTTTTCTATTACAAGGGATGTTTACATTCCTTGTAATAGGAATAAAAGTGATCAATTTTTTTTTTTTTTTTAAAACTGTGTAAAAAATAATACAATTAAGTAAAATAAATAATAAAAAACAAAAAATTTTTTTTAAAACACCCCGTCCCGACGAGCTCGCGCGCAGAAGCGAACGCATACGTGAGCAGCGCCCGCATATGAAAACGGTAGTCAAACCACACATGTGATGTATCGCCGCGATCGGTAGAGCGAGAGCAATAATTCTAGCCATAGACCTCCTCTGTAACTCAAAAAATGCAACCTGTAGAATTTTTTAAATGTCGCTTATGGAGATTTTTGAGGGTAAAAGTTTGACGCCATTCCACGAGCGGCCGCAATTTTGAAGCGTGACATGTTGGGTATCAATTTACTCGGCGTAACATTATCTTTCACAATCCAAAAAAAAATTGGGCTAATTTTACGGTTGTCTTATTTTTTTATTCAAAAAAGTGACTTTTTTCCAAAAAAAGTGCGCTTGTAAGACCGCTGCGCAAATACGGTGTGAAAAAAAGTATTGCAACGACCGCCATTTTATTCTCTAGGATGTTAGAAAAAAAACAATATATAATGTTTGGGGGTTCTAAGTCATTTTCTAGCAAAAAAAACAGTTTTAAACATGTAAACACCTAAAATCCAAAACGAGGCTGGTCTGGAAGTGGTTAAAATACATTAAGATAAAAAAAAAAAAAAACTTCGGACTTTACAACAACCCCTTTAAGGGCTTGTTCACACTTGAATACATTTCAAACACTTAACAAACGCTCCTATAGCGTTAGTATGGCTTCAGTATAGGTGTTAGACTAGCATTTTACAAGCACTAATGACAGGTTAAAAATGCTCCCCAAATGTCCTATGCACAGTTTTGAAGAGTTTGATGAGTGTTAAGGCACGTTAAAACTGTTGGAAGAACAGCAGCATAGTAGCTTTATATACTGTGAACTATATACAGTATCTGACAAAAGTGAGTACACCCCTCACATTTTTGTAAATATTTTATTATATCTTTTCATGTGACAACCCTGAAGAAATGACACTTTGCTACAATGTAAAGTAGTGAGTGCACAGCTTGTATAACAGTGTAAATTTGCTGTCCCCTCAAAATAACTCAACACACAGCCATTAAGGTCTAAACCACTGATAACAAAAGCGAGTACACCCCTAAGTGAAAACCACCATATACAGATTTAGCAGTGTCCCCGTGGGGTAGTAGGTCCACCTGTCACCCTGCTCAGCCAGGCATTCACTTCCAGTCACACATTGCCAGACAATGAACAGTCCATCAGCTTGTTTTTGTTGTTTTTTATTGAGGGGATTTAACTTGGATTTAAAGGATAAGTACACCTTTGTAAAAAAATAAATGCACATCTGTTTGCATGGTAAAATAAATTTGAATTGAATATTTATTTTATCATGAGCCTGCAAAGCATTTCACCCACGATCAGCAGGTGCAATGCAGGGCTCTTGCAGACTGTCTGTGTAAGCTGTCTGCTAGTACCTCACGCATTTAAAAAAAGAAATTGTGACAACGAGTGGGGGAGAAGGTTCCCCGCTTGCTGTCACAGCGAGGGATTGAGGGGGGGGCGGAGCCTGCTGCATCTGTAACATGTTACACCCTGAATACAGGTGTACCATGTTACAAAAGGTGAACTTTTCTTTTTCGTACCTCTGGGACATACAGCATCTTCAAATTCATAATAATAGGGTAATGCTGGCATCTTTTAGGCAATTTAAACAAACAAAAAAAATCGAAGAAAGCAAAGCCCCCCAATATAACCCCTCCCTGTCAGTTAGACTCCAGTTTTTGCTAGTTTATGAAGTTTATGGTCATGTCTGTGCCGCGCTCTGCATGAAAGTGGCTAACTTCCAAGAAAATTTACACTTGAACCTGGAAAATATAGTCTAATTGAGACTCAGAGATTTCACACTTGTAGATATGTGGTTAGTCCTATTCGGCCTTTCCTTCTATCAGAAGTAGATGAGGGAGTGGCCTTGAATATGGTCAAGAGTCATATATTGGCCTTGGCTGTTCTTTCAGAGACTGATTGCTTCATATTCGTCAGTGCAGACTTTCTGTTCAAGGTTACTTTGTTATAGGTAGTTGGTAAACATATAATTACACTACATCCCAAGTAAATTTATTACAGAAAAGTATAGGTTTGGGGACTTTAAAGGTGCTTTTAATGACATATAGACAAAACTGTTAAAATCATTACAATTTATTGAATAACATAAGTAAAATGTTCCACAGTAAAAACAATATCTCATTTAGTATGGTCTCATTGTCGTCATTTCCCAGCGGTAAGTATGTTAACATTACCAACATGTTTCACCATTGGACTTCTTCAGGGAGAACCCCCTGTCAATCTTCAACTAAACAGTTGATCACCAGCATGAAGTGATGAGTTTATGCTAAGTGAGGGGTTTTCTAGTGATCACAGGAGGTACAAAAGGACCTAAAAAGGTGTAGTTTAGAAGAAAGCCACAAGCGAGAGCACAGTCATATATAGCAAGGGTATTCCAACAATATCGCTGGCTGGCTAGCATGAAATGGGCTCACCACATGGCTCCGGCAACTTTTTTCAAATACCAAGTCAAGAGAAGCACATGCACACCTCTGCATTTTTTATATTGCACTGCATTTTACATATATGACCCACCTCTATGGAATGTGCTCTTGCTGGAAACTGCAACAAAAATCTTTATTAAGGAAAGAAGCACACAAGTTGCTGCAGTTAGTTTTAAGGTCAACATTATTCTAAGTTTACAATAAATGTGTGTGTGTGTGGGGGATGTTAGATTAGCCGAGTTCATAGAGTAAGAAAAAAATGTGTAAGGTTCCCAAACTTTTTTGAATTTTGCCATGGTTGCCTCAGAGTTTTGCTGTTGTTTCTTCATTGGGTAGAGTCTAAGAGAGCCTAGTTTTGATCCCAGACACAAAGAATTTTAGACAGCCAAGCTTTAGCGGTTATATATATCTCATGGCTGTCAGTGTCTGTACATATATATATATATATATATATATATATATATATATATATTTTTGCTGGTGGGATTGCAGCTAGTGCTGTTTAACAGTGAATTTTATAATAAGTCCAATAAACAAAGTTGAAATAACCGCAAGTGCCTCTAAAATCCGTCGGATGATGAGCCACTTCAAAGCTTGCCGGTCCTCTTCTGCCACATCTGAAGTATCTTTTTGTTGGAGCTCAATTTCACTACTGCTGGAATCTAGGGCAGCATAGTTGGTCAGTTCCCTGTCATCTGTAAGGAATAATGGAGACCATTAACTATATAATCTATGATAGTATTAAAGAATAAGCAGAATTACATACTTGTTTGCATGTCTCCCACTAACAAGGCTGGACTGTGTATGCAGATCATGGATTTCTGTGATCTGGCAAATTTTCTATTGAATATCGTTGGACTGCAATCACGTGTTCAAACGGTAGAATTGCCAAAATTTTGAAATGTAAAAGTAATTTTGGATCTTTGCCCCTAATCTACCAGAATAAACTAGCACAAAAAAGTCCAAATTGGGTGCATCCTTTACTTCAGAGGCAGCTCAAAATTGTGTTTGTTTAAAAATCCTTAATATTGGAATGGCATTATATATCATGCTTATTAGGATTAATTAAAAGGAAACTGTTTTTTTTAACACCTTGAATAATTACCAATAGGCCAGGTAGGTGTGGTCATGCTTCCTCAGGGGGATGTGTCCATGATAGCTTGTGCTCATAGAAAGGAAATGACACTGCATGCAGGGCCAGATTTGCCAAGAAAATGTAAAAGGATTGATCCCAACTCAGGGTTGTTACGAAGGACAAAAAGTTGTGTGCCTCTAGGTTCCGGTGATGAAAATTCACCTCTGGCTGGGTGGCATTCAACTAGAAAGAGGAGTGGTGCTGGAGCTTGGAAGGGTGGGTCTGCAGAGGACAGCACCAGAGAAAATTAGTATTCCAGTGAAAGCTGCATCTTTTAAAGGCCAGGTTCACCTTTATAAAAAAAACAACAAAAAAGACAACGCGATAAATGTACATGTTTTTGCAAGAAAAAAAAATGTGCATTTATTTTTTCACAGGAGACTGCAAAGCATTGTACCCACAATCAGTGGATCGTGGATGCAACGTCAGGCTCCTGCAAACTTCCTCCTGCTTTCTGTCCATGCCTCTGTATAGGTTTCCAGTTGGAGAGCTGGAGGAAGTGTCAGTGGACTGAGTGCAGTGATCATTGCACTCCAGTTCCATTGAGAACTATTCTGTCCCCCCACTGTGGCAGACGGCACTTGCAATTCATTCATTCACTCTGCATGAGGGAACTGGGGGACTGCTTGGGATTGGTATTTTTCTGCATGAAAGGGATAATTATTGAATGCCTTTTTTATCGTTAATTGTTACTACTACCTGAACTCCTTGCCGCTCTCTTAAAAAAAAAAAACCTTGTAGAATTTCAGACAGGAGGCACTGCCATTTTACCACAAACAATACAATATTCTTTTTAAATTGACTTTTACATACGAAATCGAGAATAAAGCAAGTTGGCTTGTACATGTAGGGCCCACTGCTTGTACTTAGGAGAAATACATTTTTTAACGATGCAGTGCACCACAATTCACAGAGCATTTACATCTGTGTGTTGTGGACATTGTTTCTACAGTAAATATGTGTTGGGGTTCCCTTTAAAATAAATGGCAATACAATGCGCTTAGTGAACTGAAAAAATGTGATCAATAAAATTAGCAAATAATGCACAGAATCTCTCTGCTGTTCTACTAAACATAAATGTGTATATGGAACAAGATATAGCTCCCCCATATCTGTATATAATAAACTCTATGCAGTAACAAAGATTGATGTATACAAGATTGTTTACATTAAATTGATCAAGCTTGATATAGGACATTTCTTTATATTCTAAATCTGCAGTCAAATCACAGGTTTGAAAGACAATCATATCATACTGTCTTACATGTCAAAAAGATTTGTAATTCTCTTCAACAGGGTTTCTGTTTCAGACACCCCTGCCAGATAGCAATACTAGGCCCTGGATCCCCGAGGCCTCTATGCAATCTGCATTGCAATTGAGCAATATATACTGGTTTAAGACCTGTCACAGCTTGTGATTGGACAATGACTGAGCAGGGACACACAAGCGACACACCGATGAGATCATCACTCTGCTCTCTTCCCCTCTTGGGAAGCTCTCAGTTTTGGATGGACAGTATTGTGCAAATCGAACAAATTATGCATACGGTATTTAACAGTAAATTCGTAATAAATTTTACTTTCACAACTGATTTACTGCATGCTCTATTTTACCACATTTTATTTGCCGTTATTTAATTCTTAGTGAATTGACCAGTTTGTTAAGTATATTTTTGTTTAGCCAGTCAAAATATTACAAAATTACATACCTGGGGCATTAATACCATGCTCGAAAAAGCCATGTTTTTTTCTCAAGCCTACAAGTTCTTTAGCCTAAAAAGCAAAGAATGTATGATATAGTAAAATATAAACGGACAATAATATTCTACATATACAAAGAAAGCAACAATGACAAGTCAGCCTATAGATGAAATGTGTTGGTTGAAATGCTACTAGTTCTGGACCATACCATACTCCATCATGAAGGATGGTAGCAAAACAAGTCAATAGGTGCTTTGAATAAGCTGAAATTTAAATTGGCGATATGTAATTATTAAAAACATGTCTAAATCCAAAAACAAAAATGTTAAATATATTGTAGTTTACCAGTCGATTAATACGGTGGCTGCATTTATTTTTTTTCTTCAGTTTTTTATTTTCATCTGGTGATCCTGCTAATAACACATTTTTTGTCCTGTAATGTATCTTTCGAGGAAAAGCGTTGTCACCCTAGGACATTACTACAGAACACCTTCAATTCTCATCTAGGAGGAGGGGTTCTGTAGTCATTAGAGATAGCTGGGAGCCTGGGAATAATGTAACAGATGTGTGGCACCAGATGTTATAAACTCACAAGATTTCTGTAAGGTATTTTTCTGCATTGGCAAACAGAAATAATAAAACACTTTCCATATTATATTTAACAGACCAATCAAAGGAGCAAATAAGAGAAGCTCAGTGTTGGAATTTGCATTTAATTTTTAAAATTGCAGTGTAACTTTTACCTTTTAGGACCACACTTGCATACAATGCACTGCTGTTGTGACCTTGTGGTTAATATATTTACAGTGTGGACAATGGTCTCTTATGTCCATCTAGGCACTGGAATTCACAAAACCCAACATTAGTGGCTAAAGTTCATGTGGGACAGATTGGATTTGTCCAATATGGAAGAAAAAGGCTGCCTAAGATTTGTTCATGACCTGAATGGTGTTTCATAAATGTTATTATCAAAGTCATTCATTAAATTTAAAGTATAATTGCTCTTTTATTATAACGAATGCATTTTTACTTGTCCCGGCAGCCTCAATAAAAATTATAATATTTTGGCTTATCTTTACTGAAGAGTCCTAAAACCAGCAGTATGGTCTTCAGTCTCCTGGCTCTGTGAGAGTACATTCTGCTTTGCTAGTCCCCTTGGAAGAGGAGTTGCTCATTGCCCAAAGCAGAGCAGATCTTTTACCTCCTAACATCAATGTTAAGTGGTGACTGAAAAAAAAATTGTTTAAAGGGATTGTAAAGGAACAAATATTTATTTTTACAAATAACAAACATGTCATACTTACCTGCTCTGTTCATTGGTTTTGCATAGAGCAGCCCCAATCCTCCTCTTCTTGGGTCCCTCATCGTAGCTCCTCTCCTTCATCTAGTGCCCACCAAAGCAAGCTGCTTGCTATAAGAGCACACCAAATATGGCTATAACTCACTCCCTCATCACTGGCTGTGATTGACAGCAGCGAGGGCCAATGAGGAGGGAGAGATCGGAGAGAGCTTCTGCTCTCACACACAGCGCTGGATTGAGATCAGGCTCAGATGTGTATAATGGGGAGGGAGAACCTGCACCCAGAAGGTTGTTTACTCTAACCACTTGAAGACCAAGCCTTTTCTTGCACTTTTTAAATTACAAGTTTAAATCAGTATTTTTTTTTATAGAAACTTACTTATAACCCGCAAACATTATATATTTTTTAGCAGAGACCCATAAAATGATGATCACTGCAATTTTTAATGTCACACATTTGCACGGCTTTTTTCAAAAGGAATTTTTAATGAATTAAAAAATAATAAAACACAATATACAGGCATACCCCACTTTTAAGTACACAATGGGGTTTATTTACTAAAGCTGGAAAGGGCAAAATCAGGCTCGCTTCTGCATAGAAACCAATGAGCTTCTAACCCCAGCTTGTTCAATTAAGCTTTGGTAATAAAACCTGGAAGCTCATTGGTTTATATGCAGAAGTGAGCCTGATTTTTTGCACTTTCCAGCTTTAGTAAATAAACCCCATTGTGTACTTAAGGTATGCCTGTATACCCCAATTTTAATTTAATATAATATGAAAGATGATGTTACGCCGAGTAAATACCTAACATACCACACTTTAAAATTGCGCATGCTTGTGGAATGGCGACAAGCTATGATACTTAAAAATCTCCATAGCCGGCGCTTTAAAGCGGAAGTAAACCCATCGATTTAACAGTTTAAAAAAAAAAAGGCATGCCGGGAATGCTAACTGCACATTGGCTGTGCTCTCAACCAAACAGTCAAACCATCCAATGGCTGGTGTCATAACGGATCACATGTGCAGCACCGTGGCAGTTGAAGATTAAACAGAGGCAAAGATGGCAGCTTCCTTGGCTGAAAACGATAGGGGGGTTTACTTCCGCTTTAAACGTCTTTGCAGATTACCTGTTTAGAGTTGCAGAGGAGGTCTAGCACTAGAATTATTGCTCTCGCTTTAACGTTCACAACAACATTTTGTTTGATCTTTTGCTTTAGAAAAAAACATTTTTACTTCCAGCATGGACCAGAAGTGATGTCATAATGTCGCTTCAGTCCGTCAAGGCCATAGAGGCAATCAGAAACAATATAGTCTCTCACTGCCTCTGGATCGTTTCTTGGGTGAGCCAGCAGAATTGGTAAGCCCAAGAGACACCAGTGAGCCGCTGCGATCGCTTTCATGAGAAAGCCAGCCGTCAGCTGAAAAAAAAGATGCCTGGGTTACTTCCCAGTGATCCACTTGCAAACCACAATGTATATATACATATTGCAGTCAGCAAGTGGTTTAATGCAAAGAATGTATTAAGATAAAACACCTTCAGCCTTTACAACCACGTTAATGCAAATTAAAGTGCATTTTCAGTTTTGCAGTTAACTTTGAGAAACTCACACTATATATTTCTTATGTGCTCCTATTCACACAGCACACCTAAAAACTATTAAAAAAACATTCCCTTTCTAGTTGTTTCTTCGGAGCAAGATTATACACAGGACTCTATAGGCAGCTTAAAATCGTTCAAAATCCCCACAAATTTAGTTTGCTTTTGGTGGTATTTGATCACTTCGGCGTTTATTTTTTGCGCTATAAAAACAAAAAAAGAGCGTAAATTTTGAGAAAAAAAACAAAAATTTCTGCTATAAAACATTGCAAAAAATAAATAAAAAAAAAAACAAAATGTATTCATCAGTTTAGGCTGATTTGTATTCTACTGCTACATATTTTTGGTACAAAAAATTCCAATAAGCGTTAATTGACTGGTTTGCGCAAAAGTTATAGCGTCCACAAAATAGGGGATAGATTTATGGCATTTTTATTTTATATTTTACTAGTAATGGCGGTGATCAGTGATTTTTAGCGGGACTGTGACATTGCGGTGGACAGATCGGACACCAGACATTTTTGACACTTTTTTGGAAACCAGTGACATTATTACAGTAATCAGTGCTAAATGCATCGTTATTGTATAATGACTCTGGTAGGGAAGGGGTTAACAGGGGCGATCAAGGGGTTAATTGTGTTCCCTGCAGGTGTTTTCTAACTTTATGGGGGACTGTGTGACTGGGGAAACTCACAGATTCATCTTCCTGCTTAGCAGAAAGACAGGAAGTGTGTGATCTCCCCTGTCAGAACAAAAATTTGCCTAGTTTACACAGGCAGATCCCCATTCTGTCACTGCGGGCAGGGCCGGCCCAAGACATTGTGCTGCCTGGGCCCAAGAATGAAATGCTGCCCCCCCCCCCCCCCAAAAAAAAATCACTCTTACCAAAAAGGCCCCCACATTCATTATTTTATATAATAACTAAGGGCACTTTCACACTGCCAGTGCCCGGGCGGCGGTGGAAAACCCCACTATTTTTAGCAGTGCTTTACCGTCGATTTAGCAGTGCTATTCTTTTTTTTTAATATATATTTTTGAGGGATATTTATTATAGTAAAAAGTATTGCTTTTTTTCAAAATTGACGGCATTTTTTTTGTTTATAGTGCAAAAAATAAAAACCACAGAGGTGATCAAATACCACCAAAAAAAAGCTATTTGTGGGAAAAAAAGGACGTATATTTTGTTTGGGTACAGCATTGCATGACTGCGCAACTGTCAGCTAAAGCGATGCAGTGCCGAATTGCAAAAAATGGCCTGGTCTGGAAGGGGGTAAAATCTTCCGGGGCTAAAGTGGTTAATGAAAGCTAGACTTAACAATATTCAAAACTACTTTTTAAATGAAATGTATAAGTGCGGCCAATACAGCAATTGTATTTATACAGTGTAACCCAGGGCACTGCAGAAAAATACACAAGTCACTGTAGGAACACAAAATAGATGCAGCCAGGGTTTTGCTTAATAATTATTGAGCCTGTTTATTTGTAAAGAGCATTGATAGGAGAAATACAATGATGCTGAAGAAGTCACATATATTTTTAGTGTTTTTTTTTTTTTGTTTTTTGGGGGGTGAATACATATTTGAAGGAGTTTTTTTTTGTTTTTTGGAGGGGGATTGTGTGTCTCAACTTAGCAAAACCACATTATTAACATTTGTATTTCTTGCTTAAATTTAATAGGAGTTTGTTGGTTGTTGGTGCCCCTTGTTAATTCTACTTTAGGATTAGTGAAATGTACCTGCCTACTCAAAGAAAAACTGTCATTGTAGAAAAGTAAAACACAATAGTCAATGATTATTTCAAATCCAAAAACATTTATTTAGGTCTCAGCAACAAACCAAAGAGGAACGCAGCCATGGTGAGACTTGGGGAATTTGCAAAGCCTTGGACACCCATGGCAACCATCATTTTTCACGCTTAAACAATTTGTGTGTGTGTCCATTCGATCGTACGCAACCTCGAACGTTCGGCCACTTATAATACGTGGTTTGGTGTTTTTTTTGGGGGAAAGGAAGTTTGTTCTCACTAGAAATGTCATCAAGAATGTAAAGCCAATTTATTCAATGTAAAGGAGAGGTCACCCAGTAGCTGCTTACCCATCTGGACTCTAGAGCACTAGTGCTGGGACACCCAAACCCCCTTTTTATTATGCTTTTCCACACATGTGCTCCAGTGGATACTAGAGGGGTGTCTCCATCACACAAACTTCTCCAGAAAAGCTAGTCAGTTTAGCACCTTTACAAAGTGACTACATTCATGTAGTTGTCATTTGTAACTGGCCAAACAAAAATAGTGTCCGTCACTTTCAAGCAATGTTTGTCATTTCCTAGTTCTGCCCTCAATAGATTGTGTTGCTAAATCTTCCTTTTGTACATTCTCATAGGGGAGCGAAAACTTGGGCCGTCTGAGGAAACCCCCAAACCAACACCTCCCAAAAAAGGG
Source organism: Lithobates sylvaticus (assembly GCA_028564925.1). NCBI lineage: Eukaryota > Metazoa > Chordata > Amphibia > Anura > Ranidae > Lithobates > Lithobates sylvaticus. The sequence goes on from CM053027.1 coordinate 337,866,051, forward strand.
GAAAGAGCAGAAGCAGAGGAGGAGGAGGAGGAAGGAGAGATCATCGAACTTGGAGAAATTGTCACCACAACAGGTGAGTGTGGGAGAACACAGCTACTGGTAAGCTAATCCATGTATGGCTGGCTCATTTCCAACACCCCATTTTTGTGTGTTTGTGGTTTTTAGGTGACGTGGATGTTGTGGAAGAAAAATCGCACTTTACCACAGAGAGTGCCCACGTACTCATCGGGGAGATAATGGTCTGCAATCGAGATCTAGATTACATAAAGCAAAACATCAATGATGAACAAAAATTGAAGAACATATTGATGTTTTAGGAGAAATACAATGATGCTGAAGAAGTCACATATATATATGTATCTTACTGTAATCTACAAAAAATATGAATATGTTTTTTTTTTTTTTACAGTGCATGTATTTAAAGAATTTAGCTTATATAGATTTATATATTTTTTCTGCTGCTGGATTTTCGGGCACAGCGCAGACGGTCACAGGTGTAGGTTAGTTCTGGATGACAGAACATGCAGCATCTCTGTCAGCTGTCACTTTTTATGTTTTTACTGAAAAATATACAGGCACTGGTCCAAAAAGGGTTTTAAAATAAAGCAGAGGCCAAAAGACCATTTTTTTTTAGACATTCTAAACAACTGCAGTGTATAACGTTTAGCAATTAAAGCTATACGGTCTGCATGAAAGATTATCAAAACTAATAAAACTATTCTAGAAAAAAAAAAAACAATAAATGAACCAAAAAAATCCCATCAAACAGGACATGGCAAATTCAGTAGCCGTGTGCTGATCCCCACAACATGTATCGCGGAGGAGCACCAACAGTGTGGCAAATTGTTAGGGGGGGTGGGGGTTTGATTTGCCATGGGAGGGGGGGTTCATTTGTTTGCCGCCCCCCCCCCAAACAAAAAAACACCAGCGGCCACTGTTTATAAGGGTTTTTATTGTGTTTTTCCAAGTTGTACAACAATAGTACAGAAAATTATACACAAGTAAGCACATTGGAAGTCCACTGTCACATAGTTAAAGAGAAGCCCGTCCCGTCTGTTACCACAGCAGACAGCCTGTGGTTCTCACAGAACTGTGAGGGTGCTGATGAGTGCTTCCGTAGTTCATTGACAAGCCCTGAAGCTTTCAAACAGACAGCCCGTACAGAGTTGCAGGCTTTTTTTTTCCTGCAAAAATTCTATGTTTTGTGCAGGTATTCATTTTTCCCAAAACGTGAACTTATCCTTTAGGAGACTGGAGGGTCTCTGTTACAAAGTCTCTCTAAATACCATATAAAGATTATAACATATAAATACCTTTTCTGTTACAAGGTTCCAGTTTACTTTCCAGAAATACATGGAAAAGAAGAGATCAATACAAGCAAACCCAGAAAACATTCCAATCCAAAAACCTGTTGAAGCAAATATTAACCTTTATTTTTCTAATTTAAAAAAGGATTTTTCAATTACATTTCTGAATACATAACATATGTAACATACAAAATATACCAATACAACATGCATGACCTCTTCATTTGGACTACAAGTAAATCCCAAATTTTCACATTAAATGTTTATTTATCTTGTGCATAGTAAAAAATGATCCGTGGACCATAGATTTCATTTTTATGAGCAATCTTTCGCTGATTTCATTTTCAATGATTGCTCAACACAGAAGAAAAAGACTAATTTGGTTGGATTCTAAAGCATTTTTTACCAAGACCAATTTGGGCTTTTTAAGTGAAAACAATAATTTACTGATCAAAAGGATCATTGGTGCAAACAATTTTTAAAGGTAAGAAAGCACATTATGTGTATCCAATTAATGCTGTAAGGCACATTCTGTTGATGCCTCATTTAGGAAAAGTACTTCATGTCCCGAGTCATGCATGATTTCCTCTCTTTGAAGTTAAACATGCTGTTCTTACACTTAATCTAAATTCTTGACCAATTCTTGGCTGGAAATAAACTTCAGAATTCCTTTTGTCAGTGTTGGATTCACAATTTTATAGCTATAAATAATATAAATAAGTTAGTTAGTCTTTCTTGAAGCCAATAGCTCAATCTCCAATTTGCTATCCAAAACACTTGATTCATTTCTTTGGATCTGAGCGCTAAGGAACCTCTCTCAGACATATCTAGCTGCTAGCTTTTAGCAGTTGTTATTACCTAATTGCATTACCCTCTTTTATTTTATGGAGGAATTTATCAAAACTGGGGCAATCAGAATCTGAAGCAGCTGTGCTTGGCAACCAATCAGTTTCTATCTTGAGCTTGTTCAGTTAAGCTTTTAAAATGAAAGATAGAAGTTGATTGGTTGCCAAGTACTGTACAGCTGCTCCAGATTATGGCTGCTCCAGTTTGATAAATTCTGTGTCTTCCCTCTCAACACCACTCATAATTGAGAAAATAATGTCTGTCCAGTCATATCCCTGATTACTGAGACACAGGATACTTAAGGCTGTAGTAGACTTGTTTCTCAGTCTCTATTATAAAAGAGCACCTGAAGTTAAAGTGGTTGTAAACCTCTGACATGAAAAAGGAACAAAGCATATTCCCCTATAGAGTGTGACTTTTGTCTGCTGCCTGCCTGCTGTGCTATCTGCCCTCCAATCAGTACTCAGGTTCCAGTCAGCTCCCTGCTATGTAGTCTGCAGTGTGTTATTTCCACTTCCTGCCTGCTAGAGCTCAGAAATCTATGTAAAAAGTGTGCTTTAGAAGGCTGTAGAGAAGAGACAGTGCAGTTAAACAGGTACAACTTAGGTAGGCAGATTTACTTTGTCTCTGTGCATCACCTGAGGCCAGTCACTTCATTGATTATATGCAAAGGTTTACAACCACTTTAATAAGCAATAAGAATACTCATCTATTGTTGTTGGTCTGTATCCTCGCACTGCCATTCTACATTTACCAGGGAGTGACTTTAAAATGTTTTGTTTTGATCAATAAAACCAAATGTTAACAAAAGAACATAAGCAAGTTACAGTAAAATGAAAATATAATAAAATTACTTTTTAATTACCTTTTATACCTAGTTCCAATGGAAGCATGAGGGGTACACCAACTGGAAAACTGATAAGGCAGTAACCTACAATAGTTGCCAATGCCCCAATCTCTGGCTTTCCAATGCCTCTAAGCAGTCCATTGAAAACACCCTGTACAAAAAAGAACATACAGAATTGAAGGAATGCTATATGTTTGGTCAGAAAATATTAAAATGTATTATGGTTTTGGCAGTGAGCCCTGAAATACATATACAAGTGTCACATTTAATGTGATACTAAACATACACTGTTTAATTTACATTGTACCTTCTATTTCTGTATGTGGATGATGGCACTGTAGTTATTTGAATAATAACAAAATAAATAAAAAATAAAACATCTAAGTACATTTTCACCTAATTGATATACAGCTGTTACATCACTCAGCTATTTCTCAGCTTGTCTGCTGGTAAACAAAAGCAGGAGGAGCTGCTAGTCCTCTGCTGTTGGTTGCATGTTAAAGAAAAAAAAAAAAAAAAACAGCATTTACAGAGTAAAATTAATTAGTATCAAACTGTTTTAAATTGTCATACAAATATACTGTATATTTGAAATTAAATCTTTATTATTTTGTGGAAATAACATGTTGGGCAGATTTCTGGGAGTCCCAGGCTGAGTCACGCCCCTCCAGCCTCTGTCTTAATAAGAGGGAGGTGAAGCCACCATTAATCTAGATGTAATATCCTGCCCCCATTGTGTCTAGTTGGTTAGTGGGCATGGAGGAGGGAGGGAGTGGGCTGTCATTTACCACTGTGTATACACTCACATGTACATGTGTGACTCTATAGCCACATGGGCTGCTCAGATGTGATAGGGAGGAAATGCTCAGGATAGAAAAACTCACTGAAAACTGAGCATGTGCAGAGTGGCCACCACAGCTGCAAAATCCCTAGCTGAATTGGGCACATGAAAAGAAGGTGAAGATAGAGAACAGTAGGATCCCCCAGGTTTTTTGCAGAATACAGAAAGTGAATCTCATAGTGACTGAGTGAATATGAACAACATGCAATACACCATTTATTGATAGTTTTTTTTTATGATGTGGGTTTAGTGACACTTTAAGTGTAACGTCTCATTAGTAATTGCTGTTCTTCCTCCATAGCATTGCAATAATCTTTAAATAGATTAAAAGAATTACACAGAGTGTGTCAAGACTACAGAAAAACCTCTTAATTTCCCTGTAGTTTATTACAGTAGTCTCCAACCAGTGGTCCATGAACCACTGATTGTTCATGAGAAAATTGTGGTAGTCCCCAGGGGTTCTGCTGCAAATCCACATTTTAGCAGATGTATACTGCCCAATGTTTCCAGTGTTGTCAATACTGTCAGTGCGCATTGATTCCTGATGTCTCCTCTGTAGTTGCAGCTCCTGTGAACTCAGAGGGAGGTGCCAAGAGTAGTGCAGAGAGGGGGAGGTGAGAAAGGAGGGGACTTCCAATGGCAGCGCTGATCACAGACTGTGGGAGAGAGCACGGAGCTGGAGCACATGACTGGATAAGGAGGTGAGATCCAATGTCGAGTCTGAGTAAGACAGCATTGTAATGCAGAGTGCAGGGGCCAGAGGGTGGCAGGGAGCCAAAGCATTGTGTGTGTATAAGGCAGCAGTGTGAGCCAGGGGGAGAGGGGCAGACAGCCAGAGCATCGTGTGTATAAGGCAGCAATGTGATCCGGGGGGAGAGGGGCGGAGAGCTGGAGCATTGTGTGTATAAGGCAGCAGTGTGATCGGGGGGGGGGGGGGGGGTGGCAGAGAGCCAGAGCATTGTGTGCATAAGGCATGTAAAATTCATGTTGGTGGTCCACAGAATTCAAAATTGTGAGTTTAGTGGTCCGTGAGGTCTAATAAAGCTTTCCAAAAACCTACTGTATATTTCAACATAATCATATACGGTAAGTAAGACACCCAGTATGAAACGAGCAAACAGCAAAGCATGAACTTTGACTCAAAAAGCAGTCAAAGCAGCAGGTATCATTATACATATACAGTAGAAATATAGAAATGTCCATAGGGGGCTCACAGGCGCCACCCCCCTAGTCACAAAAAAAAGGGCCCTTTAAATTTTTTTAAAAGTAAATAAAATAAAAAAGGTCCTTTAAGTGCACTGTGTTTGGGCGCTGGACACAGTGCACTATAGGAAGCGTGATGTCTAGGCAATCACATGATTGCAGGCAAGACGCTTCATTTGCCTGGTTTTGACCTGCCTTGTGGCGCAATGGAGTGTGCCTGAATACTTCCTCCCTTACTGTTATTATGCTTGCCTTGTTTTTGATTGGCGGTGCTTTCCTTCAGAGTGTTGGCATCACTTCCGGTTTCCCGGCTCAGAGTGGACTGAGAAGGAGTGCGATCAGCATCAGCGTGGTGAAGCCGGACCTAAAACAGGTGGACTATCTAGTGTGAGCTGGAGCAGGCAGGGGGATAGGAATACACAGCAGCTCCGTGTTCGTGTTACACTTTGAGCTAAGGATCGGATTGTAAATACATCTGATGTGAGAGGGAGTGCACAGACAGTATTTCATGTGATGGAACAGCAAGCTGGAAGTAAAAGTGAAAGTCCGAATGAGTAAAGCTCTCTGCTCTGCTCTCTGTATTATGATCGCTCTGACTTGCTGCCATCCATGGAGGAGCTGTGAGTGTTAACCATTTCTTATCTGCTGCAAGAACATGCTACACTGCTGCTTTTCTCTATCCTTGCAATAAATCTTATATAAAGTGAAATTCTGTCCTCTGGAGTCTTCTCACTGTCTCCATGATTTACTTACACTGGGCATAAAAAGCTGACTTGCTATATGCTTGCTGACAGAGGTGTAACTGACACCTATTCTGTTTGCAATGAGGTGTCAGTTTATCCTCAGGATTCAAACTGAAACTTCACTTGCAACTTGCTAAGAAAAATAAATAAATAATCAAGAGTATTAGTTACAACTTACCTGGCCGGATGTCCTGGTCACTCACTAAATGAGGATAGCGATGACATCAGCCGCCGGGTGTATTAGACAAAACCACAATGATGACGATTATGATGATCATCATCATCATCGTATAATAGACCTGGCATCATCACTATCCTCATCATTATATAATACACCTGTCATCGCTATCCTCATTATTGTATAATACACCCATCATCTGATGATGGGTGTATTATACAATGAGGAGGATGATGATGGGTGTATTATACAATGATGAGGATGATGATGGGTGTATTATACAATGATGAGGATGATGACGACGACTGGTGTATTATACGAGGAGGATGACAATGACAGGTGTATTATACAATGATGAGGATAGTAGTGACATGTGTATTATACAATGATGATGATAATGACAGGTGTATTATACAATGATGAGGATGATCATGACGGGTGTATTATAGAATGATGAGCATAGCGATGACTGACAGGTGTATTATACAATGATGATGACGGGTGTATTATACAATGATGATGGGTGTATTATACAGTGATGAGGATGACGGATGTATTATACAGTGATGACGGGTGTATTATACAGTGATAGGCACCTGATCTGTGTGGCTGAGCTGTATGCTATATATCCTGATATGTGAGGCTGAGCTGTATACCCTTATCTGTAATGCTGTATACCCTGATCTGTGAGGCTGAGCTATATACTCTGTGCTATGATGCTGAGCTGTATACCCTGATCTGCTAATTCTATATACCCTGATCTTTGAGGCTGAGCTATATACTCTGTGCTGTGATGCTGAGCTGTATACCATGATCTGTAATTCGATATACCCTGATCTGTGAGGCTGAGCTATATACTCTGTGCTGTGATGCTGAGCTGTATACCATGTTCTGTGAGGCTGAGCTGTATACCCTGATCTGTAATGCTATATACCCTGATCTGTGAGGCTGAGCTGTATACCCTGATCTGTGAGGCTGAGCTGTATACCCTGATCTGTGAGGCTGAGCTGTATACCCTGATCTGTGAGGCTGAGCTGTATACCCCAATCTGTGATTCTGGGACTGTATACTCTGCCCTGAGCTGTATATTCCTGACACTGTGGGTGGAATCAAGTGGATTACAGGGAACAGAGTGGGTGGATTATATAAGGGATGGAGCTTATGAGAAGTGGGAGTGGTCAAAAAGGAAGGGCGGGGTCTGCCCCCCCCATCCTAAAACTTCACCAGTATATGTATATGTTACATATCTTAAACAAATTAAATAGTTGACAAGTGCATCTCACCCTTAAGTACCCTAGAGGTAAAAATACAAAAAATAAAAATATACTTACAGCCGGTGAACTAACAACATAAAAAAGGGCACAGATAGGCATGGTTTGGGACACCAGAAATATAATAGCCCTAAAAAATAAATAATGACACCAGTATAATTTCAGGTCAATGCAGGACAGATTATATAGTAAAAAAATGTTTGATTGTTATTTATAGGCAAAAAGTAAGAGTGGACAACTGTTTTAGAAAGACAACGACCAGTATATAGAGACACAGCGTAATAAACAGTGCTCTAATGCAATCTAACAGAGTATGGTATCTATTTATCTATGGTAAATAGTATTTATAGTTGCACAAAGTGCAGGTCGGAACTTTACAGACATAGAGAGAAACTTCCCTACAAGCTGAATCTTCTGCAGTGTACTACGGTACCGACCTGAGGTACAATGTCTTCATCCACCATATACAATAGGTGAATAGAGGCTGTTTCTGATCTGCTGGCATGCACCTAAGCACTGATCATTGAGCTGTGTCACTTCACTAAAATATTTTTTTACCCCAACATTTAATATTCCTGATATGTGTCTGTTGTACCATGTACTTGTGTTAAAAAGTATCTCGCACTCTTTCTATAGATTTTTTTGCCTGAAATACCTGGTGATCCTGCCAGTCCCCGTTTTCCTATTTCAATCTCACCACACTAGGCATGACAGTATATTTATCTCAGCATGGTCAGCTTTTCTGGCTGTACAATGATAAGACTTGTTTTGACATGCACCCCCCCTCCGCACAGCCATTCACTCGGAAGATCAATGTACTGCTGTTTATCCACCCCCACGTCTCCAAGTCCCTTATGCAGCTGAGAACAGGGATTGTGTGATCACTTTTAGAGTAAATAAATGCTGTGAAGTGAGAGTGCTTAAAGTGGTTTTAAAGGCAGAAGGTTTCTTATCTTAATGCATTCTATGCATTAAAATAAAAAAAACCTTCTGTGTGCTGCAGCCCCCCTCAGCCCTCCTAATACCCATCTGAGCGCATCTCAATCCAGCGATGTTGCAGGAGTGTCGCAGCTGCCCAGGACTCTCCTCCTCATTGGCAGCGCCGCGCCATCGGCTCCCGCTGCTGTCAATTAAAGTCAGTCAGCCAATGAGGAAAGAAAGGGGGCAGGGCCGAGCTACGGCTGTGTCTGAATGGACACACTGAGCTGTGGCTCAGCTCGGGTGCCCATATAGCATTCTGTGGGAGCACTCAACAGGAGGGAGGGGCTGAAGAGGGACCCAAGAAGAGGAGTATACAATTGGCTGCTCTGAGCAAAACCACTGCACAGAGGAGGTAAGTAGAACATTTTATTTATTTATTTTTTTGTTAAAAATAACAAACAAGGGGGCATTACAATCAATTTAAATAAATATATATATGTATTTGTTTTTTTTCATAAACATATATATTTTAATTGTTTATTTTTATCAATCTAGAAAAAGCAAAATGAGCAAACAGAAGAATAATCTAAACCAAACCAATATTTGGTGTAAATACCCTTTGGCTTCAAACCAGCATCAATTCTTACACTTGCACACATTGTACACTTGCACAAAGTCAGGGATTTTGTAGGATTAGAGTCAGGTGCATTATTGGCATAATTGGTTAATCAAGTGCTAATGACCATCAATGTCATATGTAGGTTGAAACACATGGGTTTATTTACCAATGCTGATTTGTGCAAAATTAGACGCACTTCTAGATAGAAACTAATCAGCTTTCAGGTTTTATTGCCAAAGCTTAATTGAACAAGCTGCGGTTAGAAGCGGATTGCTTTCAGTGCAGAAGTGAGCCCAATTTTGTACTCTCTAGCTTTACTAAATTAACCCCACAGTCATTAACAAACAAAAACAGTTGTGTAGGAGGCTTAAAACTGAGTGAGAAACAGCCAAACTCTGCTACTAAGGTGAGGTTGTGGAAGACCGTCTCATGTCATAGGTCATACACAGAGCCGATCCGCCCTATACGCGGACTACGCAAGCTGCGTAGGGCCCCGCGGCGGATCGGCTCTGCTCGGGGGCCCCTGGGGCCGCTGCCGCCACTGTGAGGGCAGCGGCGCCTGAAAAAAGATGGCCGCGGGGTCGACATGCAACTGCGCATGCGCCCGCCTTTCCGAAAATTGCCGAGCAGCGGCAACAGCGCTGGCGCATGCGCAGTAGCCCGACATGCAACTGCGCATGCGCCGGCGCTGTTGCCGCTGCTCGGCAATTTTCGGAAAGGCGGGCGCATGCGCAGTTGCATGTCGGCCCCGCGGCGATCTTTTTTTCAGGCGCCGCTGCCCTCACAGTGGCGGCAGCGGCACCAGTGACACGATGGCGCCAAGTGGCGCCATTTAAAAAAATAAAACGTCCCCTCCGCAGCCTCTTACCTGCTGGGCCCCCTCCCCCTTAGCAGCCTCTTACCTCCTGGGCCCCCTCCCCCTCGCAGCCTCTGACCTCCTGGGCCCCCTCCCCCTCGCAGCCTCTGACCTCCTGTCCCCCCTCCCCCCTCCAAGCCTCTGACCTCCTGCCCCCCCTTCCTCAGCCTCTGACCTCCTGCCCCCCTCGCAGCCTCTGACCTCCTGCCCCCCTTGCAGCCTCTGACCTCCTGCCCCCCCTCGCAGCCTCTGACCTCCTGTCCCCCCCCCTGCAGCCTCGGACCTCCTGTCCCCCCCCCCTCGCAGCCTCGGACCTCCTGTCCCCCCCTGCAGCCTCTGACCTCCTGTCCCCCCCCCTTCGCAGCCTCTGACCTCCTGTCCCCCCCCCCTTCGCAGCCTCGGACCTCCTGTCCCCCCCCCTCGCAGCCTCGGACCTCCTGTCCCCCCCCTCGCAGCCTCGGACCTCCTGTCCCCCCCTGCAGCCTCTGACCTCCTGTCCCCCCCCTTCGCAGCCTCTGACCTCCTGTCCCCCCCCTTCGCAGCCTCTGACCTCCTGTCCCCCCCCTTCGCAGCCTTGGACCTCCTGTCCCCCCCTGCAGCCTCTGACCTCCTGTCCCCCCCCTCGCAGCCTCGGACCTCCTGTCCCCCCCCTCGCAGCCTCTGACCTCCTGTCCCCCCTTGCAGCCTCTGACCTCCTGTCCCCCCCCTTGCAGCCTCTGACCTCCTGTCCCCCCCCTTGCAGCGTCTGACCTCCAGTCCCCCCCTTGCAGACTCTGACCTCCTGTCCCCCCCCTTCGCAGCCTCTGACCTCCTGTCCCCCCCTTCGCAGCCTCTGACCTCCTGTCCCCCCCCTTCGCAGCCTCTGACCTCCTGCCCCCCCCCTTCGCAGCCTCTGACCTCTCCTGTTGCCCCGCACAGCCTCCCACAGCCTCTGACCTCTCCTGTTGCCCCCTGCAGCCTCTGACCTCTCCTGTTGCCCCCCCCCCGCAGCCTCTTACCTCTCCTGTTGCCCTCCCCCCACAGCCTCTGACCTCTCCTGTTGCCCTCCCCCCACAGCCTCTGACCTCCCCTGTCCCATCCGCAGCCTCTGACCTCCCCTGAGTCAAGAGAGGGAGAGCAGCCAGGATGGGGGTCATGGGAGAAGTCAGACATGTATGGACTGCGGAGAGGAAACTATGGGATAAAACCAGAGCCACCAAGCTGGAGCCGACTGACTGAGCCCTGCATGATGCACCTGAGAGGAGGTCAGTGACAGCACCGCCAGGCCAGTCTAGGGGGGGTCAATACAATATTGTAAGGGGACACTGATATAAAGGTTTCCCCCTTATCAGTAAACCCCCTTATCTTAGTGTTTTCTTTCTCTGGTCACCAGAGTCCTCCCCACAGTCCCAGAGTTCCCCTTTACATCATAGTATGCAGGATTCCACCTTACAGTGCAAGGGGGAACTCTGATGTAAAGGGCAATGACCCCGATCTAAGGAGGGGCTTTATAGGGATGCTCTCTGGGGACCCTGATGTAAGGGGGGTGCTCTCTGGGGACCCTAATGTAAGGGGGTGCTCTCTGGGGACCCTGATGTAAGGGGGGTGCTCTATGGGGACCCTGGTGTAAGGGGGAGGCTCTCTGGGGACCCTGGTGTAAGGGGGAGGCTCTCTGGGGACCCTGATGTAAGGGGGGTGCTCTCTGGGGACCCTAATGTACGGGGGTGCTCTCTGGGGCCCCTGATGTAAGGGGGGTGCTCTCTGGGGACCCTGATGTAAGGGGGGCACTCTCTGGGGACCCTGGTGTAAGGGGGAGGCTCTCTGGGGACCCTGGTGTAAGGGGAGGCTCTCTGGGGACCCTGGTGTAAGGGGGAGGCTCTCTGGGGACCCTGGTGTAAGGGGAGGCTCTCTGGGGACCCTGATGTAAGGGGGGTGCTCTCTGGGGACCCTGATGTAAGGGGGTGCTCTCTGGGGACCCTGATGTAAGGGGGAGGCTCTCTGGGGACCCTGATGTAAGGGGGAGGCTCTCTGGGGACCCTGGTGTAAGGGGGAGGCTCTCTGGGGACCCTGGTGTAAGGGGAGGCTCTCTGGGGACCCTGGTGTAAGGGGAGGCTCTCTGGGGACCCTGGTGTAAGGGGGGACCCTGGTGTAAGGGGGGGGCTCTCTGGGGACCCTGGTGTAAGGGGGGGACCCTGGTGTAAGGGGGGGGGCTCTCTGGGGACCCTGGTGTAAGGGGAGGCTCTCTGGGGACCCTGGTGTAAGGGGGGGCTTTCTGGGGACCCTGGTGTAAGGGGGGGCTCTCTGGGGATCCTGATGTAAGGGGGGGCTCTCTGGGGACCCTGATGTAAGTGGGGGATCCACACTCAGATATGTAAAGATATATATATTGTATACATGTCTGTTCTATTTTGTTGTACTTATTCTTTGACTGTTTTGTTTAAAGGAGGGAGGATTGTATTGGGTGCACTGAAGTGTCAGGTGTGACTGTGTGGCAATGGCAAATGGTTTCCATAGCTCACGGCATCACGGGTCAGGTAGAGGGCCCCTCAGCAGAATTTTGCTTAGGGCCCCAGGGAGGTCAGGATCGGCACTGGTCATACACCACGGCAAGACTGAGCACAGCAACAAAACACAAGATAGTTATACTGCATCAGCATTTAAAAGCAGACGGGGGGTTTAAGATGTGTTCAAGCATAAAGAAATGGGCAATATTGAGGACTGTAGACACAGTGGTTGGCCAAGGAAACTTAATGGAGCAGATGAAAAGCTGGACTTCCCTTCAATATTGGAAGATGTTATGCAGTTTTATCAATACAGAAGTGGCGCAAACCAGTGGGACCCAGGTACACCCATCTACTGTCCAGAGAAGTCTGGCCAGAAGTGGTCTTCATGACCCAGGTACACCAATATACTGTCCAGACAAGTCTGGCCAGAAGTGGTCTTCTTGGAAGAATTGCAGCCAAAAAGCCATACCTCTGATGTGGAAACAACCAAGGTATGCCAAGTTCCTTCACAAATGTGCAACTTGTATGCAAGTGTACCTAGAAGAACTGATACTGTTTTAGAGGCAAAGAGTGGTCACACCAAATGTTGATTTGATCTCTATTCTGTTCATTTACTTTCCATTTCGCTAACTGATAAAAAATAGAATATTAATACTTCTATTTCTAAAAGCATTCTTAAATTTACAGCATTTTTTCATACCTGCCTAAAACATTTGCGTCTGTCTGTCTATCCTATATTTTTTTTCTATTTTCTAGTTTAAACTGAATGTATTTTTTTTTTTACAAGGCAAGGGTTCACATATACTTTAGGTCTAACATGGAGATGGAAGACAATTCTTAAAAAAAAAAAAAAAAAAAAAAGACAAAGGGGACTTTTTATAAAAGGTTTGATGGCCAATTTTGCCATTCAACCAAAATTCTTTGAGGAACTTTCTCTCCATTTGTGAAGCAAGATTTGTGAACATTCGTTCAGTGAAAATTATAATCTGCGACGTTTACCAACATCTGTTCGTCAAAGGGAAAAGGTCTGTAACATTCACCTTCACCCTCAGCCTGTTTGGAATATACCTGGTCAAGCTATTGTGTCAAAGTTTGTTTTCATATAAAAAAAATAAAAAGGATTCGATTTACAAGCTGCTGAAATATTTAATTTACTACTCATTGCTATGGGGTTACCAGCCTACATGTCTGGTGTATTAAGCTGGTTAGATGTGGAAAGGGAGTCATGCTATTTATTTATTTTTTACTTACTTGATTTTTATTGTATGTTTGTTTGCTTGCTTAAGAGACAGCTGTCCTAGGACAAAAACTGCATAAAATCTCAGTTACTGCATGTTGAAGAGTTACAATCAGCAAATTCATCTGCTGGCTTAAAATCTGTGTCAATGTACTTATGGAATTTCGTGACCATTCACCAGCTGCACATTTTGTAAATACAGTGCCTTGAAAAAGTATTTATACCCCTTGAAATTTTCCACATTTTGTCATGTTACAACCAAAAATGTATTTTATTAGGATTTTATGTGATAGACCAACACAAAGTGGCACATAATTGTGAAGTGGAAGGAAAATGATACATTTCAAAGTGTGGGGTGCATTTGTATTCAGCCCCCCTGAGTCAATAATTTGTAGAACCACCTTTCACTGCACTTACAGCTGCAAGTCTTATTGGGTATATTTAGAGAGTGACATTTTTGCCCATTCTTCTAAAAAGTATTGACTCAGGGGGGGGGGGGGGGGGCTGAATACAAATGCCCCCACACTTTTCAGATATGTATTTGTAAAAAAAATTGAAAAACATTTAGATTTTTCCTTCCACTTCACAATTGTGTTGGTCTATCACATAAAATCCCAAATAAAATACATTTACGTTTTTGGTTGCAACATGACAAAATGTGTAAAATTTCAAGGGGTATGAATACTTTTTCAAGGCACTGTAGGGTAAATGTGACGTGGTATGCCAAGTAAATACTGTTTGAATGTCACTTGGGTAAATAGCAGTAATGAACTCACTGTGTGAATTTACCAGTAAATCCTTTATAAATATATCCCAAAATATTAACAAGGAAATCACATTTTTGATACTAAAATCTTTTAGTGTGGCTTGGCTGTTCAGATATGTAAAATGCTGAATAATAAATATTATTTCCGTTTGGACTTTAGTTTATATAAAGGGATCAGAAGCAGATGCAAACAATTTTAGTTATCCAAAAAAACAAAAAACAGTGTTCATTTTTCTAAAATGATACCAGTATCACATACTTATCATTGGTAAATATTTCTCCAAGTGGTTTCTTCAGGACAAGGAGTAAAATGAAGATTATCGGTGTAAATAAAGCTGGAAGAAACAGAAATGATACATATACATGAAGAGCTGGATTCTACACAGGCAAACAAGGATACACAAAACTCTCTAATATACAACAGAGTTTGGAATGATCTGCCACAACAGAACTTTTACTTCAGCATTTGATACATTGCCAAATATATAGTTTTTTTATTTCTTAGGTCCCTTTCTTTTTTTTTTTTTTTTTTTTTTTAATTCTTTATTTGTGAGATAATCAGTTAACATACAAATATAAACTTTGAAACAAAGGACATCAACCATCTGTTAACTTCAACATTTTTATCCCTCGACTTGAGAGTTGTTAGATAGTTATGAACCACTGGAACTTAGGTCGAGTGTTCCTCGATATCCATCTGAATGAGGAGGGGGGCAGGTAACCCCCCACCCCCTCCGCTGTGGTGTTCTAAAGCATTGGTTAGTTCTGTTCACATTTTTTAATCAAAAGTCTACCCATGAGTCGACTTACTTTTCTTTATAAGAGAGGAGGGAAAAGAAAGAAGAGTGGGGGAAAAGTAAAGGATCAGGAAAAAGCCGAATGATAAAAAGAAAGGAATCAACAAGTAGGGGGTGGACAGGGGGGTGGGGGGGGGGAAGGGGGGCTAGTCCGTCCTCCAGCTCCCCCCAGCTCGGTCGTCTTGCTGAGTCCGGGGTTCGACATACCCCAACGCTCAAGTCGTCAATCTCGCATACTCCTCCGAGAAATAGAATTCAAGCCAGTAGTACCATTTTTTGAGATATTGTTCTCTGAGGCCTTTGTCAGATGCCACCAGGTCCTACATCCTATGGATGTCCGCTACTTTTTTCAACCACATTGCTACTCCTGGGGGATCTGTCTGTTTCCACATTAGGGGAATACAACTTTTTGCTGCCGTGACCAGGGAGGGGATGATGGATTTCCTATAGACCTTACCTGGAATCTCGTGGTGATGTATTAGGAAGAAGCCTGCAGTCATGGGCAGGTCTCTATCCACAAATTTCTGCAAGATTCGGTGGACTTCCGTCCAAAACGGGGTCAGGAGTCTGCAGGACCAGAAGATGTGGAGCAGGCTACCCGCCTCCTCTCCACATCTCCAGCATCGGTCCGAGCTCTGAGGAAACATTTTATGTAATCGCACTGGGTTGTAGTACCAGCGCGTGAGGACTTTGTACCCTGACTCTTGCTGGTTAGCACTCACTGATGTTTTGATCGTGAAGAGGAGGATCCTCTCTACTTGTTTCTCTGTGAATTCCAACCCAAGGTCTCGTTCCCATTTTTCTATAAATGGCAGCTTAAAGTCAGGAGGTGGGATATTCAATGCCTGGTATGTCAGTGAGATTGTGTGTCTTATAGGCTCCTGATCCGAGCATAGCTGCTCAAATGGGGTTAGCTTTCTCATGAATGGCCTCGGGTGAGGCTGTGTCCTGATAAAATGTAATAATTGGACCTTTTGCCAGAAGGGAAGGCTGCACAGAAGAGGGTCTTCTAATATTTCAGTTCTAGTCATCCATCGTCCCTCTCTAATGAAGTGTCTTAGTTGGTGTTTTCCGTTCATCCATAGGTCTTGGAACCTAGGATCTTCCATGCCCGGTTTAAAGTCCGGGTTCCCCACTACTGGGGTCAATGGGGAAGGTAGGGATATCCCCAACAATTCCCCAGTGGCCTTCTGGGCTACTCTCCAAGTCTCTCCCACCGTGGGATGCTTAGTTACCTGCTCCGCGTAGCCCCTCCGGCAACAAGGCAAGCCCCGCAGATCCACTCCCGTCATGTGCTGCTCTATTTGGACCCATTGCTTGAGTGTCCCATGGCGACACCAATCAATGATCCTGGTCAAGTGACAGGCTATGTGATATCTGGACACATCTGGGAAGGCTATGCCCCCTAGCACTTTTGGTAATCTTAGAATGGACTGGGCCAGTCTTGGTGGTTTGCCTACCCAGACGAATCTGACGAGTGATCGATTGAGTGCCCTCAAGAAAGTGCTTGGTATCTTAATTGGTAGGGCTTGAAGGTAGTATAATATACGAGGCATGACATTCATTTTTATTATGCTACACCTTCCGAACCATGAGAATAAACCAGTGTTCCATTGCTGCAGGTCCCTATTAATATTCTGCAGGAGGGGGGGGGGGAATTGAGGGAGAAAACGTTCTCAATTTTGTTAGGTAAGTTAATCCCCAGGTACTTAATGTGGGTGTTAGCCCACTTGAAAGGGAAGTCTGCTTGTAGTAGGGTGTATGTAGGGTTGGGTACAGAGACATTTAAGGCCTCTGATTTCTGGAAGTTGACCTTAAAAAAGGACAATCTTCCATATAGCTCCAGTTCCGCCATTAGGTTGGGCACCGAGATAAGGGGATTAGTCAAAAAGAAGAGCAGGTCGTCTGCAAATGCAGCTATCTTTGGTGAAAGTGATTCCCCCAGGTCAATGCCGGTTATGTCAGGACTGTTTCTAACCGTGAGTAAAAAGGGCTCTAAAGACAGGATGAAAATTAAAGGGGAAAGAGGACACCCCTGTCTTGTACCATTAGTGATGCCAAAGGCGGGAGGCCGACGGTCTGGAATAGATGGCCTGAATCCAGGTCAACATTCTCTGTCCCAGTCCAATGTGGCGGAGGGTTTCCATAATGAATGGCCAGTGGACCCTATCAAACGCCTTCTCGGCGTCGGTTGAGAGCAACACTAATGGGGTACCCCTTGATTTAGCCGCATGAATGAGGTTTAGTGCCTTAGCGGTGTTATCTCTAGCCTCCCTAGAAGCCACGAACCCCACCTGGTCCGAGTGGATTATTGCTGGGATCCATTCGGACAGCCACATTGATAATGCCTTCGTGAAGATCTTCAGATCCACGTTGAGTAGGGAGATTGGCCTGTAGTTCTGGCAGAGTAGGGGGTCCTTTCCTTCTTTGGGAATGACTGTAATAAAGGCCCTAAGTGTGTCCTCAGGTGGTGTGCTCCCCTCCCCCGCCTCGTTATATGCTGCAAGGAAATGGGGCATCAGAATGGCGCTAAAGGTTTTGTAGTACCCCAGTGAGTATCCGTCAGGCCCGGGGGCTTTACCCGTTTGCATACCAGCTATGGCCAACGTGATCTCATCCCCCGAGAGTGGTTCTTTTAGAGTACCTAAGGCCTCTTCCGGGAGCTGTGGGAGCCCTGATTTTTGAATATAGGATTTTATAGCTTCCCTTTCTAAGGATTTCCCTCTTTCTGACTGTTTACGAGGTAAGTTGTATAAGGAGGAATAGTATTTGCAGAACTGGTCTGCAATCTCTTCTGTGGTGTGGGCCTTTGCTCCCCCTTCCTTCCTAAGCTCTGGAATGAAGGCTTGCGATCGTTGGGACCTCAAAGCCCTCGCTAGCAGCTTACCGCATTTATTACTATGTTCGTAGAAGGTGCGTCTGCATTTTGCTATGACCGCCTTAGCTCCGAACATAGCTAGCTCTTTCAGTTGATTCCTCAGACCCGTCAGTTCATGCAAGGCCTCTACAGCTAATGTCTGTTTGTGCCGGGTTTCCACTGACCTAATCCTGTCCAGGAGGTCTACTGTCTGTTTGGCCCTGGCCCTCTTAATTCTAGTACCAATTCTTATAAGGGTCCCTCTAATTGTACACTTATGTGCCTCCCACACCATCAGTGGCGTGCTGCCTGTGTCAACATTGGAGTTAAAGAAATTCCTCAACTCCCTTGAGATTTCTTCTACTACCTCTGGGGTCTGGAGTAGGGATTCGTTAAACTTCCATTGCCACTGCCTGTGGCCTGCTTCCAGAATGTCAGTGTCAATGAAGACCGGTGCGTGGTCCGAGAACGTAATGGATCCTATGGAGGCTGAATGGACCTTGGATAGCAGGGATTGGGGTAGCATGATTAGATCGATTCTGGTGTAGGAGTCATGTGGGTGGGAGTAAAAGGAGTAATCCCTTCGGGTGGGATTCAACACTCTCCACACATCCACCAAGTGGAATGAGTAGAGGTTTCTTTTTAGGCGTTTAAGGGCCGGGTAAGAGATCTGTGATGCCTGTCTGGACGAGTCGAGGCAGGGATCTAGCGTTACATTCAGGTCGCCCCCTAAGATCATCTCCCCCTCAGCAAATTCCTGTAGTTTAGACAGCGTCGGCTCCAGGAAACCCAACTGTCCCGTGTTGGGGACAATGGCGTCCCTAGGGGGGGGCCAGAGGGGGCCCTGACCCCCCCAAAATGATGCTGTGCCCCACCATGTGCCCCCCCAAAAAAAACACCCAAAACATTTTTACAAAAAGGCAATGTCTTTTTGTTTGCATCCGTAGCGGATGCGCCACATCTTACTCAGGCTGCCGCTGGAGTAACACAGTCTCTATTGAGAGGGGGAGTATTCTTCTAGCCTGGACGCGTGGGTAAGTGTGTGCACTGCAGTACACTGTAATCACTGAACTGCATTATCTCCATCCCTTCTCTCCCCCATCTTTCGCTCCCCCTCTCCTGTTCTTTCAAGACCTTCACAACTTACTTTCACTTTCAGTTAGGCAGGTAATAGACTATGCAAATTCCTTTCCTGCATCCACAGAGTGCAGGAAAGAAACTTGCATGATTCCCCCATTAACACAGACAGTGGTGACAGGGGAATATCCTTCCTGCCCAGCAATTGTATTCTCCCAACAAACAGTCATTATCACTAGTGGCTATAGCAACCACTAGTGATAATCATAAGAGTATCTGTCAGGCTGGTTGTTCCCAATTTGATCGATCAACTTGGTACATTCAGCCTGCTCATTAATGGTTCAAACCTCAACCAGCTGAGATTTAAACTGCCTATGGCTGGTCTTAGCACTTAGGCAGCCCATACATTGATCACTTTTTTCATTTAACTAGTAGGTTGCATGAAAAAAAAGAAATGATCCAATTCTCCCATCTACACATTATAGGTGAATGGGGGAATCCTTGCAGTGTGGACCAGTGGTGGAACTACCAGGGTTGCTGCCCTGTCCCGGCTATTCACAGCGCTGGTCTCTGTCTCCATGGCAGCAGTGGCACATTGGAACCCAGTGCTGGTTACTTTATGGGGCTAATGTACAGGAGAGCCAGCACAATTTGTTGTTAGAGATGGGCAGGGCATGTTCAAAATCCCACATGCCCGAGCCCATCAGGAAGCCCACACTGCACAGCGCTAAGCACAAGCAGTGAGACATTTCCTGGTCCGCAGCTGCACAGATCAGGAATGTCTCACTGCCTGCGATTAGCCGTGTGCAGTGTCGGCTTCCTGGCGGGATTGGGCATGTGGGATTTCAAACACACCCGAGCCCATCTCTAATGGTTGTAGAGTAGACAGTTGACCTCCCTGCAGGTTGCTTAGCAGCAGTGCAGCCTTCTCTGACATGCTGATCGTGATGCAATCCAGGTGATGCTCTTAGTCAAATCCTAGTGTTAAATATCATAGTGATTTTATTGATCAAAGCCCACACCTTACAGGCATAGAGCCCACATCTTACAGGCATAGAGCCCACACCTTACAGGCATAGAGCCCACACCTTACAGGCATAGAGCCCACACCTTACAGGCATAGAGCCCACACCTTACAGGCATAGAGCCCACACCTTACAGGCATAGAGCCCACACCTTACAGGCATAGAGCCCACACCTTACAGGCATAGAGCCCACATGGCTGCTGAACATACGGTTGATGTGGTTGTACTCTTGATGCTAATAAATACTGTGATTATTAGATCTGACTGGGAGCATCACCTGGATCACATCCCGATCAGCATGTCAACAGAGAAGGTTATACAACATTACTGCTGCTAGGTGACCAGCTGGGGGCTCGGCTCTCTACAACCAATAGTGCCAGCCTTCCCCTGCATGCACCCATAATGTCACCAGCACTAGGTCCTAATAGACTGCTGCCACTGCCAAGGAGACAGATGCCAGACCAGCACTGTCAATAGCAGGGGCAGGACAGCACAGCAAGAGGAGGCTGGGGAACACCACAGTGGCAGAACACCAAGGCCCGGTGGCAAGACAACCTTTGCAACCCTGATAGTTCTCCCACTGCTTTGGACCCTTATATTTTCTTGGTATGCTGGTGACATATATCTCTTGTTTTCTGCCACCCTGGGGATCGTAGTAAAATTGCATTTTATAGTTTGCCCCCCTACTTTTGTCCCTGTCCCCCCATGTGCCCCCCCTAAATATGAAAGCTGGAGACGCCACTGGTTGGGGAGGTAAAGATTAACCAACGTAACCACCCTGTCACCTAACGTCCCCTTGACAAACAGGGCTCTACCCTTCCCATCCTCC
The DNA here is from genome assembly GCA_028564925.1 of Lithobates sylvaticus. Taxonomy (NCBI): domain Eukaryota; kingdom Metazoa; phylum Chordata; class Amphibia; order Anura; family Ranidae; genus Lithobates; species Lithobates sylvaticus. The sequence continues at coordinate 337,886,754 of CM053027.1, forward strand.
CACTGATCCCGCAGCTTCCACGGTGTCGTGGCTCTGATCAGAATACTAACCCCCTTCGACTTGGATTCAGAGGAGCAGCCATGGTAGACTATCGGGAAGTAGCGGTCTTGTAATTTTGGCACTTTGTCGGCTCTAAAGTGGGTTTCTTGGAGGAAGCACACGTGCGCTTTTGAATGTTTCAGGTTGGAAAGGACCATCGAACGTTTCTCGGGAGTGTTCAGGCCGTTCGTATTTATGGACATTAATCTAAGGGTGTTTGTGGTACCCATGGCCTGCGACGAGCTGGAGGAGGGATATCAGGTCCCTGGGAAAACAGGGAGGGTGAGAGGGCGGGGGGGGAAGGGAGAGAAGGGTGGGGCCAGCCAGGGAAGGGGGAACACTGAGAGGGGGGAGGTGCGAGGGGGAAAGGAAGAAGGGAAAAAGGAAAAGAGAGAGGATAGAAGTGAGAAAGAAGTAGAAAGGAAATTAGAGGGGACCGCAATAGAGCAGTCCCTTTTCCTAAAACGCTATCCGCGTTTGTGAGACCAAGTCTCTCTTCGCCCTTAGGGCTCTCACCAGCAGAGCCCCAGCGGGGTGACTATCTATGTGGGAGGGTGGCTGGACACTTCGGAGGCCAAAGCACCCCTCCCAGACCCATTCAACAAAGCATGTAACTATAAAACTAAACATGTCATACGCAAAACAGCCCTGTACCGTATAAGTGTACATCTTTACCGCTGTGAATTCTGAGATGTCCGCCCGTCCCCCACCTCCCCCACCACCCTCCCAGCCAAAACTCTGGGTGGGTTCAGTAGCTATCTGTTAAAGTTTTCTGTTAGGAGGGGGGAAAGCCGGTTACGGACGGACATCCATCTCAAATCAGTGCCGACACAGGTGACAGTGTGGGCTTCAGGCACAATCAATACTACAGTAGTGCTACCAAGCAATACCCGCCAAGCAATACCCGTGCACCCCCGTCCTCCCCCTCCAGAACCGGGCTCCTCCAGTACACCTTCCGACACTCCCCTCCGGAGTGCTTTTCCGAGGGGGAATGTGATCCAAAGGCCCGCGGGAGGATAGGAGCCTCAAAACGATGTACTCCTCAGGATCCCACGTACCACTCCCAGAGGAGACCGGTCCCGGATGCTCAAAAACAAACATTTTATACATTACATTCCCGTCCAGTACCCCCCACCCCCACATGCCCCAACATGAATGCAGAGGACCCCTGGTAAAACTGCAGCACCCCCGGCAGTTCATTGAAGCCAACGGTTACAGGTCTGTTCTCCTGCTACGGGGCTCCTAAGGCTGTCTTGGCCTGCATGTTGTCTCTTTCCTCCTGGGTCTCCCCACCGGGATCCTTCTCCTGCTGCTATCAAGACCCTGGTCTGTCTCTGACCGGTGGGGTATCCCCATAGCCCGAAACGGGGCAGACTCTAGTCAGCTTTTCCGGGGTAGACATTGATGGTGCGGGGGCCCGGGGGCTCTGCCTGTTGTCTATGGGGGGTGTGTTCCCTGCACAAAGTGGCCCCGGGTAGGGAAGGTGAGGGCCGGAGTGGGAGAAAACAACCAGCAGGGGGGTGCAACAACACCTGGAGAGGGGGACGTCTGTCCGGCTGGGCAACATAGACAAGAAACACTCACCAGCAGGATTCTAGCTTGGCACACACACCTTCAGTCTCGATGAAAACAAAAAGGCCCGGGCCCAACACTCGCGTGTCTTCTCTGTTCGGCTTACTGCTCTGGGTCCCCCCTCCCGATCGGAGTGGGTTCCCTCTGTCGTCTCCTCGAGGATCTGCGCGGGAGGCCTCTGTTGTTCCCTTGATTTGGCGGGCGCGGATCTCTGTACGATAGGGACTCAACCAGTCCCGCATCGGGAACGGCTCCATTCCCAGGAACCTGAAGAGGTCGGGCATCTCTGCGTGCCGCCGGAGAGTGAAGGAGTCAGTTCCTTTCCGGATGGTAAGTTGTAGGGGAAATCCCCATCTGTATGTCAATCCTGCTCTGCTGAGGCGCTCCAGCAACGGTTTTAGCATTGCTCTCCTGATCAGTGTGGAGCGGGAAACATCCGGGTAGACCGATATTTGTGCCCCATCAAAGTCCACCGGTCCCTTGAGCCTGGCTGCTTGTAAAATCATCTCCTTGTGGCTGTAGCGGTGAAGTTTGCACAGGACATCTCGGGGACGGTCCACCTCCGCGGGCCGTGGGCCTAGTGTCCTATGCACCCTGTCAAACTCCAAGAGTGCCGGGCAGTCTTGTGCCAGTAGCTTGTGGGCAATGGCCCGCACCGTCTCCGCTAGGTTTTCCGCCCCTGTCGCTTCTGGTATACCCCGGAATCTCAGGTTCTGGCGGCGGCTGCGGTTCTCGAGGTCCTCCGCATGGAGTTGTACCTCCGCCAGTTGTTCCTGGTGCCTCTGTTCTCTCTCCAACTGCGAGACCCGAGCCTCCAGGGATCCAACCGTAGCCTCCTCTCTTGTTAGCCTCTCATCTATGTCCTGCACTTCGGACCTAATCTCCTGGAGGTCTCGTCTGTGCTGCTCTTCGACCCGCTGGACTAGCGCTTCCATATCCGCCTTGGTGGGTAAGGCTTCCATGTCGGCCTTCGTAGGGAGGGCCCGCAGAAGCGCCCGTATGTCCGCTTTGTCTCCCACGTGTTCTGAGGGGGTACCTGACCCCCCCTGGCTTAGCGAGGTTGGGTTCAGTATCGCTGGGAGACCAGTCAGAGGCTGCGAGCCTGATGGTTGCGGGGACGCCATATTGACTGGGAGGATAGCGGGTAGGGCCTCCCCACGTGGCTGTTCAGGTCGGGCCTCCGGTGGCGTTCTAGATTTTTCCTTGAGGAATCTGTCAATCTGGGAAGCCGGGATTAGTTTAGCAGTACCCTTGAACTTTCCCTTCTTGCGGTAGCTCATGGCAGAGTGATAGTTAGCTGTTCCGCTGGCATAGCGACTTTGTTTGCCGGGTCCGGGAGCGGGCGCTCAGGCACTATGCGACCTCATTCCGCCATGTCCAGGCCGCGCTCCCTAGTTCGAGCATTGAGGGGGACGGAAGGCCTCTGGTGTCTGCTGAGGTGTACCAAGATGGCTGCCGTGTCTCTGCTAGGCCTCGAGGGGCTCACCTGTACAGCGTGACAGTGATACCGCTGGGCCCCCGGGCAGGTAAAGTGTCTCTGGGGGGCTCCTGAGGTATTCGGTGAGTGGAGAGCAGCCAGGAGGGAGCAGGTGTAGGCCGCGGGTGGAGCAAGATGGCCGCCGATCCACTTTGTGTAGGCCAGGTGGTAATGTAAGTACCTGGGGGCTCAGTGGGTGGCAGGTCTGTCTCTTTAAGGCCGCTTGCGTGGCAAGGGAGGCTGTGTGGTTGTGGATAGGAGCAGGCCCGGACTCTGGAAGTGGTAAGATGGCCGCCGAGTAGGCCGCAGCCGCGGCCTGTCCTAAAACGGCCGCCGGGTGGAGGGGCGGCGTTCCGCCTGGGTCACAGCTCTCTCTCTGGGAACCAGAAGCCTACAGCCGTTATGGTTGTGCTTCGTCACCACCAGATAGTGTCCACATACGAGGCCTGGGGCAGGAGGGACGAGGGGTGAGGACAAGTGGGCCTGAGGTGTAGCAAGATGGCCGCCGTCTCTCACCTGTAGCTTTGGAGCTCTAATCCTCCTCCAACGCTCGTTTCTCAGTCCGTATGCAGTTCCCCCTGGCTGAGGAGGCTGCTGGAGGTGAGCTCAGAGAGGTCCTGCAGAGAGCTGCACTTGACTGCGGAGGCCGAGGGGTTTGTGTAGGCCGCAAGATGGCGGCGGCCGCGGGCCGGATTACAGGGTGTAGAGCCGTCCTAGGCACCCGATATAGGTGTCTATCTGCACCGGGTGAGCCCGGTAGTAAGGATGGGTGTCCAGAGGTTTTCCTAAGAAAGCCCCTGCAGCGGATGGCTGTGGATTTTTAGAAGGCCCAGCGGAGCTCCACAAAAGGTGCGTCTTTCCTCTTCCGTCTCCGGCCTAAAAACTCTCTTAGGTCCCTTTCACACCGGGGCGTTTTTCATGCGGTACAGCGCTAAAAATAGCGCCTGTTCACCGCCTGAAAAAATCCGGCGGGCTTTCACACTGGAGCGGTGCGCTAGCAGCACGGCAAAAAAAGTCCTGCTAGCAGCATCTTTGGAGCGGTATAGGAGCGGTGTGTTCACCGCTCCTATACCGCTCCTTCCCATTGATTTGAATGGGAAACCGCAGTAAAACCGCGGCAATACCGCCGCAAAGCACCGCTACGGCGGCGCTCTGCAGGGGTGTTTAACCCTTTTTCGGCCGCTTGTGGGGGGTAAAACCGCACCGCGAGCGGCCGAATACCGTGGTTAAAACGACGGTAAAGCAGCGCTAAATATAGCGCTGCTTTACCGTCACCGCGGCTCCTCGCCCCAGTGTGAAAGGGGCCTTACTCCCATAAGACTAAGGAATTGTTATCTGCTGGGACCAGAATTTAGTTATTTGAACTTTAAAAAGGAGACAATTCTTGATGCTATTATACTTTATGTTAGAGGTCTGTAGTGTATTAACCACATAATAGCAGAGCTACATTAAGACCTTTCACACTGAGGGGCTCAAAAACTGCCCATAAATTGTCCAGCGTTTTTGCGGTACTTTAGCACCGGTTTTGTGGTGCTTTTGCGGCATTAGCAGTGTGCTTTCTTTAAGGTCACGTGACAACTGACCTTAAAAAAAAAAAATGCCAATTTGTGGCAGTTTTGCAGTGCTTTGGAAGCGCTTCCCACTCATTTTAATGGACATGGATCGCTTTTTAAACATGCCCTAAAGATGCTGCTTTCAGGACTTTTTGCACCGCCCCACCAGCGCACTGCCCCAGTGTGAAAGCAACAATTGAAATGAATGGGAAGCAGTTTTCAGGCGCTATTTGTCTGGCAATCAGGGATATTTAAATCCAAAATCCAGCTAAAACATTTTATTTTATTTTGGGACGAAGAGGGTGGATTAGAGCCTCTTTTTGGTTTGTATTGCTGTCTGTGTCTCTGTTAAGAAGATCTGTCAGGACAGAATAAAATCTCAGACACTGGGTCACAGGGACACACAAAAAAAATAAAAGCTATTATTTAGCAAAGTGTAGTAGAGCTACAATTTCTGACAATGTTTAGTTCAAATATTTCTTAATTCATGTGTTTTTCCAGAGTACAGGGAAGTGAAAACAAGTGTTACACAGATATAATCTTAAAAAGTTTTCCATGCACAGCGTTTAGCCCTAATGTGCATATAACATCTATACCAGGGAAGCAAATGGAAAAGAAAAAAAAAGTTAAAATTAGGTAAAAGTAACAAAGGGGGAGATAAAACTGGGAGGGGAAAGAATGCATTAAGAATAATTGTGAGGTACTGGGATTATGTTCTCTTCTTGGTTTGCATGAATTTCTGACAATGTTTTATTCTGGTCTGTGCCTTCCTATCCCTGTAACAACAGCACCCCCATTTCTTACATGAATATCACTTGGACAGTAGGTGAAGAAATATTTTCTGCTGTATGGGATACTATGATTCTACTGACAAGAGCCGTCTCTTACACCTTAAATAAAAGGCATCAAAAAGTACTGTGCTTTGCATGTGCTCAACATGGAAGAGAGTGTTGCAGAAACAACTGGTTAGGTGGCCTTTAACAGTAGCAGCAAGCCCTATTATCCCACATGTTTTGTGCACATGCTGCACAGGCAGTATATCCTCCACTTGGGCCCCGAGTTGACAGGCTTAGGGCAATTGCCTTTTTTGTTCCCAATATTAAAGTAGAACTAAAGGCATACTTTAAAAAAAAAAATGGAATAGAGTATTTGGAATAAACTCTTACCATCTTTGTCCCATTGAGGAGATTTCTCTACACTCTCTGTCTTCTAGCCAAAACAGGAAGTGAGTGAAAATCCCTCAGTGAGCGAATTCCTGGTTGCACCAGGGTCACCAGAACTAGTGGAAGATTTCCCCACTACTCCAAGTCTAGGGAATAATAGTAAACAGCAGTGGCAGCTGGTTCTCCAACAGCAGTGGCAGCTGGGGCTCCTCCAGTCAGGTCCGCACTTACCCCATCCAGGACATGGGTGGCTTCCCCGTCTTCTCATCCTGGCCAATCTGGTCTTAAGACACGCTTTCTGTCCTGATTGGCCAGAAGGAAAAGCAGGAAGACAATAGCGAATGTTGATTCACTAATGTCACAAGTGGGTGGGCCCAACCTTTTTGAAGCCAATTAGAGCCTCAGGCTCTAATCATGTGCTTAAAAAAAATAAAAAAAAAATAAAAAAAAGCTTGTACAAATATATGCGTCCAGTGCCCTGCATGGAGATTAGGGCCCGGCACATAGAGATTAAGGGGGGCGGCACCCCTGCGCCCCTTATGGACCAGCCACCGCTGCCAACATTGGAGGACAGAAGCAGCTGATGGAAGCACTGACCTCTTTTTCTATAAGGTTTGTACAAAGTTTTCTGATAATTTTCTATTCCACGTCCTGATGGAGACAGAAGAGAGCCAACCGCTCATAAAAATGGTCTCACTCGTTTCTCCATAATACAGGCCTAACAGTGTCATGTTTCAGACCCTGGGGCTAAGAAGGTGAGAGATTAAGAAATCACACCACAAACAAACCTCGCCCCCTCGCTCCCACCCAACGCCCCCCCCCGTCGCTCGATCGACTGATCACCTGCTCGCCTGTCCGCCCGCCAGCCACGCACTTACCCTATCCAGGTTGCAGCTTCGACGGCTTCCTCCCTGCATCTCCTCCCGAGTCCAGGCGGTCGCTTCTCCTCCCACCCAATCAAGTCTTAGGACTCCAGGCCAATCGGGTCTCAGGACCCGCTTCCTGAATGGCGGGGAGGAGAAGCAGGAAGACATTAGCAAATATTAATTTGCTAATGTCACACAAGTGGGTGGGCTCACCCTTTTTGAAGCCAATTAGAGTCTCAGGCTCTAAGCATGCGCATAAAAAAAAACCCTAATGAAATGCATGCGTCCGACGCCCTGCATGGAGATTAGGGGCCGGGTGCATGGATTAGGGGGGGCGGCGCCCCTGCGACCCTTATGAGGGGCCACCACGGTTAAACTGGTCAAATAGAGAGGATGAATCTCCCTAAAGCCTGGTACACACCATTAGTTTTTTCTGTTCAACCCAGCGGATTGAAATAAAAAAACCTGTCAGCTCCGGTCAGAGCCGCTGTACTAATAATCCGACGTTAGTACAGCAGTCTCCCCCACTGAGAGACCTTTTTTGATGAACCGGCTAATGTCGGCTGGCTTTCAGCCCATGTGTACAGGGCTTTACAGGAGCACAGACAGCAATAAAAACCTTATAAAAGTGTTCTAATCCCTCTCCATTCCAAAACTAAAAACACGGGTTGCCTTTAGTTATACTTTAAGATGGTTCTGCCTACCAGGACAGTGCCATTCATTCTTCCACAAATACACAGAATTTTTGAGCCTATATTAATATGTACCTATAGGCAAAATATTTATTTTTTAATTTTAGATTTGATTTTTATTTTTTTTCCATCTCTGTGCCATAGGGGAGATTTTTCCTCACTTCCTTTTCCATAGTCAAAACAGTATGTAGAGAAAATCTCTCCAAAGTATGGGAGTCCTGGATGGCTAAGTGGCAGGCTGCACGGACATCGGAGGACAACATGCTGTGAGCAGCATTTGGGACAGAGGAAAACTCTGTACTGGAATCTGCGGGGGGGGGGGGGGGCTTTGTGGGAGGAGAGCCTTTAACTTAGGGGGAGTGGAGCTCTGTACTGGTATCTGGGTGGGAGGAGAGCCATGCACCCCTGCACTCTATACCCACCTCACCCCTGCACTCTGCACCCACCTCACCCCTGCACTCTGCACCCACCTCACCCCTGCACTCTGCACCCACCTCACCCCTGCACTCTGCACCCACCTCACCCCTGCACTCTGCCCCCACCTCACCCCTGCACTCTGCCCCCACCTCACCCCTGCACTCTGCCCCCACCTCACCCCTGCACTCTGCACATAGTGCTACCCTCAATGCTAGTGCAGTTTGGCCACACCCGCAATTTGCACTGAGAGGTTATGATGTGTAGTAAGCTCTAGCAACTAATCAGTGAGCAATAATGATTTGCAGTAACCTCTAGAATCTAATTAGTGATCAGTAATGATGTTCTGTAACCTCTAGCAACTAATCTGTGAGCTGTAATGATGTGTTCTAATCTCTGGCAGCCAATTAAAATTGCTGCCAATCGCTGCCTGATCTGCTGCAGTAAACTCATTTTGAGTCTAACTGGGGGGGAGGGGCAATAAAATCTTTGCCCAGGGTCCAATCAATATTAAAGATGGCCCTGAGTGCAGTGTTGGAACGTTAGTACTAATAGAGTTGTGTATTGTGTGGCTTGGATAGTTGTGAAATGGAACTTGTGTATACATATGTTAAAACAGATATGTAATGATGTAATGTACAATTGTTTCAGTGTCAGCAACATAATAGCAGATTATTGGGTAAACAGTAAGGATGAGCCCGGTGTTCGATTCGAACCCATGTTCGAATCGAGCACCGGGTGTTCGCTCGCTCGGCGAGCCCAGAACTATTGGGGCCGCTCGCATCAAATTCGTGTGATGCGAGCGGCCCCGCAATGCATTGCGGCCCGCGCAGTGCAATGCTGGCTGATGATTGGCCAAGCATGCACTGTGACCCCGCATGCTTGGCCAATCACAGCGCCGGCAGCGAGGAGAGCCATAATTGGCTACAGGCAGGATGCCTGTAGCCAATTATAGCTCAGGGGCTTTAGTACACGCCCCACGGTATAAGAGGCCGCCGCGCCGGCGGCCTCGCATATTATGTTTCAGTCAGTGTCAGCGTGTCAGTGTGCTGCTGACAATATGTGCTTTATTTCTGGGGATATGTGTGTGCATGCTGTTAGAACAGCATTGCAGTATCACATCTGGGGGGTGTCTATAGGTGGCCTGTGAAGGGGGGCAGGTTTCCTGTGCTTAGAACTTTCCCTGCAAAAAAGTGTCATTTTTGCAGGAAAAAAGCTATTTAAAATCACTCGCGGCTAATGAATTGATGGCTCCTGTAACACAGAGAACTGTCATTCATTAATAAAAAAACAAAAAAAAAGCGTAGGGGTCCCCCCAAATTCAATAACCAGGCCCTTCAGGTCTGGGATGGATATTAAGGGGAACCCCAGCCAAAAAAAAAAAAAAAATGGCGTAGGGTCCCCCTCAAAATCCATACCAGACCCTTGAGGTCTGGTATGGATTTTAAGGGGAACCCTAGCCAAAAAAAAATGGCGTGGGGTCCCCCTCAAAATCCATACCAGACCCTTATCCGAGCACGCAACCTGGCAGGCCGCAGGAAAAGAGGGGGGGACGAGAGCGGCCCCCCCTCTCGCCTGAACCGTACCAGGCCACATGCCCTCAACATTGGGAGGATGCTTTGGGGGTCTAAGACCCCTAAAGCACCTTGTCCCCATGTTGATGAGGACAAGGGCCTCTTCCCCACAACCGTGCCCGGTGGTTGTGGGGGTCTGCGGGCGGGGGGCTTATCGGAATCTGGAAGCCCCCTTTAACAAGGGGACCCCCAGATCCCGGCCCCCCCCCCTGTGTGAAATGGTAAGGGGGTACAAAAGTACCCCTATCATTTCACCAAAAAAGTGGCAAAAATTGTAAAAATGACAGGAGACGGTCTTTGACAATTCCTTTATTAAAATCTTCTTTCTTCTTTCTTCATCCTTCGGTTTCTTCATCTTCTCCTTCCTTCATCTTCTTCCATCTTCTTCTTCCATTTTCTTCTTCCTCCGATCCGCTTCTTCTTGCGCTGGTCTTCTCGTCCTTCTCGTCCGGCATCTTCTTCCGTCGGCGTCGGTGTCGGTGTCTCTGTCTCTTCTTGGGCCGCTCCGCGCAATGGGAGGCTCCCGCTGTGTGAGGCTCCGCTCCGTCTGACAGGTCTTTTATAATGGAGGGCACCTGGTGACCCCGCCCCCTCTGACGCACAGGGACGTCATGGGGAATTCCATGATGGCTTTCCCCATGACGTCAGAGGGGGGCGGGTCACCAGGTGCCCTCCGTTTTAAAAGACCTGTCAGATGGAGCGGAGCCTCACACAGCGGGAGCCTCCCATTGCGCGGAGCGGCCCAAGAAGACACCGACGCCGACGGAAGAAGATGGCGGACGAGAAGGACGAGAAGACCAGCGCAAGAAGAAGCGGATCGGAGGAAGAAGAAAATGGAAGAAGAAGATGGAAGAAGATGAAGGAAGGAGAAGATGAAGAAACCGAAGGATGAAGAAAGAAGAAAGAAGATTTTAATAAAGGAATTGTCAAAGACGGTCTCCTGTCATTTTTACCATTTTTGCCACTTTTTTGGTGAAATGGTAGGGGTACTTTTGTACCCCCTTACCATTTCACACAGGGGGGGGGGGCGGGATCTGGGGGTCCCCTTGTTAAAGGGGGCTTTCAGATTCCGATAAGCCCCCCGCCCGCAGACCCCCACAACCACCGGGCACGGTTGTGGGGAAGAGGCCCTTGTCCTCATCAACATGGGGACAAGGTGCTTTAGGGGTCTTAGACCCCCAAAGCATCCTCCCAATGTTGAGGGCATGTGGCCTGGTACGGTTCAGGCGAGAGGGGGGGGCGCTCTCGTCCCCCCCTCTTTTCCTGCGGCCTGCCAGGTTGCGTGCTCGGATAAGGGTCTGGTATGGATTTTGAGGGGGACCCCACGCCATTTTTTTTGGCTAGGGTTCCCCTTAAAATCCATACCAGACCTCAAGGGTCTGGTATGGATTTTGAGGGGGACCCTACGACATTTTTTTTTTTTTTTTTTGGCTGGGGTTTCCCTTAATATCCATCCCAGACCTGAAGGGCCTGGTTATTGAATTTGGGGGGACCCCTACGCTTTTTTTTTTCATTTTTTTTATTTTTTATCAATGACTTTTTTTTATGAATGAGTTTCAATGAATCACTGTTCTCTGTGTTACGGGAGCCGTGAATTAACATTAGCCGCGAGTGATTTTAAATAGCTTTTTTACTTTCAAAAATGACACTTTGCGCAGAGACAGTTCTAAACACGGGAAACATGCGCCCCTTTACAGGCATACTATAGACACCCCCCAGGTACGAAATTTAAAGGAATATTACACTTTTATTGTTTCAATTTAAGCATTATTAAAATCACTGCTCCTGAAAAAACGTCCGTTTTTAAAAAAAAAATTTGCATTGATACATGTCCCCTGGGGCAGGACCCAGGTCCCCAAACACTTTTTTATGACATTAACATGCATATTAGCCTTTAAAATGAGCACTTTTAATTTCGAACGTTCGCATCCATTATAACTAATAGGGTTCTAAAGCTCGCACGGACTTTAGGTCCGTTCGCGGGTTCTGGTGCGAGCCGAACGGGGGGGTGTTCGGCTCATCCCTAGTAAACAGCAAAGAAAGTGAAGAAAGAGGTTGGCCGCCAATGAAATTGCAGTGTTGCCCAGATTTAAATTATATCTGAGCAAATGGGGGGGGGGGGGGGGGAGTGGGAAGTAGAGAGGAGACGTCTTGGGGAGGACATAGAGAAAATTTGTGAAAACCTTCTAAAAGGTTGCAACAGCCTCCAGTATTGAGATGGATGAATTGCTGGAAACAGCAGGCAATTTGTCAGAAAGAAACAGTGAGCTACAAGAACAGCTTCAGAGGTGCAGCATGGACTGTGATATGAAGAGCAAACTTTTAGAGTCATTGCGAATAAAGTTGTCAGAGATGAAAGAGTTGGTTATGTCTTCAAAAAGAAAAATTTGAAAATGCAGACTCCCAGCTTCTTACTAAAGAGCATTGTATATTATCGCTCAATGAGCACAAAGGAACATTTCAATTGGCCAATAGCTGCACAGTCAATGAGGGGAAGGGCTGCGAAAGACAGTCAGCTATTGCACCTACAGCTTCGAATCAGAATAACAGTTTGATTACAATCCAAGGGAGACTTACTTTGTGCCAGATTCTGGGTGAATTTAATACCCTGGAATCACCAGTGAGACTGTCCAATAAATTTGAGGCTCTAGTGCTTAAATTCCATTTGAGTAATGAGGATGCATGCTCTAGTTCAAAAGCATGGCTACCAGGACCTTTGGCAGGCCAGTTATCTGCGCAGTGTATTGTGGACAGTCGTTATAGCAGTAGGAGTGATTTACAACAAATTCAATTTAGGAGAGGAGATGACCCAAAATTGTTCTGCAGTGAGTATCTTGCATTGTATACGAAAGTGTTCAACTGTCCTGACTAATTGGAGGATGATGCAAGTTTCATATACTCAATGGCCAATACCAATAAGTGTTATGCGAGTTATCCCACTAGAATGGCTCTGAGGAATGCTAGGTCCTACCAAAATGTTGTCAATATCCTGCGAGACTTCGGTCAACAGTCCAGTGATAGGGAGTTTGGGTGAAAGGCAGATGTATCCGTAATAAGCAGAGGCACAGGAAGGCAGAGAGAGTTCAGACCTTATAAATGGAATAGACATGCACAGAGATTTTGTAAAGCTCCTAACATTGCAAGAAAACCCAGAAATACAGGTATCTGAAATGAAAACCCCCACCCAGGACAGGGACAGCATAGCGCACATGCCTGATATGAAAGACAGCACCCAGGACAGATCACACAGTTCTGAAGAAGAGATAATAAATGACAGCCCATCCCCTAAACACAGCCAGCAACAAGACTGGATGAACATTCCAATATTTTCCCCCTGGGCTAATCTACCATTCTGGCTTGTATGTAGTTGGATGCAAATTGCATTGCTATTTTTCCTATGGCAAAGTTTACCAATACTGCCTGCTTAGTATAGGAAAATATGGCAATTGTTCCCCTAGCAATACAAATGAGAAAAGGCTCGGGGGACTTCAAAAGTCAATTGCTGTGATAATTGTGTGTAATAACTGTCTTTGTGTTCTTTTTTCAGGGATCATGGAAGAAGTTAAACTAGTTTGGATACTAATGTTTGTGGTTTGTTTGCAGGTCCTTCAAAGTGAGAACAACAGGGGCCAAATTTAGCAGAGCAGGGGTTAGGCTAATGTAAATGCATAATCAATCACATTGTACCATGAGCTCATTAACCACTTGCTTACTGGGCACTTAAACACCCTTCCTGCCCAGACCAATTTTCAGCTTTCGGTGCTCTCACACTTTGAATGACAATTACTCAGTCATGCAATACTGTACCCAAATGATTTTTTTGTCCTTTTTTTCCCCACAAATAGAGCTTTCATTTGGTGGTATTTGATCACCTCTGGGTTTTTTATTTTTTGCGCTATAAATGAAAAAAGACCGAAAATTTAGAAAAAAAAAAAAAAGCAAATTTTTCTTTGTTTCTGTAATAAAATTTAGCAAATTATTTTTTCTTCATAAATTTTGGCCACAATTTATACTGCTACATATCTTTGGTAAAAATAACCTAAATTAGTGGATATTATTTGGTCTTTGTGAAAGTTACAGACTCTACAAGCTGTGGTGCAAATTATACAAAATTGATCACATCTGATGTACTGGTGGCCTATCTCATTTCTTGTGACCCGAACAAGCCAGGAAAGTACAAATACCCCCCAAATGACCCATTTTTTTGAAAGTAGACATTCCAAGGTATTTAGTAAGAGGCATCGTGAGCTTTTTGATGTTGTCATTTTTTTTCCACAATTCTTTGCAAAATTAATTAATTTATTTTTTATTTTTTCCCACAAAATTGTCATTGTAATAGGTTATTTCTCTCACATGGCATGTGTATACCACAAATGACACCCCAAAATACATTCTGCTACTCCTCCTGAGTATTACAATACCACATGTAAGGGACTTTTCCACAGCCTGGGCACTTAGAGAGGCCCAAAATGCAGGGAGTGCCATCACGTGTTCTAGGAGCATAAATTACACATCTAACTTGTTGACAACCTATAACACTTTTGAAGGCCCTGGAGCACCAGGACAATGACACGTGACACTGACGTGGCACTGATGACAGGTGGCACTGATACGTGGCACTGATGACACGTGACACTGATCTGGCACTGATGACAGATGGCACTAGTATGGGGCACGGATGACACGTGACACTGATGACAGATGGCACTAAAACAGGGCACTGATGACACGTGACCCTGACAGATGGCACTAATATGTGGCACTGGTGACAGATGGCACTTATACGTGGCACTGATATCATGTGGCACTAATACGTGGCACTGATGAGAGATGGCACTAATATGTGGCACTGATGACAGATGGCACCGATACGTGGCACTGGTGACACTGATGACAGATGGCACTGATACGTGGCATTGATGACACGTGACACTGATAACAGATGGCACATGACACTGACAGGTGGCACTGATGACAGATGGCACCGATACGTGGCACTGATGACAGATGGCACTAATAAGTGGCACTGATGATACATGACACTGATATGGCACTGATGACACAAGGCACTGACGTGGCACTGATGACACGTGGCACTGATGACAGATGGCACTTATACATGGCACTGGGGACAGGTGGCACTGGCAGATGGCACTGGGGACAGATGGCACTGGCAGATGGCACTGGGGACAGGTGGCAGCAGGGACAGAAGGGGACAGATGGCAGTGGGCACAGATGGGGAAAGATGGCAGCAGGCACAGATGGGGACAGATGGCAGCGGACACAGATGGCAGTGGGCACAGATGGCAGCGGGGACAGTTTGCACATTTCGTTTTTTTTTTTTTTTTTTACTTACGGCTGCTGCAGCCGTTCATCTCTCTCTCCTCACACGCTGTCTGTGTGAGGAGGGAGAGCGGCGCTGAGACATGATCTCATATGCTTACATATGAGATCATCTCTCATTGGACACGCCGATCTCGCTGTAAACGGACGCTGTGATTGGCCGTTTACAGCGATCTGTGACCGGCTGTGTCCGACGGACACGGGCAGCAGAGAACTTCCCCGATGCGCGCTCTCAGGAGCGCTCATTAGGGAAGTAAACAGCTGTCTTTCGGCTATAGCGCGGGCGCGAAGAGGTTAATTAGTAATGGTTTGCAAACAATGAAAAAATTAAACAATAGTCAGGCATTAATGGATTAACCGGTTCCTGACCAGCCACTGCAGTTTTACTGCAGCAGAATGGCACAGGTGGGTGAAACGACGTTACCTTGCGGTGACTGCGATGATCGGATATGTTTCAGAACCGATCATTCTCCAGGCCCAGGCCAATGATTTCTGGCCTGGACCTGCTGATCGGTTCTGATCGCCTTGAGGCGATTCAGTTCGCAGTGTAGCGCTATACAAATCATTCATTCATTCATGATGAATGAAATGCTTCCCCTGCCTGTAAGAGTAAACACAGGCAGGGGAAGTGATGTCATCTCCCTCTCTGGAATTCTTTTCCGTTCCAGAAAGAGGAGAGAGGACATCCAAACGTGAGTTGCACCAACACTACACTGATACAGCACATGTAGGCACACATTTCACCCCCGATTGCCCCTACCCACCAGTTAACCCCTTCACTCCCTGTCAAAGTGTCACCCAGTGCAGTGTTCATATTTTTCTTTGATCACTGTACTGGTGTAATTTGTGACACTAATCAGCATTAGGGTACTTAGTAGTAGGCCCAGATAGGTCTAGGGACCCCCCCTAAATGCCCCTAATAAAGGTTTAACCCCTTCATACCCCCCTCACCAGTAATGACTGTATTAGTGTCACGGGTGACGCTGGTTAGTTGGTTATTTTTTCAGTCAGGGCACCCGCCGTACATTACCTAATAAAAGGATTAACCCCCTGATCACTTGGCTAACACACACGCACGCACCATACACCTCCCTTAGTAGTATAGTGTCTGAACGGATCGATATCTTTGATCTGATCAGAACTATTATAGCGTCCCCAATAGTTTTGGGTTCCCAAAAATGCAGCGTTAGCGGAATCAGCCCAGATACCTGCTAGCACCTGCGTTTAGCGCCTCCGCCAAAGCCCAGCCCAGCCCACCCAAGTGCAGTATCAATCACTGTTACTTACAAAAACACTAAACACATAACTGCAGCATTTGCAGAGTCAGGCCTGATCCCTGCGAAAGCTAACAGTTTTTTTGGTAGTGTTTGAAGCAGTTGCTGACAGTCAGCTGCTCTTTTTTCCTGTGAGTCTCACTAGTTGTACCAGTAAATTTAGAGGCCTACACGTTTCTGAGCATGACAGATGAGAGTGAAGAGAAACTCGCCCATCTGTCAGATTCAGGCTCAGAATACTGTACGAACCTGTAGATGGCAGCGGCACCCTGACAGATGGCTCTGATGACGGAGTATTGGTCCATGCCAAGGTCAGGCGTACTTGACCCAGTTCTGCTGTTGAGGTGCAAGAACCGCAGGGCTATCGTATGGAGCAGAGAGCCAGTACTAGCGCCCCTCATCCTTCTGGTGAACTGGCAAGCACCAGCGGTCTAGTACATCCTGGTCGTACATCCAGCACTGCAGTAACTCTTGGTGACGTGGCGAGTCCCATAAGTGCAGTTCAAGCTGGTGAGGTGGCTAGCACAACTAGTGTCCCGCAGCCACCAAGAAGACAAAGACAGGCCCATCGAGCCCATAGTGCCCTTCCTGCTGCATTTGCCAATCCGAATTGAGAGCCTACCACTTCTGCAGCACCCATATTTCCCCCATTCACTGGCCAACCTGGAATTCAGGTGGAAACAGTTGATTTTACACCAATTTTTTATGCACAGTTTTTCACGGAAGATCTCTATAGAGCAATTTGTATGCTGGTCATGGGATGACCCTGAATACGACTGGCTCTACAAAATTCGGCCCTTTGTAAATCACTTCAACCAGCAGTTTGCAGCCTTGTTTACTCCCGATCAAGTTGTCTGCTTTGAGAAATTCTTGATTACGTTTTCTGGCCGCTTGTCATTCACAGTATCTTCCCAGCAAGCGTGCCAGATATGGGGTCAAAATGTATAAGCTCTGTGACAGGGCAACAGGCTATACATATAGTTTTATGGTTTACGAGGGAAGAGATAGTTACGTAGAGCCGGAGAACTGCACAGACTACATAGGGAGCGCTGGTAAGATTGTGTGGGACTTTGTGTCACCCTTATTCGGAAAGGGGTACCACTTGTATGTGGACAATTATTACAAAAGCGTGCCACTTTTTAGTCACTTGTTTGATCATGGAATTGCTACTTGTGGCTCCGCGCGATCTACCTCGCCGGGGCTTACCCCAGCAGCTCGTAGATTCCCATCTTAGGCTGGGGGAGAGAGCCTGATTGAGATGTAATAATTTGCTCAATGTGAGGTGGAGGGATAATAAGAAGGTCCAAATTCAAACCGCGACTGGAGAAACCCCTCTGTGTCCACGAATACAACCTTAACATGGGAGGAGTGGACCTCAACAACCAGTTGTTGGCACCATACCTAATTGGCGTAAGGCCAAATGCTGGTATAAAAAAGTGTCTGTATATTTATTCCAATTGGCTCTGCTGAATGCTTCTGTGCTATACAAAGCTTCAGGACTTACTGGATCCTTCCTTAAATTCCAGGCAGAGATTATCACAGCCCTTCTGTTTCCAGATGGTGCTGTGGCCCAACTTCCCAATCCAAATGCAGTGAGCCAGCTGCATGAAAGGCATTTTCCGTATGTCCTCCCTGGTAGCCCTACCTAAAGAAATCCCCAAAGAAGATATCGTGTCTACAGAAAATGCGGATATAGGTGTGACACCTGCTTTTATTGTCCCTCCTGTCCTGACCAACCTGGTCTTTGCATTGGTGAATGTTTTGAATGCTACCACACACTAGTGGAATATTAGCGTAGGGTATAGCATTGCACAGTTCTAGAGCACACATACACAGTCTCAAAAGATGAGATGGCCATCACATTTTGAGAGACCCTAATCTGTAACGTTTACAGTTTATCTAAAAGTGCAAAAAAAAAAAAAGCCACATTGTTTTTTCTTCTATCTCTATTGTTCTCTCTCTTGTGCTTGCTCTCTATTGTCCGCTCCATTGTTCCTATTTTAGAACTGTAATGTTTTTTTATTTTATTTACTATGTTTTATTGTATTTGCTTTGGAGCTATGGTATGTCTTACTGTTCTACTGTAATGTTACTTTGTTTTATTGTTAACCATCATTTGCCTAGCAGGTCGCCATTCAGCTGCAGCACAGGTTTATTTATTCTGACAGCAACAGCGTTTGCTCCCACGATACGTAAAGCCGTGACTCCAGCACTGTAGGAGGTGATTTCATCACCAGAGTTAAAAAAAAGAGCATATATGCCGAAGCATGGGGGCATGGGTGGAGGAGCATTTTGCTCCTAACATTAGGAGTGGATTACCCCCATGCTTCGGCATATATTTTTTAGGCACAGATTCCATTAAAAAATCAAGTTGTTTTATTGAGTTATGTTTATCGTTACCATTGTCTGCTTTTCAGGTACGCCATTCAGCTGCAGCACTGATTTATTTATCTTGACAGCAACAGCGTTTGCTCTCACGATACGAAAATCAGCGACTCCAGCGCTGCAGGAGGTGATTTCACCACCACAGTTAAAAAAAAAAATGATGCATGTATGCCCATCAGTAGAAGTGGGTAGATGAAGGGCAGTATTCTAATGGTGGGCATACCCACTGATCAATCTCTTTTTCGTTCAGCCCACAGGCTGGATGAAAAAAAGAACATTACAATATATGCCCAACAAGGACCAGCAATGTACTGGTATGTTGCTGGACTTTAAAGTGGTTATACCAGAATGATGCCTACGGGTTTAGGTATCATTCTTTTTAGCCAGCGGTCGGCTTTCATGTAAAAGCAATCCTAGCTGCTAATTAAAGCAGTGGGAGGGAACTCCCCCCCCCCCCACCGACTTCCATGGTTTTCTTGGGCTCTCCTGTCCCAACAGGGAACCGGAGAATGCAGCCGGAGGTTCTGCCAGCTGACCATAGAGCTGATCGTAAACCAAATCATCTCTATGGTCTAAGAAACCGTAAGCTACAAGCATTTTTAATGACTTTCACTTTCACCGGATATAAACAGTGCCATTGGGAAATTGGGAAAGCATTTTATCACACCGATTTTGGTGTGGTCAGATGCTTTGAGGGCAGAGAGATCTAGGGTCCAATAGACCCCAATTTTTTTCAAAAAAGAGTACCTGTCACCATCTATTGCCATCATAGGGGATAGTTACATTTCCTGATATAACAATAATAAAAAAAAAAAAAAAAAAGCACCCCTATCCCTCCGTGCTCACGCGCAAAGGCAAACGCAAGCATCGGTCTGGTGTCATATGTAAACAGCAATTGCACCATGCATGTGAGGTATAACAGCAAAGGTCAGATCGAGGGCAGTAATTTTAGCAGTAGACCTCCTCTGTAAATCTACAGTGGTAACCTGTAAAGGATTGTAAAGGCTTTTTAAAATGTATGTAGTTTGTCGCCGCTGCACGTTTGTGTGCAATTTTAAAGCATGTCGTGTTTGGTATCAATGTACTCGGCATAAGATCATCTTTTTTTATTTCATCAAACATTTGGGCAATAGTGTGTTTTAGTGCACTAAAATTCAAAAAAGTTTTTTTTCCCCAAAAAATTGCGTCTGAAAAAACACTGCGCAAATACTGTGTGAAAAAAAAAATTTAAACACCCACCATTTTAATCTTTAAAAAATATATAATGTTTGAGGGTTCAAAGTAATTTTCTAGCAAAAAAAAAAAAATGTATTTTCATGTAAACAAAAAGTGTCAGAAAGGGCTTTGTCTTCAAGTGGTTAGAAGAGTGGGTGATGTGTGACATAAGCTTCTAATGCCAGGACAGTTCAAAACTCCCCCAATGATAACCCTTTTTGGAAAGTAGACACCCCAAGCTATTTACTGATAGGCATGTTGAGTCCATGGAATATTTTATATTTTGCCACAAGTTTCGGGAAAATTACAAACTTTCTTTTTTTTTTTTCACAAAGTTGTCACTAAATGAGCTATTGCTCAAACATTCCATGGGTATATGTGAAATTACACCCCAAAATACATTCTGCTGCTTCTCCTGAGTACGGGGATACCACATGTGTGAGACTTTTTGGGAGCCTAGCCACGTACAGGACCCTGAAACCCAATCACCGCCTTTAGGCTATCTAAAGGCATAAAATGGTGATTTCACTTCCTCACTACCTATCACACTTTCGGAGGCCATGAAATGTCAAGAAAGCACAAAACCCCCACAAATGACCCCATTTTGGAAGGTTGACACTTCAAGCTATTTTCTGAGAGGCATGTTGTGTCCATGGAATATTTAACATTTTGCCACAAGTTTCGGGAAAATTACAAACTTTTTTTTTTTTTTTTTTACACAAAGTTGTCACTAAATTATATATTGTTCAAACATGGCATGGTTATATGTGGAATTACACCCCAAAATACATTCTGCTGCTTCTCCTGAGTATGAGGATACCACGTGTGAGACTTTTTGGGAGCCTAGCCGCATACAGGACCCCAAAAACCAAGCATCCCCTTCAGGCTTTCTAAAAGGCATAAAATTGTGATTTTACCTCTCACTATCTATCACAGATAGATGTCCAGATAGCACAACAACCCCCCCCCCCCCAAATGACCCAATTTTGGAAAGTAGACACCCCAAGATATTTGCTGAGAGGCATGTTGAGTATTTTGCCGATCTTGCTTTTTGTCTCAACGTTTTGAAATATGAAAAAATTAAAAAAAAATATATACATTTTTCTTTTCTTTCTTCATTTTCAAAAACAATAGAGAGCTGCAAAAAACTCACCATGCCTCTTAGCAAATACCTTGGGGTGTCTACTTTCCAAAATGGGGGTCATTTGGGGGGGGGTGCTATCTGGACATTTCAGGGCCTCCATAACTGTTATAGGTAGTGAGGAGTAAAATCACAATTTTACGCCCTTAAAAAGCCTGAAGGCAGCGCTTGCTTTTTGGGGTCCTGTACGCGGCTAGGCTCCCAAAAAATTTTTTTGGTCATTTTTCAAAAAAATAAAATATTCAATGGGCTCAACATGGCTCTCAGCAATTTCCTTGGGGCGTCTACTTTCCAAAATGGGCTCAAGAAATGAGATAGGCAGTCAAACTAAAAGCTGCGTAAATTCCAGAAAATTAACCCTTCTGTAGACGCTACAACTTTTGTGCAAACCAATAAATATACGCTTATTGACATTTTTTTTTAACCAAAGACATGTGGATGAATACATTTTGGCCTAAACGTATGACTAAAATTATGTTTATTGGATTTTTTTTTATAACAAAAAGTAGAATTTTTATTTATTTTTTTCAAAATTTTCTGTCTTTTTGAGTTTGTTTAGCATAAATAAAATCCCCAGTGGTGATCAAATACCACCAAAAGAAAGCTCTATTTGTGGGAAGAAAATAATAAAAATTTAGTTTGGGTACAGTGTTGCATGACCATGCAACACCATAGTAATCACTATGTGGGATGTCCCATAGCAATGCTATTTAAGGGGAGGGAGAGACAACCTGTAGGGCACTCCCAGACTTAAGGACCTATACTGCTGCCTGCAGCACACTGCGCCCAAAGGCGATAGCCACATGCCTTCTTACATCCACCTGATAAAACTTGGTGAATGTATGTACTGAAGACCAGGATGTGGCCTTACAGATCTGAGCCATGGAGGCCTGGTGATGCACTGTCCAAGAAGCACTAACCGCCCTAGTAGAGTGCGCTTTGACTTGAAAAGTTGGACTCTTACCCCTTAGTCTGAATTGAAACCTGCCGAATCCACTTGGCGACAGTGGATTTCAAGGCTGCCTGGCAATTCTCTACTCCCGGAATGAAGACTGCCGATAGGCATGGAACATTCCTTTCTGCCCAAGTTAGAATATGGTTCACCTCTGTCTGTGCTGCAAGACTCTTGGTGCCCCCTTGGTGATTGATATAGGCCACAACTGTGGCATTGTCTGATTGGATCCTGACAGGACAATCCCATAACCTGAAAGTCCAGGCCTTCAGAGCCAGACGCACTGCTCGAATCTCTAGGATGTAGATGGGCAAGACTCTTTTGGTTCTTGACCACTGTCCCTGGACAGTTGTCTTCTCTAGTACTGCTCCCCAGCCTGAAAGGCTGGCATCTCTCGTTACCACTTTCCAGATAACTGGTCTGAAGTATCTTCCTTTCAGCATATTCTGGGTTAGTAACCACCAACTGAGGCTTTGGGACACCCTTGGGGACAGCCGCATTGACAAGTCTAAAGCTTGAATACTTTTGTTCCAAGCAGACAGGATACTGTTTTGCAACAGTCTCGAATGGAACTGGGCATAGGGAACCACTTTGAATGAAGCCACCATGACATATGCACTAGACATATGTAGCTATTGCGATGTGCTGGAATGTCATAAGTGACACCTTGATGTTTTTTCCATCTCTTGAGAGAATTATACCAGTATAGCTGGTGATGGTACCCATCTGTAATTTCCCCTCTTTGTCTGATAACATCATTTGGGAGTATATTAGGTTTGCTGTTGTTATGTATATTATTTAACTTTGCACTGAGAAGGTTATTATA
Organism: Lithobates sylvaticus; assembly: GCA_028564925.1. Lineage (NCBI taxonomy): Eukaryota > Metazoa > Chordata > Amphibia > Anura > Ranidae > Lithobates > Lithobates sylvaticus. The sequence goes on from CM053027.1 coordinate 337,909,240, forward strand.
TTGCATGGTGAATGTATATATAATGTTGGTGTGATTTTTATGAGGGCGATGGGGACATGTTATTTATATCCATGTAGAAGTGTGAGTGAATGTGGAATGTGTGGGTTTCTGATAAGAAACACTCTCGGTCCACCATCAACTATATTGACAAAGAGGTTACCATCAGCTAAATGTTTTCATACCAGAACATCACAAGTATTGGAGATAGACCAATAGCAACTTTTCTTTTGCATCTTGTGGCAAATGTTTGTGTGCCAATCAGGCACAATAGGAGGAGATGTAATACTGGAAAAAATTGATATTAATGCAGTTGGGACATGAGAACAATATGTCTTGTACAACAAAGCTTTGAAATGACTTTGATGTGAAGCAATTACAGTGTTTACAGCCAGCCTGCAGTAAACATGGCATAATGTCATCATCTAACCAGCGGGACTCCTGAGGATATTCAACTGCCCCCTCACACCTGGCCAGCATGGTGCCAGAAGGGTCATGAATTGGATGGACAACCTGTGATAATCTGCTCAAAGGAACTGAAAGTTGAGCCTGGGAGAGGAACAAAGTTTTCAATGGCCGTGATGACCAACACCCCCCCAGCTTGGGTGTGGGTCTCAAGTTTGTATAAAAAGGACCCTGGCCTGAGAGATTCAGAGAGAATGTGTGTGTGTGTTAGACCTGTACGACCCCTTTCTTCCCCTGTTACCCAATCTTCCCTCTCCTTATTTATAACTGTAATGTATTGATATCCCTATTCTAAGTAAATCCAACTCTTATTCTAAAAAGTAGTAGACCTTTTATTGGAAACCAGACACCCCAAACAGAGCACATTTTACAGGGACTGAATGGACCCATATAGTTTCTCTTCATCTTTCACACTAAACTGCAGTACATAGATGTCAACCAGCTAGGGAAGAATAAAATCTCTACCTAACATGCATTTCCTTGCAGCAAAAGAGACAAATGTAAACAGAAAGGCACCAGAATAAAGACAGCATTTAATAGAGAAACCCTGGTACATGCAATAAAATCCACACTTTGTAGACACAGTGTGATATATTGATCAGTGGTATGAAGTTCTATAGACAGAAAAAAAAATTGCCTTCACTTTAACCACTTTCCATTAGACATGTGCAATTTGTTTTGTTTTTTTTCTTTTTTTGTTTTTTTTCGTTATTTCCGTTCGTTCGTTTTCATACGAATGAACGAATCGTTCGAATCGTACGAATTTGAATAACGAATCGTTCGAATCGTACGAATCCGATTAACGAATCATTCGAATCGAACGAATCCGAAAAACAACGAAAATCCGAGAAAAACTAATTAGAAACAACGAATGTACTAATGAAGAAAATCCGAAAAACGAAAACGAACGAAAAAATTCGTACATTTGTAACTTTTTTTTTTTGTTGAATTGGTAATTTTCCGTGTGCCTTACAATGGTGCTGCTAAACGTGCTTCGAATGGATTGAACAAAAAAATTCGTACATTCGTAACTTTTTTTTCGATTCGTAACTTTTTTTTTCTGATTCGTAACTTTTTTTTTTTTTCCGATTCGTAACTTTTTTTTTTTTTTTTCGATTTGTAATTTTCTGTGTCTCTATTGAACAAAAAAAATTCGTACATTCGTAACTTTTTTTTTTCGATTCGTAACTTTTTTTTTCAATTCATAAATTATTAAAATGTAATAATAGCATACACATTACATAACATTATGAATTATGCTCCGATTACGAATCTACGAATGTTATGAATGTTACGAATGTACGAATAAATACGAATGCATCCGAAAATTAAACTAACGAAAAAACGAATCAACGAAAAAATAACTCTTACGAATGTATGAATCGTTACGAATACGAACACCGACGACTTACGAATGTACGAATCGTTACGAATCAACGGAAACGAAAAAAAAAACAAAATGAAAAAAAACTATTTTTTTTCGGAAACGAAAAAAACGAAATGAAAATAAACAAATTTTTTTGTTGTGCACATGTCTACTTTCCATACAGTGCATTTATTTTTTATTTTTCACACACATGTTAAAAATAAGCGTTTTGTTGCTAGAAATTACTTAGAGCAGGGATATACAATTAGGGCACCTCCAGTTGTTGCAGAACTACAAGTCCCATGAGGCATAGCAAGACTCTGACAGCCACAAGCATGACACCCAGAGGCAGAGGCATGATGGGACTTATAGTTTTAAAACAGCTGCAGGTCCGCTAATTGCATATCCCTAACTTAGAGCCTCCAAACATCATATATTTTCTGAAAGCATAGGCCCCCAGAGAATAAAATGGTGATTGTTGCAATCTTTAATCTTTTCAGGAAAATACACTACAATTAATTTTAGTGCACATAAACATGTCAAGTGTCAAAACTACTTCCACCCGACAAATGGCAAAAAAGTACAGTACGGTACGGTACAGTGCCTTGAAAAAGTATTCATACCCCTTGAAATTTTTCATCTTTTGTCATGTTACAACCAAAAAACTTAAATGGGATTTTATCTGATAGACCAACACAAAATGACACATAATTGTGAAGGGGAAGGAAAATGATAAATGGTTTGCAATTTTTTTTTACAAATAAATATGTGAAAAGAGTTGGCATGCATTTGTATTCAGCCCCCTTTTACTCTGATACTCCTAAATAATTTAGTAGTGTGTGTAATTTAAACTCAGTATAAATACAGCTGTTCTGTAAAGCCCTCAGAGGTTTGTTAGAGAACCTTAGTGAACAAACAGCACCATAAAGGCCAAAGGAACACACCACACAGGTCAGGTATAAAGTTGTGGAGAAGTTTAAAGCAGGGTTAGGTTATGAAAAAATAACCCAAGCTTTGAACATCTCATGGAGCACTGTTCAATCCATCATACAAAAATGGAAAGAGTATGGCACAACTGCAAACCTACCAAGACATGGGCGTCCACCTAAACTGACAGGCCGGGCAAGGAGGGCATTAATCAGAGAAGCAGCCAAGAGGTCCACGTAACTCTGGAAGAGCTGCAGAGAGTCACAGCTCATGTGGGAGAATCTGTCCATAGGACAATTAGTGGTGCACTCCACAAATCTGGACTTTATGGAAGGGTGGCAAGAAGAAAGCTATTGTTGAAAGAAAGCCATAAGAAGTCCCATTTGCTGTTTGCAAGAAGCCATGTGGGGGACATAGCAAACATGTGGAAGAAGGTGCTCTGGCCAGATGATTCCAAAATGTTACTTTTTTGCCAAAACGCAAAACGCTATGTGTGGCAGAGAACTAACACTGCACATCACCCTGAACACACCATCCCCACCGTGAAACATAGTAGTGGCAGCATCATGTTGTCGGGATGCTTTTCTTCAGCAGGGTCAGCAGGGACAGGGAAGCTGGTCAGAGTTGATGGGAAGATGCATGGAGCCAAATACAGGGCAATCTTAGAAGAAAACCTGTTAGAGTCTGCAAAAGACTTGAGACTGGGGCGGTGGTTCACCTTCCAGCAGGACAACGACCCTAAACATACAGCCAGAGCTACAATGGAATGGTTTAGATCAAAGCATATTCATGTGTTAGAATGGCCCAAAGTCCAGACCTTAATCCAATTGAGAATCTGTGGCAAGACTTGAAAATTGCTGTTCACAGATGCTCTCCATCCAATCTGACAGAGCTTGAGTTATTTTGCAAAGAATGGGCAATAATGTCACTTTCTAGATGTGCAAAGCTGGTAGACATCCCCAAAAAGACTTGCAGCTGTAATTGCAGCAAAAGGTGGTTCTACAAAGTATTGACTCAGGGGGGCTGAATACAAATGCCACATACACTTTTCACATATTTATTTGTAAACATTTTTAAAAACCATTTATCATTTTCCTTCCAATCATGTGCTACTTTGTGCTGGTCCATCACATACAATCCCAATAAAATACATTTACGTTTTTGGTTGTAACATGACAAAATGTGGAAAGTTTTAAGGGGTAATACTTTTTCAAGGCACTGTAAAATTTTTAAAAGTGATACTTTAAAATTGTTTACAGATTAGCATTATAGATTTAATCATGAATGATGGCCCTAGAATTCATCACTCTGATGTTCGTGGCGATACCTCGCATGTGTGGTGCAATCAATATTTACATATGCGTGCGAGACCTATGCTGCATTTGAATTCGCTTGTATATGCGAGGACTGGGGTGCTTTTAAATGTTCCAAATGGTTTTTTATTTTATCACAATTTTTTTTTTTACACTTAATTTTTCTTTAAACGTTTCCATATGTAACAGAGGAGATCAGGGAACGTGTGTTCCTCCTTCTCCTCTGTGTAAAGCGATCCCAGCCATTTACTTCATTCCCAGACTCCCTAGGGGAAGGGGAGAGCCAGTAACCACAATGACTGGCAGCGTAGGAGGGAGAGGGTGTTGCTTATTAGCATTATAAACGTGATTAGGCGGCTGTAGATCTGTCTGGATCACTTTTACTAAACAGATAATTGCTGGCTGTAAAAAATGACACCGAAATCATGGCTGCAACTACAGCCATGATCTTGGTATAACTAGACAGGCTTTATATATAGATATGGCAGTCAGCAAGTGGTTAAAGCCCAGGCTATAAAGATGACTGTTTATTGATTACTCCACCCATTTACTGCAACAAGCGATCAGTAGAAATTATTATTATATCTAAAGGCATCACTACATAAAGTGTATGGTCAATATAAGGATTATCATAAAAACATACCTACTAAAACCATGCTTAATTTAGCAGATCTCTTTGCTTGATCAGTTTCTCCAGCTCCTAAGAAAATGCCAACCCTGATGCTTGCAGCCATGCCAACAGAAAATGGAATCTGAAAAAGTGCTATATATTTATATATATAGGTACAAATATGAACACAGACTTCACAGTTTAGATTTAAATGTAGGTATTTACCTTCTGGATTAGGCATATTAACTGATACAGAATAGATTGTCCTCCAAGTTCCACTAAGTTAATAAGACCTAGATGTATACAGAAAATAAGGACAACGTATCTTCATCTCTGTAAGGGATTGTGTTATCTTCATCACAATGTGTGCAATTGAACAAGACTGTTTGGTTACCTGCTAATATCATTGCAATTTGATAAGCCCAGAATTCAAAGCTCATTATCAGAATGCCAGGGATGCCCAATGCTAGGAAAGGCCACCAGTCTTTCAAACATTCTGTTGTCCAACCTGTAAATAAAACACGGAAATGAAAACCCTGCTTGTAAAGAAATGATGAGATTTAAAATCTTGCATACAAAATAAACTCAGTGTATGATTAAATATATAGGTTAATATCAGTTGAAACATTGAAAATTGATATTTGGTGGAATCACACAGGTACCAAACCATCCCCCTTGTTACATCATTTGCAGTTTTTTTTTTTTTTTTTTTTAATATGGAAAAGCTAATGTGTCATGTGTAGATTTGCTCAATTTGCTGGTGATATGTAAATTGTACACTACATTACCAAAAGTATTCGGGCGTTTGCCTTTACACGCACATGATCTTAAATGGCATCCCAGTCTTACTCCTAAGGTTCAATATTGAGTTGGCCCACCCTTTGTAGCTATAACAGCTTCAACTTTTCTGGGAAGGCTGTCCACATGGTTTAGTGTCTATGGGAATGTTTGACCATTTTACAGAAGCACATTTGTGAGGTCAGGCAATGATGTGCACAAAGCAAGGTCCATAAGGACATGGATGAGCGAGTTTGGGGTGAAGGAACTTGACTGGCCTGCACAGAGTCCTGACCTCAACCCAATAGAACACCTTTGGGATGAATTGGAGTGGAGACTGCGAGCCAGGCTTTCTTGTCCACATCAGTGCCTGACCTCACAAATGCGCTTCTGTAAGAATGGTCAAACATTGCAATAGACACAATCCTAAACCTTGTTGATAGCCTTCCCAGAAGAGTTGAAGCTGTTATAGCTACAAAGGGTGGGCCAACTCCATATTGAACCCTACAGACTAAGACTGGGATGCCATTAAATTTCATGCGCGTGTAAAGGCAGGTGTTGCAATACTTTTGGTGATATAGTGTAATTGTTTTATATAGCAGCTTTGCCAGTTCTTAGATGTGGTGGCTGCATTCAAATTTCTATTTTTTTTCAATACTGAAGCCACTGGATCAGCATTTTTGGGAGCCTACTCATTTTCTTGGCAGTGCAGCCAACAGGAGGGTGAGGAGGAGAAGCTAGCACTGCAGGGAGATTGTAGCAGGGGGGGATTAGTGAGACCCAGTGCCAGAACTGATTTGGATACTGGGCTCCAGGATTCAGCCTGGATTCGCGGGATGCCGGAATTTCAATTAAATCTCTGGACAGCCCAGCCCATTCTGGGATGGTTGGGAGGTATGCATGAACATGTTGGAAAATGGTGGAAGAAACCGCGCTATCTTTATGCACCAACAGATGTATTGCAGCCAGCACAAACAAAATATGTTTAAATAAAGCAAGCGAATATCAAAAGAGTGCAGCGCTCATAAAGTGTCCGTTATATAATCAATGGACAATCATACAAAAAGTTGTGAACTAAATAAATAGAAAACAATACAATACCAATATGTGTGAGTGATTCACTCTCAAAAGAGTAAATGTGAAAATAAGTGTTTTGTCCAAAACACACTATACAATGTAACCATGTGGGATCTCTATCAAAGAGACGTGAAATAAACTATATATATATATATATATATATATATATATATATATATATATACCATGTTTGACCATAGAAAATAATACAAGATGCTTTTAAACAATGCAATAATACACCTTAATTGTGATACTAAAGTGTAAAGAACAAAATAAACGTGACTTTTGTGCGGCTTGTCTGAAGAGGTCCGTCACCACTAGGACTGAGGCTTACCGGAATTTGTGGACTCAGATAGGTGTATACTATGTGAGTCGCAAAGGCGTCAGCCACACCAATGGAAACGACTCCCAGCCCAGGTATGTAGTAACGGCAAACCAAGTCTTTGTAAAGTCTTCCAAAGGGACTCAGGAACAAGATAGTAGGCAGTGTATGATACGGTATATCTCCCCAGGTATGACAGGTAATAAAGAAAAGGGGACTATATAGTGTAATACCGTCAGGCGGAAAAAAATTATTAAAATCTGACAAAGTGGGTATTCACATTGACATAAGGATTAAAAGCATGGATATAGTACTGGTAGCAGTGACATCAGCAAATCATCTCCCGACGCGTTTCGCCTCCATAGGGCATCATCATGAACATGTTGTACTCTTTTTTTTTTTTTTTAAAGAATGCTTACTTTTTCTAATGCTCATTTCATTGCCTTCCCCTTTTTCTCCTGCAGATGGCAGGATTTACCCAGCATTGGATGCGTGGCCCCAGAAACTCACGCAGCCCGATCTCTCTAGCAGCTCTGCATTTTGCAAGAGTGAAAGAGAGTGGACCGTGCATGTGTGGGTAGGGAACAAAGCTAAGTGATTGTTTGTGAGTTTTTGGGGCTGCAGAGTACAGCATGTTAATTTATTGAGGATGCTGTAATGCATAGGGGGGTTTTGGGCAAGAGTCAGAAGAACTAACCCTTTAATTTCATTAATATAATATAACTGTACATAAATGAGATATGTCTTACCTGGCCAGGATGCAACATGCAGCTTTGTCACTTGAATATAGACGAACAACAAGATGAATTCAAAAACTGATCCTATAGTTATTGCCAAAGCAGCACCCCTAAAAGATTGGAATCAAACAGGAAGTAAGCATTCTCTACAAAAAATCATTTATAATGGAATATATTGTTAAATAAGTGCCAAGCCTTTTAGTTGTACCAGAAATCCCAAGAGCTGTGTACCTCTGCCAATAGAAATGAGAGGCTGTGAGCACCTGAACTTGGGTGTATGCCAGTGTTTGTGTAAATGTAGCACTGCCCCCTTGGGAACTGCTTAGACCTACTTGCTCATCTGCACCGTCATGACCCTGGGAACATTCCAACCCACCTGACACTCTGGGTTCAGACATCTTTGCACCACCTTAAAGTAATAAGTTAAACAACTCAATGAGTTTATATTCTATTAACGTTTACTGAATAACTCAAGGAAGATTTTGTTGCACAAAGAGGTAATAGATCAACTGAACTTCAGATAACAGTCCTTGTTCAGAAGAAGAATTTCTCCACAAAAATACAAGTTAAGACAATCTGGAGATAACAGTATATTATATACACGTATGTACAATGGAGTACCACTTGAACATGACCTGAAAGAATAAGCAAGAGTTAAGCATTAGTTCTGGCAAGACATCTAAATGGGAAATCCCAGGCCGGCCTATTCAACTGATAATCCTAATGAGAGATCAATTAAACAGGAACAGTATGAGGGCCCTTTAAATAGTAATGACAGCAATTTCCCAGTTGCAGGCCTGATAGTCTTCGCCAGCAGTCGGTAGACATGTGCAAAAGGAAAAAATTTGTTTCGTTTCGTTTTAATTCGTTAATTAATTTCGTTTAGTTAGATTCGTTAAATTCGTTTTCGGATTTCGTTTAGTTTTCGACCGATTTTCGAATTCGAAAATATTTTGCGACCCGACTTTGGGTCCACGTATCTCGGGGTTACTTGGTGATAGAAACACTACAAGTGGCCTCGAGATATGTGGCCCCAAAGTCGGGTCGAAAAATGTAATTCTCTGCTGCAGAAAAGTGCTTGACATTTTGCGACCCGACTTTGGGGCCACGTATCTCGGGGCCACTTGTAGCTAGAAACCCCAAATTTGGTATGCAAACACAGTAGAACTAGCACTACAACCTCTCCAAATGTTTCTATCACCAAGTAACCCCGAGATACGTGGACCCAAAGTCGGGTCACAAAATATTTTCTAATTCGGTTGAAATAGTTTCAAATGCGGTTGAAATCATTTCAAATGCAGTTGAAAACATTTCAAATGCAGTTGAAAACATTTCAAATGCAGTTGAAAACATTTCAAATGCAGTTGAAAACATTTCAAATGCAGTTGAAAACATTTCAAATGCAGTTGAAATAATTTCAAATCATGTTGATACTATTTCAAGCGGATTCGAAAATATTTTGCGACCCGACTTTGAAAAAAAATAAATGAAATTGATTCTAACAGTCTGCAGAAGATCTGCAAAAAAAAAGAAGTGAAATGGCTGTTAATAGTCTACAGGAGATCTGCTATTAAATTAGATATTTTTTTATTCTGTTCTAATCTTTTCTATTTGAATTATACATTTTGGAAGATGGTTATTTACTTATATACATCTGTCACATAAAAAAAAAGATGTGAAATGGCTGTCACGGATGTCGATTGCAAGGCAAGTACATATGCTGTATCTCATTGTCCACTTGGCACAACACCTGCCACAAGTGCCAAGACACCTGCCATGAGTACCACATGACCGACCACAAGTGCCACGTGACCTGCCACGTGACCAAGTTGTGGATTGTCCACTTGCCATGTCACCTGCCACAAGTTATGGGGTTCCTAGCACCAAGTGACCCCCAGATATGGGGGATATGTCAAGTACTTTTCTACAGCAGAGAATTACATTTTGTGACCCGACTTTGGGGCCACGTATCTCGGGGCTACTTATAGCTAGAAACCACAAATTTGGTATGCAGACACAGTAGAACTAGCACTATAACCTCTCCAAATTTGGTTTCTATCACCAAGTAACCCCGAGATACGTGTACCCAAAGTCGGGTCGCAAAATATTTTCGAATCCGGTTGAAATAGTTTAAAATGCGGTTGAAATAATTTCAAATGCGGTTGAAATAATTTCAAATGCAGTTGAAATAATTTCGAATCATGTTGATACTATTTCAAGCGGATTCGAAAATATTTTGCCACCCGAATTTGAAAAAAAAAATGAAAATTGATTCTAACAGTCTGCAGAAGATCTGCAAAAAAAAAAGTGAAATGGCTGTTAATAGTCTACAGGAGATCTGCTAAAAAAAGAAATAGATGCTAATAGTCTGCAGGAGATCTGGTGCGAAAACGAAATAGATACTAATTGTCTGCAGGAGATCTTCAAAAAAAAAAAAGTGAAATGGTTGTTAATAGTCTACAGGAGATCTGCTAAAAAAAGAAATAGATGCTAATAGTCTGCAGGAGATCTGCTGAGAAAACGAAATAGATACTAATAGTCTGTAGTAGGCAGGTGACGTGGCAAGTGGACTATCCACAACTTGGTTACGTGGCAGGTCACGTGGCACTTGTGGTCGGTCACGTGGCACTCATGGCAGGTGTCTTGGCACTTGTGGCAGGTGTTGTGGCAAGTGGACAATGACATACAGCATATGTACTTGCCTTGAGATCGACATCCGTGACAGCCATTTCACATCTTTTTTTTTATGTGACAGATGTGTATAAGTACATAACCATCTTCCAAAATGTATAATTCAAATAGAAAAGATTAGAACAGAATAGAAAAAAATATATAATTTAATAGCAGATCTCCCGTAGACTATTAACAGCCATTTCACTTCTTTCTTTTTTTTTGCAGATCTTCTGCAGACTGTTAGAATCAATTTCATTTTTTTTTTCAAAGTCGGGTCGCAAAATATTTTCGAATCCGCTTGAAATAGTATCAACACGAGTTGAAATTTTTTCAACTGCATTTGAAATTTTTTCAACTGCATTTGAAATTTTTTCAACTGCATTTGAAATTTTTTCAACTGCATTTGAAATTTTTTCAACTGCATTTGAAATTTTTTCAACTGCATTTGAAATTTTTTCAACTGCATTTGAAATTTTTTCAACCGAATTTGAAAATATTTTGCGACCCGACTTTGGGTCCACGTATCTCGGGGTTACTTGGTGATAGAAATTTGGAGAGGTTGTAGTGCTAGTTCTACTGTGTTTGCATACCAAATTTGGGGTTTCTAGCTATAAGTGGCCCCGAGATACGTGGCCCCAAAGTCGGGTCACAATATGTCAAGCACTTTTCTGCAGCAGAGAATGACATTTTTCGACCCGACTTTGGGGCCACGTATCTCGGGGTTACTTGGTGATAGAAATTTGGAGAGGTTGTAGTGCTAGTTCTACTGTGTTTGCATACAAAATTTGGGGTTTCTAGCTATAAGTGGCCCCGAGATACGTGGCCCCAAAGTCGGGTCACAAAATGTAATTCTCTGCTGTAGAAAAGTACTTGACATATCCCCCATATCTGGGGGTCACTTGGTGCTAGGAACCCCATAACTTGTGGCAGGTGACATGGCAAGTGGACAATCCACAACTTGGTCACGTGGCAGGTCACGTGGCACTTGTGGTCGGTCACGTGGCACTCATGGCAGGTGTCTTGGCACTTGTGGCAGGTGTTGTGGCAAGTGGACAATGACATACAGCATATGTACTTGCCTTGCGATCGACATCCGTGACAGCCATTTCACATATTTTTTTTTATGTGACAGATGTGTATAAGTAAATAACCATCTTCCAAAATTTATAATTCAAATAGAAAAGATTAGAACAGAATAGAAAAAAATATATAATTTAATAGCAGATCTCCTGTAGACTATTAACAGCCATTTCACTTCTTTTTTTTTTTTTTGCAGATCTTCTGCAGACTGTTAGAATCAATTTCATTTTTTTTTTCAAAGTCGGGTCGCAAAATATTTTCGAATCCGCTTGAAATAGTATCAACATGAGTTGAAATTTTTTCAACTGCATTTGAAATTTTTTCAACTGCATTTGAAATTTTTTCAACTGCATTTGAAATTTTTTCAACTGCATTTGAAATTTTTTCAACTGCATTTGAAATTTTTTCAACTGCATTTGAAATTTTTTCAACCGCATTTGAAAATATTTTGCGACCCGACTTTGGGTCCACGTATCTCGGGGTTACTTGGTGATAGACATTTGGAGAGGTTGTAGTGCTAGTTCTACTGTGTTTGCATACCAAATTTGGGGTTTCTAGCTATAAGTGGCCCCGAGATACGTAGCCCCAAAGTCGGGTCACAAAATGTCAAGCACTTTTCTGCAGCAGAGAATGACATTTTTCGACCCGACTTTGGGGCCACATATTTCGGGGCCACTTGTAGCTAGAAACCCCAAATTTAGAACTAGAATTTAGAACTAGCACTACAACATATCCAAATTTGGGGTTTCTATCACTAAGTGACCCTGAGATATTTCGAATTTCGTCCGCGATTTTTCGATTAAAAAAAAATTCGGATTCGGTTAAATTCGTTAGTATTGTAATTCGGTAATTCGGATGCATCCGAATGTCCGAATAATGAAAAATTTGTCCGAATTTCGATTCGGAACATAACGAAATGCACATGTCTAGCAGTCGGAGAGCGTTAACTATATACAATAAGGTGCAGTGACAAGGTAATGGTATTTCTTGGAAAGGTTGATGCAACAGGTGTATACTATATGTACAATGGTCAAATAGAGATGCAGTAAAGTGTTTCCCTAGGGTAAAGCTGTCTGTGCACAGTGTCCCAGTGAAGCAACAAAAAAAGGTTTTTAAAGGGGCACAATTGCCCTCTTACCAACGACCATGCCAATTCAATGCCTTCTGAAAAGCGATTCCTGAAGAGGCGTTCTTGCAGCAGTTCCACTCACGACGATCATCGTATGCACAGCACAAATCGCAGGTTGTTTAACTATCAGGGTGATGCCGTATAGATGTCTGATGATCAGCAAGCAGTGATGGACCCTTCTCGGCCAGGTTGGAATGTCGTACACCGTGTGGTAGGCCGCGACCTCACCCTCTCTGAACAGAGAGGTCCACCACACACTAGGCCCAGGATGAAGAGAGCGTAGCGCGCATCTCTGATCTCTTTTATGCTCTTCCCAACATTCTCTCTGATGATAGCAAAGAACCCTGGGATATGTAGTCTGGGTGCATAGTCATACAGTGTAATTGCCATTCTGAGAAACTACTAATCCCACAATCCCTTTGGGTCGGCTCACAGATATGTCAGTTAGTGATGCTGGGCACTAGAGGGACACTACAGTACATATAAATGACAGGGAATCGCTGTGCTTTGCAGTTGTAGTCCATATTGCAACATCCTCCCCCCACTTGAAAGTCTTTGGTCCCTGAAAACAGAACACAACCTGCGGGATCACCTCTACTGTATCATAAGAAATTGATGTTTAATTGCATGACAAACGAGAAGTTGTAACAGCCAGCAACTGACCCAAAGAAGGATCTTCTAACAGTAAATGATATACATTGTCAGGCGAAGCCATATTAATTTTGTAACAGGCCAGTAATAAGTCAGTGGCCCACCCAGTAGTGTCAGGGGATGGATCAAGGTCATCCTTTACTAAAGGTTCAATAAAGGAGGCGAGTGCTTGACTAGAACGTTGAGCGGAATACGTTCATTAGAACTCTCCCTAAAGGTATCATACGTCAGTCTTTTTGGAGGGCATATTTTCTGTCTCAACCTGGAGTAGATATTTTCCAGCGGCTCCGGTCCTTGATCTGTTTCCTAGAAACTACATCTGGATTTAGGTTCAGGCTCTAAGTCTGGCTCTGGCTCAGGCCCTGGTTCAGACTTTGGTTAAGAAATGGTCTCTCTCTCCCTGTTTCATTAGAAGAGGAAGTATGAGTTCTCATCTCATCAGATACTTCATCAGATTCCACCTTGACTTCCTCATCTCCCCTTAGTGGGTGAAGATCCGGTACTGGGGGACGTGACCAGGGTATCTTCCTCACTGGTCCCAAGAATGATGGGATAGTCTTCAAGAGGGGTAACCCACAACCAATCAAGAATTAATTCCTAGAATTAATTCCTAGTCATCGCTCTCCTCCTGAGGTGCTATGGGTAGACAGGTTTTCCCGGCCCTAGGCCTCAGCGTAGGGGACTAATAAGTCTCTGAGCAAGAGGATGGGTGTACTTGGATATAGGCAGCACATGGTTTCGATGCCAAGTCTTCAAAGGGCCAGTCTTCCCTTCAGGCCGAATCTGATACACAGGGAGCCCAGGTAATTTCTTGCAGACAATGTAGGGTTGAGAGAGCCATCGATCAGCCAGCTTATGTTTCCCAGGCATCCCTAGATTGCGCAACAACACTCGGTCTCCAGGTTGTAGATCCTGAACCCTTACTCTGAGATCAAAAGTTTTTCTTTTTCCTCTGTTCTCTGATGGTAGAAGCTTCCTTGGCTTTCTCATAGGCCACTTTTAGATTCTTCCAAAGTGTGTCAACATACCCCCGATAGGAGGCCTGAGAAGTGTGCTCTAACGATGTTCCAAAGGCCAGATCCACTGGTAATCAAGCCTCTCTTTAGAACATTAATCTATGGGGGGCGTGTCTTGATGTGAGCGGCGGCGGACGTCTTTCCGAGGAGCTCCGAGTATCCTGACTTTAATCTGCTGACATCCGTACATATAAAGATCTGTGAATAGCCAAACACCTTGCCAGTCTGCCCATCCAGGTGCCCCGCAGTGTCCTGCATCAATATTTCTTAGCAGCTCTGCCTGTGACCTGCTGAGGGATATAGCCTCCAGACACCCGCGGCCGCCGCCATCTTGCCGACCTGAGGCCTACGGGGAAACTTACTCAGAACGGCTCTGGAGGTAAGGGACTCTCTCATCCGTCCCCAAATACAGCCCATCCACCCACCTGGTACTATCCAGAGGCCTGGCTGGGCTCCGGGGATGTCCGTAGCTGCCGCGGCCTGGTCCAGCCCAGTGTGGCCTAGTGAGGCCTAGTGAGGCCTGTGGATCCCTGCGGTTTCCTGTGGTGGCTATCCCGCGGGGAGAACCATGGCAGGTCCGGCCTAACTCGGAGGTGCATGCCTCCTTTCTTCACCCATGCCGTCCCTGCAACAGCCTGGGGTGCCACCAAAGACTCTGCCTGAGCTGGGGTATCCAATGGCCTGGTGTGCCCTCTCTACTGCTGCCTGTGTCCCATTGCTCTGAGCCCTCCACACCCTGGCACTCCCAGCCCAGCATCCTGACTGCTTTGCCCCTGCCTGTGTGTCTACTGTGAGAGGGGAGGCTGCTGGTGAGCACGGATTGTCTGTACACAGTGTGAACATCAGATACTGGGGGTCTACGGACAGCTTGGACCGCATTTAGCTACCTCCTAGATAATATCATCCCTCTCCGCACCAAAGATACACTGTTCGGGCAGCCCTTGGTGCCGGTATCAGACAGCACTTGCACTTGTGTCTCCATTCATGCCCGCAAAAGGGAAAGCCACAAACTCAAGTAAAAAGCACCCGCCGACACCGACCGAGCATCTGGACGCCATCTTAGCTGACAGGCTCCACGCGCTGCTGGCTGAGCTGAACATGACCGTGAGCCGGGAGGGCCCAATGGCTCCAGCAACCCCAGAATCCTCCACCTATGGAGACACGGCGGTGATCCTGCTAGCCATTGAAAACAGTAGATCCTCCTTGCTGACCCGTATTGATAAGCTCACGGAAGAATGCAATTGTATAAGGGCGGATCTAGATAAGTTCAAAGGCCGCCTCACAGAATCTGAATCGCGCATATCAGCCACAGAGGACTCGACTACCAGCCATGACCACCACATTGAAGTGCTAGAGAACACGGTCAAATCACTGGTAGCTAAATACGACGACGCCGAGAATCGCCTTAGGAGGAACAACGTGAGAGTGCTTGGCCTGCCGGAGGGCGAGCGACCTGCAGAGTTCGCTAAGGCTTTTTTCAAGGACATCCTTGAGCTGGTGCCTGTTCCGCTGACCTACGTGGTCAAACGAGCACATCCAGTTCCCACTGGTCGTTTCCCCCCTGGGGCACCACCTCGTCCATTCCTGGTAAGATTCCTCAATTATCGGGATCGTGACTGCATTCTCAGCGAAGCCAGGAAACATCCTCACCTCAAGTATGAAAATGCTGACATCCACTTTTACCCTGACTTCTCGGCGGACTTACAGAAGAAGAGAAAAACCTTCCAAGACATCCGCAGATGCCTCAGAGAGAAAGGCCTGCTTTACAGCATGCTGTACCCGAGCCGCCTCAGAGTTGTACATGCTGGCACCGCAAAATTCTTTGATTCCCCAGAGGAGGCCGACTCATGGTTTTCCACTCTGCGGTAAGCTGTGGTTGCCCGAAATGTCCCAAGGTGTTTGACTAATACATTATCCTACCCTAACAGGTCTGAACATTCTGACGCATTAGGTACTCTCCTGTACACTTCTTTTGTCATCCTTCAATAACTGGAGTAAACTGAGCAAAATACAGAATGGAAGATCTTTACACCTTGGACGTTGCCCCCTTTTGAGTGTTTCCACTACAAAGTACTGTTGTCGCACCACAAAAGTATAGAAGAAATAGGACTGACTAGTTTCTCTTATTTTAGCGATTAGTTTGGATTACAGACTGTTCCAGTTTTTCGTTTAGGGATGAAACTAATCCATCCTAACGGTTCTGGCAGGGGTTGTTTGCTTGCTGCTATATTACTATTCATTGATACTGTTTGTCTGCACATGTGATTATGACACTGGGTACATACAGGTGATTTTTCTCTTATCCTTCTATAGGGGGGGCGGAGTGGTTGGCTCTCCCCCCCCTCCTCCGGTGGGTTGTCCCGTTCCACATTTACATGCTAGATGAAGCTTAGATTGGTATCGTGGAATGTGCGTGGTCTAAACAGTCATTTCAAAGGAGCACTTATGTTTTTTTTTTTTTTTTAATCAGAAAAAGATTGAAAAACTAAAAAACCATACAATATAGCATACAGACACATCCAAAGTTCACCAATGAAATACAGTACATCATATCCAATTGAATAAATGGGGTAAACATGACCATAAGTAACAATAGTGCAATGTCATGTCTAACTGGAAAAGTGCAAAGTACTTTACATTACAAACTTATGTATTGACTTAGACACGAGAAGTACTTTCTGCGGGATACCCAAAGTACAACTCGAATAATTGTAAAGAAGACTCGCACAGCCTGTATTACATTTTTTTTTACATAGGCAACGTAGTGAATGTAATCATGTATACATCCTTCAGACCAGAATACACATGAACCAAGAATATGTATAAAACCAAGAAAGACAGAAAGAAAAACTAAGAAGTAGAGAACTAAACTCTTTTTCTTTTGAAATAATGTAAGGATTCAACCCTCTTCTAGTACCTTATACTTGTGTACGCTTTCACCATGAGACATCCTGTTATGACCTGTGATTCTGACATGTCCTAGACCAGCCAGTCGTTTGCTAATATTATGCCGTATTACATTTGTAGTAACCTATCAGTTATTAATTGGGCCGGTGCCAACCCAGGAACGTCCAGCCAGTTTTGCCATAAATTATAGAATTTTTTGGATGCATTCCTATGCTGATAAGTGAGCTTTTCACGGATTAACATGCTATTTACCATGTCCACCCAACCTTTTCCTGTGGGAACTCTAGGGGTTATCCATAATCGCGCAATCGCCTTTCGTGCTAGGTACAATAAACGCAATACTGCCGTGTGTCCACCAGGTGAAAGAGATGGTATTTCCAACGCTCCAAGGAGACAGACAATCGGATCGTTTAATACTGGGCGTTGGAACACCTGTGATATGGTTGTTAAGACAAATTGCCAATACCTGAATAATTTCGGGCATTTCCACATCATATGTAATAGATCTCCCTCATCTCTATCACATTTCGGACACAGTGGAGAGTCCCTAAGGCCCCATTTATGTAACCTGGCTGGAGTCCTATAGACCCTATGTAGTAGAAACAGGTGAGATAATCTATGGGAGGCAGAGACCGATACCAATGGAGCCGAAGTTAAACACAGCTCCCATTGCTCTCTGTCTATAGGACCCAGATCCTTCTCCCAGCCACGCCTGAAAGCTAGTTTGGATGCATCGTGCGATGAGTTGAGCAGCCTCACGTACACTCTGGAAATCATGCCCTTCCTGTCGCCCGCTGACAGCACATCATTCATCAGGGGATGTGTCACCAGCACGAGAGAGGACAGCCTGAGCTCACTTTGCACTGCATGTCGCAGTTGTAGATATTGAAAGAAGCATATCCTGGGAATCGCAAATTCCCCTTGTAGATCTGCGAATCACTTGAACACCGAGCCTCTGAACAACTGTGTAATATATCGTACTCCTAGTTCCTCCCACTGATGAAAGTCTGTAAGTTTGGCCAGCTCCTTAAAGTAAATATTCCTCCAAATGGGAGTGAATTGGCATACACCTCCTATGTTCATGAGGGATCTAATGTACTTCCATAATGTGTTGAAAAGCACGATCGCGGGGAGAGATTGTTGGATATGTGTGAGGCCCACATCTAGATGAGACAGTGCCGTAAGTGTGGAGTCTCGTGGGACCAGTAGTGACCTAATAGGGTCCTCGTCATCCATTACCCCCCAACCACCCAAATGTTGGGTTTGTGAGGCAACAAAGTAGTATCTGGTGTGTGGTACTGCTAGCCCCCCCTGGTCTTTTGCTAGTTGCAATGAGTGTAGGCTAATCCTTACGGATTTGTTACCCCAGATCAACGCTCTAAATTGAGCATCTATCTGGGAGAACCATTTATGGGGGATCCATACGGGGGTGTTATGAAACACATAGGAGTTGGGGGGCCCAAACCATTTTAATTAAGTTCGCTCGTCCAGTTACGGATATAGGCAACTTCACCCATACAGCACACTTCTGTCTAAATTTATGAAGCAAGGGCGTGAGGTTTAGTGTCAAATATTGAGTAGGGTCAGTTGTCACTTGTATCCCAAGGTAACGAAATTCGTCTACTGTGAGTATATCTTTGGCACAGTCTGGGAGTGGTTTCGGCAGCGGATCCAGGGGTAGAATGACTGATTTAGTCCAGTTAATAGTAAAACCCGACAGCTCCCCGAAGTCCGTGATCAATTGCATCCCGTGCCTCAAAGAGCTGTCCGTGTCCCCTAGGTATATTAAAGTGTCATCTGCGTATAGAGAAATAATATCCTGTCTAAGTCCCCTACGGAATCCAATTATGTTCAGTGACGCCCGTACATGAATGGCCAAGGGTTCGAGCGCCATTGCAAACAACAGGGGTGATAAAGGACACCCCTGTCGTGTGCCTCTAAAAAGTGTGAAAGGATCAGATACTTCCCCATTGACACGCATTCTTGCTGTGGGGTTGTTATATAATTGTTACGTACCTGGACGTAGAGCCTGACTTGTTTGTAGAGGAAGGTGTTGGAACCAACAGGAAGGTCCTCCAGTAAGGTCCGTATGCGGATGGCAGGATGTGAGATCTGCAGCTGTAGGTGGTAGAAGCAGGATACAAGAACCAGGCAACAGGTGGATCAACAAGTGGGAATCAGCAGAGCAAGGTCAGACAGTCCAGTTGGCAACAGCAGATCAATCAGATGATAGGAGCAGGCAATGGCAGAGTCGGTAGGCAGGCTGGAGTCGGTAACCAAAGACAGATGTAGCAAGGTCAGGCAGGCCGGGTCGGGTAGGAGAAGGTAGAGTAGTCCAAACAGAGCCGGGTCGGTAACGGGAGATCATAGGTTCAGGTTTCGGATCAGGTTTTCGGGTGGCTGATAAGCAGGAAGCTTAAAGACAACACAGCACTGGCTGAGTGTCACTGCTGGGCTTTTAAAGCCCGTTTTGGCGCCAATTGCGTTCCCGCGCATGCGCACATGCACGCGCGCGCCGCCGCGCGCGCTAACGCGCACGCGCACGCTAACGTGCACGCGCGCGCGCGCCCGCCGCGCACCTATGTGCGCGCGGAAGGCCCGGAAATGCCTGGATCGTTCTTGACATTGCCCCCCCACAAGGGGCAGCCTCCGGATGCCCAGGCGGCTTGCCTTCTCAGGGTGGGAAATCAGGTAAGTACGAACCAGCCGTTTTGCATGTAAGTTGCTGTCAGGTTCCCAGGAATTACTTTCTGGACCGTAACCCTTCCATTTGACCAAAAATTGCACTTGCCCATGTCTTCTTCTACAATTGAGGATAGCCTCCACCTCGTATTCCTGGTTACCATCCACCAAAACAGGTTCAGGCGGGTCAGTTCCTCTGTCAGGGAAGGGATTAGGCACAGCAGGTTTCAACAACGAAACGTGAAATACCGGGTGAACTTTAAGAGAATCAGGTAAAGACAGTTCATAGGCTACCTCATTAATTTTCTTCTTAACAGGAAAAGGTCCCATAAATTTAGGTGCAAGTTTTTTAGAAGGGCACATCAATTTGATATTGGATGTAGACAGCCATACCTGATCTCCCGGTTGCAGAACCAGTTCCCCCTTTCTCTTTTGGTCGAAGTTCCTCTTGCTATCTGCCTGGGCCTTGGACATAGTTTCTTGTAGGACCTGATTGTTGTGTTTGAGGAATTCCACTGTCTTCTGAACTGCCGGAACTGAGGATTCTGAAACAAAATCTGGTAAAAAAGTTAAGTGGAAGCCATAATTGGCAAAGAAGGGAGATTGGTTAGTGGTTGAGTGACTGGCATTATTGTATGCGAATTCCGCTAGAGGTAGCAGGGAAACCCAATTGTCCTGAGAAAAGGAAGTAAAACATCGGATATATTGCTCGAGGGTTTGGTTGGTTCTCTCTGTCTGCCCATTGGTCTGTGGATGATAGGCTGAGGAGAGAGAAAGCTCAATCTTCAAGATTTCACAGAGTGCCTTCCAGAAGCGTGAGGTAAATTGTACCCCTCTGTCGGAGACTATATTTGTAGGTACTCCGTGTAGTCTGACGATCTCCTTAATAAATACACGGGCTGTCTCTGTAGCAGATGGGGTTCCCTTCAGGGGCAAAAAATGGGCCATCTTAGATAGGCGATCTACAACCACAAAAATGGCTGTGCACCCCTCAGAACGGGGTAGTTCGACTATAAAGTCCATAGAAATCATTTTCCAAGGTCTGTCTGGTATAGGTAAGGGTTTAAGCAGTCCCCAGGCTCGGTTCTTTGAAGTCTTGTTCCGTGAGCAGATGGAGCAGGAATTGACGTATTTTTCACAAAACTCTCTTAAATTGGGCCACCAGAATGTACGCTGTACAAGTTCACGAGTTTTCCGTACCCCGAAATGTCCTGCTAAGGGATGATCATGAAGCAATGTTAGTACTTTAACTCGGATACCTTCAGGGACAAAGATTTGACTTCCCTTCCATAGCAAGCCATCTCGAGATGTCAAGGTGGTTCCTGGAGGTCTTGGAGAGTGAGAAGAGGCTTCCTTGATTAAAGATAAGAGATCTGTGTGTAAGAGCAAAAAACTGTTAGTGGGTAGAATTGTGTCAGGAGCAGGTGAGTCCTTAGGGTTATCATGCATGCGTGACAATGCGTCTGGTTTGACGTTTTTTGATCCTGGCCGATAAGTGATGTGGAAACAGAAGCGAGTGAAAAACAAGGCCCAACGAGCTTGTCGGGGTCTCAAACGTTTGGCAGATCTTAGATATTCTAAATTTTTATGGTCGGTATATATTAATACCGGGTGAACTGCACCCTCTAACAGATACCTCCACTCCTCCAAGGCGGTTTTGATGGCAAGAAGCTCCCGATCCCCTACGTCGTAATTTCTTTCAGCTGGAGATAACTTTCGGGAGAAAAAGCCCACAGGGTGAATCAAGTCCTCCTTACCCTGTCTTTGCGAAATGACCGCTCCCACCGCTATTTCGGATGCATCAACTTCTAATAAAAAAGGTAAAGATGGGTTAGGGTGACTGAGAATTGGAGCTGATGTGAAAAGTCTTTTAAGTCTCTCAAATGCCTCTTGAGCCTCTGTACTCCAATGAAACCTGACATGTTGTTGTGTCAACCGTGTAATAGGGGCTATGATGGCAGAGAATCCCTTGATAAATTTCCTGTAAAAGTTTGCGAAACCAATGAAGCGTTGAATACCTTTTTTATCGTTGATGTAAATTTTTAGTGCTTCCTGTTCTTTTTCTGTCAGGGGAAAAATGCGCCCAAAAGGAATCTCAGCCCCAGGTAAAAGTTCAATTGGGCAGTCATATGCCCGATGGGGTGGAAGAGAGTCTGCTCCCTTTTTACTGAAAACATCAAGGAACCCATGATATGGTTCGGGTACTGATTGGCGTAGGTTTTGATCAATGTCCATGCAACATAAGGTGACAGAGGATGGAGTAGACTCATCTTGACAATGTTCTTGGCAGTAGGGGGACAAGAACCTGATCTCTCTGGTAGTCCAATTGATGGAGGGATTATGGGCCTGAAGCCAGGGGATGCCCAGGATGATTGGGAACAACGGGGAAGAGATCACATCAAGGATCAGCAGCTCCTTATGCTGGAAGGAGGTGATGGCAGGTACGGGAAAAGTCTCTTGGGTTACTTGTCCGGAGCTGATGCGGGAGCCATCGGCCAAGAAGACTGAAAGTCGATGGGTCTTATTCCGTAGGGGAATGTTGTGTTGGTTGGCGAAGGCAGAATCAATGAAGCAACTGCAGGCTCCGGAATCAATAATTGCTTTAACTGGAATTGTCCTTCCTTGGAGCTGCAATGAGAGAGGGAGAGCAATGTGGGTTGTGTTAGCAGAAAGTGCTGAAAGGCTGGCAGGAACAGAGGAAAAGCACTTACGCATCTTGACCGGACAGTTGCGCACGTAGTGTCCAGTTGTTCCGCAGTACAGGCAGAGATTAAGTTGATGGCGGCGTGTGCGCTCTTCCGGGGTTAAGGTGGGTCGAATCAGTCCCAACTGCATCGGCTCGGAGGCATCTGGTGCAGGGCGGATTGGCTGGAAGTTGGGTGGTGGTGAGTAGCGGGCAGCCGGAATTGGGGCTTTAGCAGTCATCCAAGTGGGGCGATTATGTTGGTAGGCCCGTTCAGTGCGACGTTCCCGAAGGCGGCGGTCAATCTGGATGGTTAAGGTGATTAAGGCCTCAAGAGTATCAGGTATGCCCACCCGGGCCAATTCATCTTTCAGTCCTTCTGATAAGCCCATGCGGAACTGATGCCGTAGAGCTGCATCATTCCATTGAGTGTCCGCACTCCAGCGTCTAAAATCCGAAATGTACTCTTCGGCCGCCCGGCGACCCTGCTGGAGTGTAGTTAAAGTGGCCTCTGCTGTGGCGACCCGTTCAGGGTCCTCATAAAGCTGGGACATAGCTTCAAAGAAGGCCGCCAGTGATTGAATCAAAACAGAGTCCTCTTCGAGAAGCCGGTGTGCCCAGATCTGTGGTTCTCCTAGCAGTAGAGAGACCACAAACCCCACTTTAGTGGCTTCAAGTGAAAAAGTCCGGGGTTGCAGGGCGAAGTAAAGTCGACAAGCACTGCGGAAGGCCCGGAATTTAGTTCGGTCCCCTGAAAACTTCTCAGGTATGGGGACCCTTGGCTCAGGTGGAAGCATAACGACAGAAGGAGGGGGAGCAGCCTGAGCAGGGGCGGAAACGGACCCAGGAGCCACGTGTATGGGGTTGATGATGTTCTGGACTTGTCCCTCCAATCTGGTGTAACCGTCTTGTAAGGATTTTACGGCTTGAGTGAGGGCTGACAGGTGTGAACAGATATCTGTCATGGGAGGGGTCTCTCCTGCAGGCTCAGTCATGGCTGTGTTGTACTGTTACGTACCTGGACGTAGAGCCTGACTTGGTAGGAGGAGACCTCTCATACAGCGCTGGTTCACGTGCCACTGGAGATGGGGACAGTGGTGACGTGAGCACAGTGGGGTAGGAGTGCCTGGTTTGTAGAGGAAGGTGTTGGAACCAACAGGAAGGTCCTCCAGTAAGGTCCGTATGCGGATGGCAGGATGTGAGATCTGCAGCTGTAGGTGGTAGAAGCAGGATACAAGAACCAGGCAAGGTCAGACAGTCCAGTTGGCAACAGCAGATCAATCAGATGATAGGTGCAGGCAATGGCAGAGTCGGTAGGCAGGCTGGAGTCGGTAACCAAAGACAGATGTAGCAAGGTCAGGCAGGCCGGGTAGGAGAAGGTAGAGTAGTCCAAACAGAGCCGGGTCGGTAACGGGAGATCATAGGTTCAGGTTTCGGATCAGGTTTTCGGGTGGCTGATAAGCAGGAAGCTTAAAGACAACACAGCACTGGCTGAGTGTCACTGCTGGGCTTTTAAAGCCCGTTTTGGCACCAATTGCGTTCCCGCGCATGCGCACTTGCACGCGCGCGCCGCCGCGCGCGCTAACGCGCACGCGCACGCTAACGTGCACGCGCGCGCGCCCGCCGCGCACCTATGTGCGCGCGGAAGGCCCGGAAATGCCTGGATCGTTCTTGACAATAATAATTGAACCCATTTAAGGAAGGAGGGACCCACCCCGAATCTTTTCAGCATTTCCCACAGATACAGCCACTCAATGCTGTCAAAAGCTTTGGCAGCGTCAAGTGACAAAACAGCTCTGTTACCCGGGTTGTCTACCGGAATCTGTAGGTTAAGAAACAATCTGCGCAAGTTTTGGGCTGTTGACCTGGTCGGGATAAACCCGGATTGGTCCCTGTGTATTACTGTTTGGATGCACTTGGCCAATCTGTTGGCTAATACTCTGGCCAGCAGCTTAACATCGAAAGTAAGCAAAGATATTGGTCTGTAAGAATCCAGCGATTTAGCAGCCTTGCCCGGTTTCAGAAGGACCACTATCAGAGCCTCGCTCATAGAAAGGGGAAGTCTACCGGTCTCGAAGGCCCTGTTATATACTTTCAAGAGGACTGGAATCAACTGTGAGGTGTAGCGTTTATAGACTTCGGAGGGAAGTCCATCCGAGCCTGGAGCCTTCCCATTTTGCGCATGTGCCAGTGCTTCCAATAATTCCTCCTCAGAGAGAGGGGCGTTCAGCTGAGTGGTGTCTGTCTTTGAAAATGTTGGCAGGGGGTGTCTATCTAAGAACGTGTGTATTTCTGCCTTCGTTGGGTTTACTTTTGAAGTATAAACATCTTTAAAGATTCCCATAATTTCTGGAGTAGAATAGAGAATTGTACCCTGTTTGTCAGCCACTGCCACAATATGTGACGCTGGCTGTTGTGATTTAGCTAGAAGGGCCAGCATGTGGCCTGTATTTTCCCCCTCCTCATAGTGTGCCTGTTGAAGGAAAAAACGTTTGTTTTCAGCTAACTGTAGCGTAAGGTTTTTTAGCATGGATTGGGCTGAGAGCCATGCGCTCTTGGTGCTATCACTTGGGTTAGCTATGTATTGTGTTTCAGCTTTACCTGCCTCCAACCTCACTAGGTTCTCCCATTCCTTGGTTTTAGATTTAATATGTGAGATCTCACTAATAAACTGCCCCCGTAAATAAGCTTTGGTTGCGTCCCACACTACAGTCAGGTCAGCTGACCCTATGTTCTGCTGAAAGAAAGAGGTTAAAAGACTCCTAATCGGATCTGGTTCTGGGAGTAGAGCCATCCAAAATGGGTTCAGCTTCCACATACCCCTACCCCTGACCATCCCCATATGTACATCTATGAATGAATGAATGAATGAATGAATGACTTGTATAGCGCAACCTATGCGAACTGAATCGCCTCAGGGCGCTTTTTGCCACTGGTGTCCATCTGTGGTATAGTGTGGTCCTTGCCCTGTGGGGTCCTGACACGCTTACAAACACATACACATATTTGGCCAATGTTATCGACAGGATCTAATTAACCTACCAGCATGTCTATGGACAGTGGAGAATGGTCAGACACATGTCTAGTGTGGTATTGCGAAGAGTCAATCAATGGTAACATATGGTCATTACCCAGACCCAGATCAATACGCGACAGTCCTCCAATGGAGGCAGATTGACAGGAATATACTTTGGTATTAGGGTTGTGCATCCTCCATACATCTGTTAGGCCCATCCCCTGGAGGAGGCGAGCAAACGGTGTAGACTTTTGACTAATTTGAAGTCCAATTCCCCCAGTGGTACTCAATTTATCTTTACTTATATCAATATAATTGTTAAAGTCTCCTATTGCCAATGGTGGCACTCCCGGGAACTGAGCCATATAAGAAGCAAGTAGTGTAAGAATGGTGGCCGAGAACGGAGGAGGAATGTACAACCCTGCCAAAATGCATTTAGTCCCATAAAGGGAGCACAATAAAAATATGTAGCGACCCTCCGGGTCAAGTTTAATATCTAATGGGGAAAACTGTGTACCCCTTTTAATCAGGATACTCACCCCCCTCGAGTACACCGAGAAAGTGGCATGGTATTGATGACAAAATTGTCTCATAGCGAATGACGGGGTGTTTGTCGAGGAGAGGGGAGTCTCCTGTAGGCATATCACATCCGCTTGAATGCGCTTGACAGTTCTCAGTACTGCCAGGCGCTTGATCGGATTGTTTAGGCCCCTTACGTTCCAGGACAAAATTCTCGTCATTCCTGACATTTAAAGAATACAATCATAATTGCAAGGATATTCAATATATATAACATCTGTGTTAAGAGACCTGTATCAACCTTGCCCTTGTTTGGGCTTTTGCACCAGTGTGGCTGTTTGGCTGTGGAAAGAAAAGAATCACTGGGTAACGTCAATGGCAGTAAGAACCTGTAACTGGCATCAGCGTAGGACATGAGTCTTGCGAGCACTATATAAGTGGCTTGGGTGATCATGGTAGCAATCTTTGAAGAGGAAAAAAATAAAGAAAAAAGTCAAGAGTGAAAAAAAAGATGAAACAGATGGCCAACAGGGCCTCGCCTTCAATCCTGAACTCGGATGGGGAGTCAATCCTATCCATCCCGGGGGCAACAGTGGAAGTGCACTTACGTGTCCCAACCTTCTTCACAGCAAGAACATTAGCCGTGCGTGTATACATGGATTCAAAAATACACTGGGTGCCTGGATAGCTGGCTCCGCCTTCTCTTCAAATTCCATGGGGAAAAAGGTAAAGTATACCAAACCTGTGTGGAATCATGATGGTCATCTCAGGGTGGTGCGTTGCGCCTGTTTCTGGCAGCTCGGATCGATTGCTCTTCCCGGTCTAACCATTGTGCCGCTGCAGATGGAGAATCAAAAAATTGAACAGAGCCCAGTGCTTCCACTCTGAGACGAGCTGGGTATAACATTGCGTATTTAAGCTCTAGGTCTCTGAGTCTCTTCTTCACATCTGTAAATTTAGCACGTTTTTTCTGTAAATCAGCAGAAAAATCAGGGAAAAAGGAGATTTTGGCATTATCTAGTTTGAGAGCTGCAGGTTGATCCTGGCAAGGAGTTTAAACAGGAATGGCCTTGGGGGGGCGCCTGGTGGTGGAGGCCTGGCTGGAACTCTGTGAGCCCTTTCCACTGAGAACATAGGGGAGAAAGCTTTAGACCCAAATGCATTGGTCAGCCATTTTTCAATAAAATCCACTGGGTTTTTACCCTCCATACGCTCAGGGATACCAATGGCCCTTATATTGTTTCTCCTCATCCTGTTCTCCATTTCATCTAAACGGGCGACATGTTGTGAAAGTAAATGATTGTTATAAGATAGGTCATTTTGCATGGGCGCTAGATCATCCTCTATAGAGCCCACTCTTCCCTCCAAAGCAGCTGTCCTCTCTCTTAGCTTCTGTGTGTCCTGATGCAGGAATGTCATTTCTGCTTTAACCCCTTTAATGTCAGATGTGAGTGCTGCAAGCGAAGCATTACATGAGGTGACTGCAGCAAAAATGTCCCTAAGTGTGGGTTAATTTTCCCCTTCAGGGCTGGGCAGGGATTGAGGCCTAGCAGGCAGGCCTTTAGGAGTACTCACTGCGTCCCAGGAAAAAATGCGCCATTAGAATCCTACAGGGGTACTGTGTCATCAGCTTCCATTGCTTCTCTCACTGATTCCTCTGCTGCAGCTGGGGGGAGAGACTGAACGGAGGAAAGCGGCATGGAGAACAGCTTTGCAGCTGCCTCCCTGTGAATCTCCTTCGCTGAGCGCTGTGTGGAGGCGCCATGATGGCCCATGAGGTCCGTGCTGCGCGACGGCATATGTCGTTTGGCGGTCGACATCGGGTCTTCCGGGGGGTAAGAATCGGTGCCTGTGGGTGCCAGGGGTCTGCAGGGCTTAGTTAGGGTGGTATTCGGGCGGATGGAAGCGGATTCCCAGGATTAGTTTCAGGATGTTCGGCGGAGCTCTCCACAAGTGCGTCCGGCTACATCCGCTGCCTGGCCACGCCCCCGAGAGCACTTATGTTTAAGTATTTCCAGGCACATAAGCCACATATCCTATTTCTTCAGGAGACCCATCTGACGGGCAGTAGACATTTGGCCCTTCGCAGGAGATGGGTGAGACAATCTTTCCACGCCACATACTCCAACTATGCCAGAGGGGTGTCCATTCTCCTGAACAGATCCTTGAACTGCCTGGTGGAACATGTTATTTCAGACCCTGGGGGACAGTTTGTCATTTTACTGTTGTCCATAGAGGCCCAGATGTTTGCCTTTGTGAACGTATATGTTCCGCCCCCTTTTTCCCCCAGCTATACTCTATACGATGTATGACAGGCTATATCCTTATATGGTCACTAGAATCATCACAGCAGGGGAATTTAATGGCATTCTGGACCGGACTTTGGACACCTCTAACCCAACCAGGTTACCAGTCCCTGAATTGGGGGAATGGGCCTCGGCCCTGCAGCTTGCAGAGGTATGGAGATGGAAAAATCCACAAGCACAGTGCTACTCCCACTTATTTGCGGTTTACCGATTGGCCTCCAGAACAGACCTTTTAGAAAATGGATTCAGCTCTTATACCAGAAACCGACAGCACAGATTAAACTTGGAGGGGTGTTATCCTCTTCATTCCCTGTGGAGCGAGGCACCCGACAGGGGTGTCCTCTATCTACCGCCCTCTTTTCTCTGATGGCTGAGCCCCTGGCTGTCGCACTGCCGTCCTCGGATGCTATCGGGGGCGTACGAGTCGGATCCCTGGAGGAAAAAATAGCACTTTATGCTGACGATATCATCCTTTTCTTCCGGGATCCGGGGCCCTCCCTCCAGGCAGTGTTAGAGCTCCTCTCACGCTTCGCTGACATGTCATAGTTAGTAAGGTTGAATAAAGACACCAGTCCATCCAGTTCAACCTGAGTGAGTGTGGGTGTGTGTCTACAATTATCCCTATATTTTTATTTAAGGTACCCATTTAGCGGCGTCAATTTATGCAGCGCTCCAGACATACATTGCACACTCACATCGGTCTATACCCTCAAGGAGCTCACAATCCAAGGTCCCCAACTCACATTCATATACTAGGGCCAATTTTGGACAGGAGCAAATTAACCTAGTCTTTGGAGTGAGGGAGGAAACGGGAGTACCCGGAGGAAACCCACGCAGGCACAGGGAGAACATGCAAACTCTAGGCAGGTAGTTTCGTGGTTGGGATTCGAACCAGCGACCCTTTTTACTGCTAGGCGAGAGTGCTACCCACTACACCGCTGTTCTGCCAATGTCCGGATTAAGAATTAACTGTGACAAGTCCCAGATAATGCCAGTGGACCCGGGTGCTACACAGTTAACTGATCCGTCACTTCCTACAATGGGCTGAGAGTATTAAATATATTGGCATCCATATTTCCCCCAGAGTACAGGACTTCTGCAAGCTTAACTTTCTCCCTCTCCTACAAATTTTTAAAAATAGGTTAAAAAAGAGTGGGCTAACCTCTCCCTTACATTGATTGGAAGGATAAATTTAATTAAAATGAAATTACTTCCCCCTCTTTTGTATGTAGTGCGCCATTCTCCAATGTGGATACCCAAAGCATTTTTTAAGCGGCTAAATTCTCATATTTGCGATTGGCTATTCTCTTAAGACCTTGGACCCAGGGGGGCCTAGCCTGCCCTGATTTTTTCCTTTATTTTATTGCAGCAATGCTTACAGATGCTCATATCAGATGCCACCAATGCAGCAGTTGCCTTGGAGGCCGCCGTTGTGGGGTCATTCGAAGCACTGAGGAATGTTCTATTTCGAGGTACTAGGGCTCCACATCCCCTTACCACCTCAATGAAAACAGTGCTTAGAGCATAGTCTGGGGTGGCCGGCTCCTGGGTGGCCGACCCCCAGGTGCATTCCCCAAATACTCCTTTATGGATTAATCCTTCTCTACCTGAATTATATTCCATCCCGGACCCGGTCATATGGGCGTCACGGGGTATTCGGTATTTACATTATATCTGTGAGAATAGTGCCCTGCTGACATTTGACCAACTTAAATCTAGATTTGACTTACCCAATGTGTACTTCTTCCGATTCCTGCAGCTCCGTCACGCCTATAGGGCACAGTTTGGGGTCTCCCCCCTGACCCTTTACCAGTCAAACACAGAATTGCTTTTACGTCAAGAGTCGTTAACTTAACCACTATCCACAATTTACAGGGCTCTGCAGGCTCCTCTTTGGACACCTGGTCTCCTCTAGAGATCAGTTGATTCAGTTTAAAATACTACACAAGTTTTATTATACTCCATACATGCTTCATAAAATATATCCAGACTGCACGTCGCAGTGTTGGCACTGCCGAGCTGACTCTGCGGGTTTCTTACATATGATCTGGTCATGTCCTGATGTACAGCATTATTAGTCATTAATCATAACCTTCATCACTAAACTGACCACAATTCCTATATCCCAAAAGATTGAGATTTGCCTATTTGGCCTGGTAGATGCTCTTGCCCCTTCGAGGGCAGTTTGTACACTACTAGGATTTCTTCTCTTCTATGCCAGGAAACTCATCATACTCAAGTGGAGAGCTCCCACGTCTGCCCTCACCCTGAATGCATGGAAATCATTAGTCAACCTTGCAGTACCCTTATATAAGGAAACATACTCTAGTAGAGGATGTCCTCTGAAGTTTCAAAAGGTTTGGAACATATGGTTAGAGTCTGAGACGACAACTGTGGAGCGGGAGGACCCTGTGGGACTACCGGTCTGATATGATCTTACATAAGAGATGGTTTCTCCGACTGTCGCCATGGGGGTGCATCCTGACTAACCACATGCCTATAATTATCCACTTGGTGGTAGATTTTTTCATTTATTAATTGATTTTATTTCTCTATTTTTTCTGGGTGATACGTGTCGTATATCACATCAATGTAATTTGCTGAGCATAACACTTATCCTGTTCGGTTTAGCAGCAAGCTATGGGGTCGTTTTGTTGTTTAACTAGTTTAGGCCAGTAGTTAAGGTATGGTATGCCTTGTCTAATGTTTTATACACCTTGAGCCGGGGAATGCCCAGAGGCTCTGTTATGCAACTTTTTTTTTCTGAAATAAATAAAAAGAATTATAAAAAAAAAAAAAAAAAAACATTAATCTATAGGGGGAGTATCCCGTGGAATCCTTCAAGGTACTATTATAAGCATGAACCACTGCAGCTATATGGTCTCCCTAGTGCTGTTTCTTCTCCAAGGGAAGGGTTCCCAACATGTTCAGCAGGGTCCAGATGAAACCCTCAGGTTGTGGGTCCCCCTGAGGGTGGTAAGGAGTAGTCCTGGATTTCTTTATATTTGAGAGCTCACACAGTCTTCTGATTAGATTGCTCTCAAAATCACCCACGCGCTGTAATCACCCGAGTCAATGAGACTCGGGTGATCACAAATCGGAGTAAGGGGTCAATCCCGGTCCCTTACCACGGGATCAGCTGTCAGCCAATGACAGCTGATCACGTGATGTAAACAAAAGATCGGTAATTGTCTTTTTTTCTTCTCGCACTGACAGCACGAGGAGAAAAAAAAAGCTGATCACTGGCTTCTGTTGAAGGGACATCAGTCCCGAAGAGGAAGAGGCAATGCCTCCTCATATGAGCCCACCAGTACCGCCTGCTAGTGCCCCCTGCCAGCGCCACAAATAAGTGCCCACAGTGCCACAAATCAGTGCCCACCAGTACATAAGTGGCATCAATCAGTGCCACCTATCAATGCCGAGTGCCACCTATCAATGCCCACCAGTGGTGCCAATCAGTGCCTCATCAGTGCCACCTAGCAGTGCTGCCAATCATTTTAACCTACCAATGCCAATCTGTGCCCATCACTGCCAGCTAGTGCCAGCTATCAGTGCCACCTATTAGTGCCCTTCAGTGCCACCTATCAACACCCTTCAGTGCCACCTCTCAGTGCCCACCAATGCCACCTATTAGTGCGGCCTTATCAGTGCAGCCTATCAGTGCCCATCAGTGCAGCCTATCAGTGCCCATCAGTACAGGCTCATCAGCGTGCATCAATGAAGGAGAAAAATTACCTGTTTGCAAAATGTATTACCAAAATATAAAACAGTTTTGTATTTTTTTTTCTAAATGTGGTCTTTAAATTGTTTTAACAAAAAATAAACCCAGAGGTGATCAAATACCACCAAAAGAAAGCTCTATTTGTGAAAAAAAAATGATAAAAATGTCATTTGGGTACAGTGTTGTATGACCACGCAATTGTCATTCAAAGAATGAGAGAGCTGAAAGCTGAAAATTGGTCTGGGCAGGAGGGGGGGTTTAGGTGCCCAGTAAGCAAGTGGTTAATATTCAAACAGTTGTTTTTATATATGTAAAGTGGAACCTCGGATTACGAGCATAGTCCGTTCCAGGAGTATGCTCGTAATCCAAAGTACTCACATATCAAAGCGAGTTTTCCCACTGAAGTCAATGGAAACGAAAATAATGAATTCCGCATTGACTTCAATGGGATGCAATACCGCATGCGGCCAGAGAGCCTCTGAAACTACCAAAAAGGCCCGAGCACACTTCGGCTGACCTTGGCAAACCGAGGTCAGCCGAAGTGTGCTCGGACATTTCCGTGCATTTTCGAACGCCGATGATCGGTGCTCCCCACCTCAGACCAAAAGCGGTACTGCACACCGCTTTTGGCCTGAATCCTGCTTGTTTTGCGAGACAACACTCACAAACCGAGTTAGCATTTTTAGAAATACAATGCTTGTTCTGCGAAGCGCTCGTTAACCACGTTACTCGCAACTTCCACTGTACCTAAAAAGGTTGATTGACTGGTTATTTTTTTCTGTTGGGAATAAATTTACAACCAGTATGATTTATTGCAATATTTTATTACACAACTATACAAACCAGTGTGTTTTTCTGGCCATGTAAGCCTCACATTTTGGTACATTATAATGAACTACAGAAAACAGTAGTAAAAGCACTTACATGACTCCAATCTTTAGAACAAAAAGCATCACGTAATTCACAATGGCATTGACAATACTTCCCAATAAGCTTATTAGGATTTGAGGCCACATTATCTCCTATAAAAAGGAGTAAGCAAAAAACAGAATAATATACATTAGAAATAATCCTAGTGCAAGCAATACTACAATACCATACAGGGGAACTTGTCTGTGTTTAGAACAAAGACAAATTTTGTAGTACATAGCAATCCTTTTATCATAAAAATACTCTGTGCAACAAGTGTTATATTAATACAACTGCAGTGATGTCTCCTAAGTAAAGGATAGGTCCCGCTTGCTACCTAAATACCTCACCCCCTTGTCTATAATAACACTACATCTGATCAGCCCATCCCTGGGTCTTATGCTGTCCCTCTCTTTCAGGTCTGTGCAGATGGGCTCTCCATGGAAGTCCAAATTACAGACTCGAACATGCAGAGTACAGTGACTGCAGAAAGAGATGACCAAAACTGGGC
Organism: Lithobates sylvaticus; assembly: GCA_028564925.1. Taxonomy (NCBI): domain Eukaryota; kingdom Metazoa; phylum Chordata; class Amphibia; order Anura; family Ranidae; genus Lithobates; species Lithobates sylvaticus. Next base: position 337,942,634 of record CM053027.1, read on the forward strand.
CTGGTAGTAGATCACAGCATTGGGACCCAAAGATCAAATGACTTGAGGAAAACAGAGTTGCTCAGAAGGATGGAGGGCTTGCATGACAGTTGCATGAAAGTGAACTCTAACTATCAATGTTGTTTTCTCAGTTTACAACTTGCTATTTCACATTCTTGCCTTTGACTGAAACATCAGATGGAGCCTTTCAGGAGGTAGAGGGAGGACGTGTGTGCCCAAGTCTCAGTGTCAGCTATTGATCTCTGTAAACAAGCTTTTTATACAGATACAGTAAAACATGTTCTCATGACCTAAAAGCAATAGTTCATGTTTACATAACCCCAAAAAAATAAAAAAAATGCTAAAATTAATTTGCAGTCCTGACCTTAGTAAAGTAAGGAAATATTATAGACAATTCTTCACACATTCCATTTGAATTGCAGTGGAATTATTTTTTTACTCGGTTAAGATGCAAACTGTACTTAGTGGCATCAGGAAAAAATAAAGCTACTGTATACAACATTTGAGGGAAGAGGTACCTGGTTTTGCAAGTAACGTAGCTCAAGTTGGAAAAAGAAGAATGCCTACATAAAAAAAAAAAAAGAAGGTAAGTGCTGTTATTTAAAATTACAAAATTTTGTCTAAACATACAGTATTCTTAAAAAAGGTATAGTCAAAACCAATGGTTCTCAACTTTGAGACTAAGGCCCAGTTCTTCCAAAATCTTCCATGCCCCAATATGAAATTCTGGAAGGCTCTGGATGTCACTATGGGGGGTGGAGGTTCTGGAGGGGGTTAGGGCACTCTGCCGCAGACTTGGTGGTCCTGTAGGGGGGTGATGATTCTATGGGGTAGCTGGGGACAACTGTGGGGGACATGGGTTCCCTCCAGGAGGCTGTGGGATTTGCAGGTGCAATGTGGGATACTAGAAGGCACACTGTTGGGGGCACTATAGTGGCCTGGAGGCTCTGCAGTCAACTAGGGAGCACTGAGGGGGACACTGTGGGGCATTGGTGGGCACTGCGAGAAATCATTGACAAAACATTTTTAGTAAAGAGTTAGAATTTCTGGCAATTTTTTTTTATTTTTACCTATGCCTTCACATCTCAGTGTAGCGGGGACACTTTCACAAGTGTGCGCTATGTGTAGAAATTTTGTTTTTCCCTCAGAACAGTAATGGGGTTCTGAGGGTTAATTGTGCAGGTTAACTTTGGCATCAGTTTGGCTGGGCTGTACTAGGGTTCTGCCTGGTCATGGGTACAGTGAGGTACACATGACAGGCCTAGAACCAGGCCTGGTTGGACGTCTTAGGTATCAGTCTTTCCCGGAGCCAATCAGTGGGTGCGCCTGGCCCCGCTGTGTAGACTGGGGAAGGGTACTTAAGGTGCTGGAGTCACATGTTCGGGGTTCGGCCGCAGTCCTGTTTCCTGGTTTCAAGGCGTGTGCTCTCATTACTGGAGGGGCACCACAGCTCGCATAGGTTACCGGGGGAAGACTCTTCAGACGAGGGCCAACAAGCTGGCATCTCAAGAGGAGCCTGGTTGCTGAGTTGTATGGACACTAAAGAATCCACACTTTCACAGTACAGCCAAGGAGACAGAGAAAGTTCCAGGTACTCGGGGAAAGGTTCCTATTCACTTTCGGTTGCAAATTCATTCTGTGTCAGAGACTTTTAACAAGTTTCCGGATCATATTGCCAGCTGCCATACCTCTGGCTAGAGGTTTGTCTGGCATTGAAGTACCCAGCTGCGAGTGGCTACTCTCTGGGTTTGATAAAAGACATTTGCGGATGTCAGCAGTTCAAGGTGCCTGAGTTTCTTCACCCTTGCCCTCTATTCCTATCTGAGACTGTTTTGTTGGATGTTACCGCTGCAAGAATAAATACCTTCAAAAGGACTTTTATTGTGTCAGCATTCAAAGTTGTTGGGTACTAACCCTGGGAACCCCTGGACATTCATCGACAAGCCAAGCTGAGGTAACCGGTAAGCCCAAAAGTCAAGGCCGCCCGATCGAGGGTAATGGCCGCTACACCAGTAACTATCAAAGCCCCAATTCACTGTACAGGCATCAAAGGGACTGAAGCTAAGAAACAATGGAGTCACTCACAGGAATAACACATTTTACAGAAATGTTAACTATTTCTCATACTACCTAAAATAAAAAAAACACATGTAGATAGGCTTTAAAGTAAACTTAAAAAGTTGAATATTGAGCCCAAGTCTGCTGATCCTTTAACCAGACCCTATTTACAAAGAAAACAAACAAGTCCATGAATATGACCTGTTTCAAACAGCTACCTTGACACGTTTGGTACAGTAGCTAGCGGCTCATGCTTGTATGTGTTGTGCCGTCCACTTGTTGAATCATATGAGACAAGTCATATTCACTCCTGTTTGTTATAACTATGAACGGTTGTAGTGGGCCAGGAGGGGTCCAGGGACCCTCAGTATGCATGGTTGAGTAAAAATTGAGGCAGATCTCCCTAGTGACAGCAGACTTTTAAAAACTGTTTAGGCAATGGCAGCCAATTAACCACTTCCACCGCGGAAGGATTTACCCACTTCCTGACCAGGCCATTTTTTTGCGATACGGAACTGCGTCGCTTTAACTGACAATTGTGCAGTCGTGCAACGTTGTACCCAAAAAAAATTGAAGTCCTTTTTTTTCCCACAATTAGAGCTTTTTTTTTGGTGGTATTTGATGACCTCTGCAGTTTTTATTTTTTGTGCTTTAAACAAACTAAAAAAAAAGTGCAATAATTTACAAAAAAATTATATATATATATATATATTTTTTTTTATTTATTTTTTTTTTTTTTAACTTTTTGCTATAACAATTATCACCAAAAAAAAGTAAAAAAACTTATTTCTTCCTCAGTTTAGGCCAATATGTATTCTTCTACATATTTTTGGTAAAAAAAAAAAAACAATAAGCGTATATTGATTGGTTTGTGCAAAAGCGAGGCTGGGTTCACACTGGTACGACAAACGCTCCGACATAGGGAGCTCATGTCGCATGACGTGTGCAAAGCAATGAATCCCCATCAGCTTCCTGCACTACTTTGGTCCTACTTCAGCCCATTGAATATCATTGAAGTCAGATCAAAGTAGGATTCCTTGTGCTAACCATCCGACTTGTGACATCTGACATCAGTGGCGGTTGGTGCTCAAAATTTTTGGGGGGGGCGCAAACAAACTGAAAAAAAAACCACATCAATTGCAGCCACTGTGCCCATCAAGCGCAGCCACTGTGCCCCATCAATTGCCGCCACTGTGCCCCATCAATTGCCGCCACTGTGCCCCATCAATTGCTGCCACTGTGCCCCATCAATTTCCGCCACTGTGCCCCAAATGCTGCAAGTGTGCCCATCAATTGCTGCTACTGTGCCCCGTCAATTGCTGCCGATAAGGGGCCGGACACCTGAATAGGGGGTGGCAGTGGCGACCATAGATAGAATTATGCATAGCATGAATCTATCTATGGTGAGAGAGAGGTGACAGGAGAGAGGGGGCAGCGCTCCTGCACCCTTTATGGATGTACCGCCACTGTCCGACACAGTGATTACAGCAGCAGTAAAAGTAATTTATGTCACGCTGGGATTGTTTTGATTGGTCAAAAGGACAAGTCGTACTATCTCAAAGTCAGAGATGTTCATTCAAGTCGGATGGAAGTAGGACTGATGTAGGACAGATGTAGCAGGGCAAAGTAGGATGATAGTTGTACAACAGTCCTGTCGTATCAGTGTCAACCCAGCCTTATCGCGTCTACAAAATAGGGGAAAGATTTATGGCATTTTATCATTATTTTTTTATTTATTTTTTTACTAGTAATGGCGGTGATCTGCGATTTTTAGTGGGACTGACATGGCAGCAGACAGATCAGACACTTGACACGTGCTATAAAAAAATGCACTGCTTATTGTATAAATGACACTGGCAGGGAAGAGGTTAACACCTGGGGTGATAAAAGGGTTAAATGTTCCCCAGGGAGGTGCTATCCAACTGTGGGGGGGGAGTGGACTTACAGGGAGTAGAGAGGGATCGCTGTTCCTAATCACTAGAAACAGACAATCTCACTCTACTCCCCTGACAGAACGGGGATCTGCTTTGTTTTCACTGGAATATCCCCGTTCTGCCTCTCTGTGGAGTGATCGTGGGTGGCCGGCGGACAGAGTCCACTGGACCCGCTGATTGCTGCGCCGCCCACAGATCGCCGTGTACGCGCCCGATGTACAATGACAGCGATTCGTGCAGCTGAGCCAACCTGCTGCAGTATAACTGCGGCGGCTGGTCAGCAAGCGGTTAAAGTCTTTACCTCACAGGGATAGAACGTCGAACAAAGTGAAAAGGAGGTGAGATTGTTGTTCCTCAGGCTGCAGGGGAGTCCTACTGGGCACAGAAGTAAGTATTTAGGGTAAGAGGGGGTTGGGGACACTCATTTTAATGGCAGCTCTAAAAGGATTAGTAGACCAAAAGTCAACTATTTACAGTTTGGCTATAAAGAATATATGACTATATTGTATAACTAACAAAACAATCTACAAAGTGGTGAGTCTAAAGCAATATCTCATGCCTTGAATATGGCCTGGAAATATAGCTGAAAACAATGGTTAAAAACAGTAGAAGAATTGAGAGGCTAAAAGGAAAGTTAATGTGAAGGCCATCCTAATTGTCCCATATGAATAAAAGTCCTGATTTCAAGGGCCGATCAAAAATGCTTTGAAGTATTTCTATAAAGTAGTGAATGTGACATTCATCAAACATTTATTGCAGGTATATCTTCCTGGTTTCCTACTACACTCCAAATGCACGCTGGTAGGGTAATTGCCTTCTATCTAACTTAGCCCTAGCATATGTGTTTGTGTATGTACATTGTAAGCATGTGAGATTGTCCTTGAGGGAAGGGACTGATGTGAATGTCCAGTATATAAAGCGCTGCATCAATTGTCAATGCCAAAAAAATCCCTGTAATAAATGTTTGTCACATTCACTGCTTTATAAATAAGCCCCCTTAGGTCTTGCTGAAATATAAAAATTTGGGCCAAGTCTTAGAAAGATTTTGGAAGGTGTAATTGTAAACAGTCAGTATTTTAATATAAATGATATCAATTGATACTTACAGGAAGGGCTGGAATTAGGACTAAAACACACAATTCAGTCTCCCTGTTAGGATAAAGATGTATTAAATAGTTTATATTCAAATATTCAAACTATTTAGTTTCAAGAGCAAAAACAAACCCCAGCAGAAGTAATTAAGAATATAGAAATCCCACCCCCAACTTTTAAATGTGTTTAAAATAAAAATAAAAAATAAAAGTATTCTAATCTGGCTGATGTTTTATTGGCTCACCCTACTTAAAAGGCGAAGTTCAACTTTTCCAGAAATAGCCTATGCAGTCAAGGGGCCCCAGTAAATAATACAAATCTCTGCAGCTTTGTAAAATGATCATTTATTCATTGTTTTACCTGTAGGCCATTTGGGTCCCCTCAGAAGCGTGGCTAATTAAGTCCTAGTTATCAACCGCCACACCCTGTCTCATTGCTAGGACGCAAAAACTGTTTGTTCTCAATTCTGCAATCCTAGGAGCGAGCATCCAACAGTTTTCACATCCTAGCAACAAATCAGGACACAAGGGTTGGCAACTAGGAGTTTATGAGCTAGGCTTCTGAGGGGGATCAAAGTGACCTGCAGGTAAACCAATGAAATTAAAGAGGAGGTCCAGCCCCCCCCCATGAAAAATTTAAAGTCAGCAGCTACAACTACTGCAGCTGCTGACTTTAAATATATGGAAACTTACCTGTGCAGGGAGCCCGCGATGTCGGAACCCCATCTGATCTTCGGATCAGGTGTCGGGTGCAGCTGCCAACATTCCTGGTAAGGGAACCCGGCAATGAAGCCTTTCGGCTTTACAGCCGGTTCCCTACTGCGCATGCACGAAGCGCGCTGAATTTTCGAATTGGTCAGCGGCAAGAGGAAGGAGGAGGGGGGGTCGAACTTTACAGGTACCTCCCCCCTGAAAGGTGCCAAATGTGGCACCGAAGTGGGGGGAGGAGACGGATAAGCAGAAGTTCCACTTTTGAGTGGAACTCAGCTTTAACCACTTAAGGACTGAGCCTCTTTTTGAGATTTGTTGTTTACAAGTTAAAAACATATTTTTTTGCTAGAAAATTACTTAGAATCCCCAAACATTAGAAAAAAAAATTCTAACACCCTAGAGAATAAAATGGCGGTCGTTGCAATACTTTGTCACACCATATTTGCGCAGCGGTCTTACAAGCGCACTTTTTTGGAAAAAAATACACTTTTTTAAATTAAAAAATAAGACAACAGTAAAGTTAGCCCAATTTTTTTTATATTGTGAAAGATAATGTTACGCCGAGTAAATTCATACCCAACATGTCACGCATCAAAATTGCACCTGCTCGTGGAATGGCGACAAGCTTTTACCCTTAAAAATTTCCACGTATGCCTTCGCTTCTGCACGCGAGCTCGGCGGGACGAGGCGCGTTTAAAGGATATATATTTTTTTTGTTTTTTACCATTTATTTTTTATTTTTACACTGTTCTTTTAAAAAAAATAAAAAAATTGTAAACATCCCGTAATAGAAAAAAGGCATGACAGGACCACTTAAATATGAGATCTGGGGTCAAAAAAGACCACAGATCTCATATTTACACAAAAATGTAATAATAAAAAAAATATGTTGTCATTAAAAGAGCTATGGGCTGAAGTGACATTTTGACGTTGCTTCTGCCCTGCAATGATATGGAGATGGGTTGGAGCCATCTTCCCCTCACTCGTCTCCATGTCACACAAGGGACAACATCCGATCGCCTCTGCCACTGCAGACGACTCTCCCGCCACCGATAAAAGTGATCTTGCGGCAAATCCTTCGCAGAGACCACTTATCAGAAACCAGACCGCCGGACAAAGAAGAGGATACCGGGGTTATGGCAGCTAGCTGCTGTAAAAACAACGAAATTCCTCTTCAAAGTTAGGACGTATATCGGTGTGCCAAAAGTGGTTAATGATCCTTTTTTTTAAAGCTGCACAGATTTTTAACATCTACTGAGGCCCCTTGACTGCATAGGCTATTTTCTGGAAAAGGTGAACTTAGTCAATCAGTTTAATCAATTTACTTAAGTACTGGAACATTTTCATGCTATAATAGGTAAAAAAAAAATTTTGATTTATAGGAAATATTACAACAAGCCTTGTTTCATGGGGTTAGTTGACATTTTCAGATATCTACTCTTAATAAATCATTCAAAAGCATGCCAGATTAATATGCTCACCTCTATTACTCTAAACTGTTATTAACCTACAACATATTAAAGCTGAATTCCAGACAGATATAAAATAGGCAATTAAATGCAGCTCTGTCATTAATACATCATTGTTTATTTATTTATTTTTCTTTATTGCAAGTAGGTATAGATACCTGATTTTGAACTGGTATAAACCACTTGTGATTGTCGGAGCGAGAGCAATAATTATAGGGCCATCATTTACTCTTACCTCTAAGCATATAACCTGTAAAAGGCTTTTAAAGAGACAGTTTTGGGAAGCAAAGTTTATTGCCATTTCATGGGTGTGTGCAATTGTAAGGCTTGACATGTATTTTATATTTTACAAAAAATATGGGTAATATATTGTAGAGGAAAGAGGAAATGGGATATATTCGTGTTAGGATGTTGGCAGTCCAAAACATACAAAAGGTTTGTACACCTACAACATGCAGGATTACAGCAGCCCCCTTGGAGTTTTTAGGCAGAAATGGTCATAAAGATAATTTTATAGTAAAAAGGCAATATAGTGCCACTTTTATTAATACAAAACATAAAAACTTATTTATATATAGACATAGCCAACAAGGCAAATAATGTAAAACACACAGTACAAAATTAGAAAAAATGGTTGTTGATGTGGAAATATTGAAATTCATATATCAAGCAGCTTCAAGGAAACCATTGTGAGGACTTCCTAATTAAAGTATCATTCCCAGATATATATATATGTGTGTGTGTGTGTGTGTGTGTGTGTGTGTGTGTGTGTGTGTGTGTGTGTGTGTGTGTGTGTGTGTATGTATGTTACAGGAACGTGCGTACTTAATATATTTTGGGGTTTAATCATGAGAGGTGGGCGGGCCTAGTTACTGTTTTCTGTATCTCAAAAGACCGTCTTTTGTCTGTTGTCTGCCTAGTAACGAAGTTACACTATTGTCTTTAGAGTGAGGAGCAGACATCGGGGCTGATTTACTAAGAAGAATGCATTGCGCCAGTTTATACCTTAATTGGTGCGATGGAAAAGCCATTAACCAAACATGCGAACCGGCACACTGTAAAGCGCAAAACTATAATAAATATGTAAACTGCAACTGGTGCTAGGGTAACTGTGGTTTTCTCATTGATAATAGCGCACGCCCAATACAATTGGTTAATTTCATCTCATTGGATGTGTCTCGTTAGGAAATTAGGTTCTCAGTTAATTAACCCTTTTGACGCTAATCTTATTCCTATTACTTCGAATATATCTTTGGAATTCTTTTTTTTCTATTTTTACCTAAATCTTTCAATACATTACAAAGAACAGAGAAGTGTTTCTAAACCCAATAAATTTATATTTTCAGATCATGATCTTTAAAAGGTGACCATACACTGCAATCAGTTAGATCTTAAATAAATTAGATTTAGTGCAAGAGCCGGTTTGATTTCCTATAATTTGAATTGTTCAAGTGCGTCTTCCTATTACCTATTTTGCCGAAATATCGAATTGTACATAGATTGGCCAATCAGATTGCATAGTGCATGACCATCTTAAGTGCCAAATTTGGAATGTAGATGTGCATGATCCACTTGCATTTTCCTAACGATATTTTGTTTTGAAATTTTGCATTATACAAGGCACATGAGAAACCACCTTTTTTCAAGACATGCTAGAGTGATCAGGAATCTTCAAACTACATCGCTCCAGCTGTTGCGGAACTACACATCCCATGAGGCATTGGGAGTGTGGCATCTACCCAACTTCTCTCTGCTGGTGGACACAAGAACCCACATCTATAGATAAATATTTGGGCAGCACAATGGTGTAGTGGTTAGCACTTTCACCTAGAAGCAAAAAGGGTCGCTGGTTCGAATCCCACCCACGACACCACCTGCCTGGAGTTTGCATGTACTCCCTGTGCCTGAGTGGGTTTCCTCCAAGTCCCTCCCACACTCTAAAAACAAGCTGGTATATAAAACGGATCCTGTCTAAGCTGGCCCTAATATATATGAATGTGTGTTAGAGACCCACATCAACATCACCCCATGTTAAAAAAACAAAAAAAAAATTTCTTAATTTGTAAATAAGGATCATCACTTCCTCAGAGAACAGTGAGCGGGGCATGGCGGCAGAAAGGAATTAGCAGCAGTACAAGCAACTTCCTTTAGGGGCGTGATGTCATTCCTGTGTGCTGGCCACCAGAACCAGAAATGCGCCACAAGTACATACCTTCGCGCGCACAGCAATTGCGCATCTCAAATACACAGTGGTCACGCATCTAGATGCATTTGGAGCATCTAGTTGCAGGAACCCATTTTTGGGGGAAAATTACCGTATTTATCGGTGTATAACATGCGCTGGCGTATAACACGCACCCCAATTTAAGAGGGAAGTTTCAGGAAAATTTTTTTTTTTTTAAATAAACCACTTTGAAGCAAAATAATGGTCAGTGAGCATCAATACACCCTGATCTGTGCCCATCTGCGGCCTGATCTGTGCCCATCTGCGGCCTGATCTGTGCCCATCTGCGGCCTGATCTGTGCCCATCTGCAGCATTGCTCCTCACTGCAGCTTGCTCAGTGTCCATCTGCAGCTTTGCCGAAATATAGGCTGCCACTGAGGGGAAGGAGGGGATGAGCGCTGCCGAAATAGAGACGGATCTCCTGTGTACTCGGCTCTGCGTCACGCCCAGTCCCACCCCTTGGTCCAGATCCTATGATTGACATAACGCCGGTCCAATGCCGGGATGTCAATGCTAGGAGATGTCCAGGGGGCGGGACTGAGCGTGACTGTGAGCCGAGTACACAGGAGATCAGGCTCTATTTCGGCATCGCTCGTCCCCTCCTTTCCCTCAGTGGCAGCCTATATCGGCGTATAACAAGCAAGCACGATTTTCCCCCTATTTTAAGGGGGGAAAAGTGCATGTTATATGCCGATAAATACGGTAATAGTAAACCGGTGCAGGTTTCCAGGACTGGACTAACAAATGTTTCTAGTGAAAGGCAACTGGTGTCTTCTATTAAACAAGGTCTAAATGGGCCATTGACATGCAACACAGTTGAACTTAGGAATGTGTCTTTGCAAAGTTAGACTAAATTAAATCCTTTCTTATTTTAGCTTGGGGATAGAGTGCAGAGGGATTAGAAGTCTGGTCAGTTTTTGGGGATGTTTGCACCCCTGATAGGGTGAAGACGCCTCACAAATTTTGCCACTTTCTCCTTCAAATGTATTCTTTTCCTGTCACATAGTCAAACAGAAAGGGAGGGTAAAACCCTACCAATGTCTTTCCTTGGGGACACACAGGTCAATCGAAATAGCTTCCCCATTAGGTAAATTGCACTCTAGCATTTTGCTCTGTACACCCCAAATTATTAGGTATCTTGGACTTTGGGGTTTATTTACTGTGACGGATCTCGGATGCCTCTTCTGAGCATCTCCGCCAGACCTGTGTCTCCTGTCCTCCAAACGCACCCGCAGCCTGCAGATTCGCCATAACCAGCCCTTAACCCCTCAATCACGAGACAAGCCACACAGGTGTTGAGGGTTAAACATCCAGAGCATAAACTGTTTATTAAGTTTCATAAATACACTTTAAACACAGTTGGGGACACCCCCCTTAGCCTTGTCATAGAGGGGGTAGGGGACAAGGAAGAACCAATGGAAACTCAACACTTCACCCGGTTCCGATGAACTGGCGACTCTGGACACAAATGTCTGGAGGTGGTATCTTCTCCAGGTGGTGGGAGATGGCAAATAGCCCTCCAAACCTCATGTTCTCTGCTGGGCCATAGTCTGTGGGTAGGAGATGAGCCCACATCCCCCTCCAAAACACACAGTGACAGTGGGTTCTGTCACATTTCTCCCCTTTTAAAAACAGACTAACCAGGTCCCTGACCCTCAACTGGTCTGGACTTGGGTTAGTCACAAATTCCCACCCTGGGCAAACAGGAAAAGGAAAAGTATGACTCTGGCGCTGGGGAGCAAAACCGCACATACGGTCTCCCGTGAATGAAAACAGCCACTGCCGAGTGGGAACAGATGTCTGCACTCCCCTGATCCGGGGCAGGGTTGTAGGTATTGGGGGGAGTTGAATAATCCTCTCCCCCGGTGCCATCGCTTCAGCAGGTAGGGAGCATAGACTGGTAGTGCTAGGCCGTTGGGGAAGAAAAGGCGCTTGATTTTCTCCTGATGTAGTTACCAGCCGCTGGGGAGATATCTTGCAGGGACTATCTCCCGGACTCTCCATCTCTTTTTCTGATGCTGGGCAGAGACCAACAGCGCTCTGCCCCGTAGCCAGCGCTTCTGCTGGGGGGACATGTGCAAAGGTAGAGTTCAGCCGCTGGAGAGGGGGAAGAGTTTTTTCCTCTCCCGTTTCTGTGACCAGCTGCTGGGGCGACTTCTGACAGGGGCCGTCTCCCAAACCCTCCAAAAACATACTGAGGGCTGGGCAGAGGCCAGCGGCGCTCTGCTCCGTCGCCAGCGCTTCTGCTGGGAAGGTGAACACTGGGGTAGTGTCCAATTGCTGGGGAAGTAGAATGGCTTTCTCCACTCCTGGTGGGGATATCCGCTGCTGGGGAAACAGCTCCCGAAGATCATCTCTCGGACTCTCCGGATCCAATTCTGAGGGTGGGCAGAGGCCAGCGGCGCTCTGCCTCGTAGCCAGCGCTTCTGCTGGGGCACCGGATGCGATACTCTGGACTTGCTGCTGATCACCATCTGCCCGCCTTCCACCGCCCGTCTCAACTCCCCCTTCCAAGACTTTTATGCTATTAGCTTGTCTCGCTGCCTGGGGAACCTCCGATGCATTCCGGCATTCAAGCACTCGCAGTGCCCTCTGTATCATCGCCGCTTCTTCCATTGTGGTTAGAACGGGAAAATCTAGGGGCACCCCTGGCCCCATTTGCTCCGCATCTTCGCGACTGTCCGCTTTTTCTCCCGGACAGTCCCAGGCAACGGGAGCCATGCCGGGCTGTTGATCACCATTAAACAGCCGCTTGTAGGCATTCTCGAGCTCCCATTCCTGCTCAACCAGGAACTCCAATTCCTCCAGGTCACATGCCTTCTTCTGGGAGGTCCAGCACCTCATCTCGGAAGTCCAGGATGTCTTCCAGCCGCCACTCCTCGATGCTCCCAAAGTCTGGGTCTCCGTACATTTTTTGATGGAGCAGCCCCACGCTGCCGTAGCCAACGCCTTCTGTCGGGCTGCCATCTGCTGTACCTGGCCACAGTTGAGCCGCGAACCACCGGAGGGCTCTGTAGCTGGCGTCCAGCCTCATCTCCTCCCGGACCAATCTTCCGAGCTCCGTCTTCCACTCATCTTGCGGTTGTTCCCTCAGAAACACCTCTCGTGCACGGTACTGCGTCCAGTACATCTCTGTAGAGGGAAGGATCTTCCCCTGATGGTGCCGCTCGTGGCTTAGCATCTCTTGCCAGAGTTGCCGGCGGATCACATCCTCCCAGCCGAGCATGGTGTGCTCTGTCGCTGGTCTCCGATGTTGCTTCCGCATGCCTTGCAGCCTCCTCCCGAACTCCGCTCTCATGCTAGCTGGTCCCCGTATCGCTCCTCGATGGCTGCCCGGATCTTGAATCTCGGTGGTGATTTGGATGTCCCGGACTGCAGGACACTTCCCACCGCTCCCACCACTGGGACGGATCTCGGATGCCTCTTCTGAGCATCTCCGCCAGACCTGTGTCTCCTGTCCTCCAAACGCACCCGCAGCCTGCAGATTCGCCATAACCAGCCCTTAACCCCTCAATCACGAGACAAACCACACAGGTGTTGAGGGTTAAACATCCAGAGCATAAACTGTTTAAGTTTCAAAAATACACTTTAAACACAGTTGGGGACACCCCCTTAGCCTTGTCATAGAGGGGGTAGGGGACAAGGAAGAACCAATGGAAACTCAACACTTGTATATTCAAACAGCTTCAGTTGAAACCCATGAAGGGATTATGCTAAGCAGGCAGCCCCTCCTAACAGATCCCCTGCTGAGATGTGTCTCCAGTGCAGACCTTTTGTCTACATCCCTTGACCCAACACAATTAAACACAGCAACAAGGGGGGGGGGGGGGGGGGGGGAGAAGGGATGCAGCATTACATTACCTTATATCAGTGCCATTTTGTATATGTCTTTATAAGCTAAAAGTACATTAATTGTGGAATAAAAGTATATATTTAGCCCAGCCGGGCCAATAGGTTTAGGTAGCCAGGAACGACTCCACAAGCCCAGCCACAGATACCGCATTCACCCGGTTCCGATGAACTGGCGACTCTGGACACAAATGTCTGGAGGTGGTATCTTCTCCAGGTGGTGGGAGATGGCAAATAGCCCTCCAAACCTCATGTTCTCTGCTGGGCCATAGTCTGTGGGTAGGAGATGAGCCCACAACCCCCTCCAAAACACACAGTGACAGTGGGTTCTGTCACATTTACTAAAGGCAAATCCACTTTGCACTACACGTGCACTTGAAGGTGCACTTGTTGGAGATCCGAGGGGGACATGCAAGGAAAATAAAAAAAACAGCATCTTTGCGTCTACATGATTGGATAATAAAATCATCAGTGCTTTCCCTCAGATTTACAGTGAGTACACTTGTATTGCAGAGTGGATTTGCCTTCAAATAAACCCCAAAATACCTAATAATTTGGGGTGTACACAAACTAGTTAGATTGATCTGTGTGTCCCCAAGGAAAGACATTGGTAGGGTTTTACCCTCACTTTCTGTTTGGCTGTGACAGAAAGTGAAGCCAATTTTCAGAAAAGGGACACAAAGCCCAACCTAAAAAAAGACAAGCAGGGGTTCTAACACCCACTTAGTTTCCCTCAAATGCCCACAATTAGAATAGGATTGTCCTGAGCTAGATTTTAGCTCAGTGCTCTAAATCAGTGCTTCTCAACCCTGGCCTCAAGTACCCCCAACAGGCCATGTCTGCAGGTTTTCTTTCATCTTGCACAGGTGCTTTAAATCACGGTCAATGGCTTGGTATTTTGGACAGCTATTTTAGCTAAGATAAATTCCCAAAACATGTCCTGTCGGGGGTACTTGAGAACCACTGCGCTAAAATGGAAAATGTAATGCTTACCTCTGTCATTTTCCTTTCCTGGTGCCTATCCATGGCAGCATACGCACAATCCATGCATATGCTACCATGAAGGCACCAGGAAAGTAGCTTTTAGACAGATCACACCTTTTTGTTTTGCCATGCCAATCAACCTAGTTAAGCTGCAGCTGGGAAATCTGTTGCATGAAAATTAACAAAACACATACAACATAAACATTTGCTATAAATTTTATTGGTCAACAAAACAGGACTTGGAAAAGAGCAAGGAAAGCAAAAAACACATGTATGTTAATTTGAGACACTAACAGAATATGGTTTTGAGGTCTGACCATTTTGAATAGGAAATTAAACAGGAGTTAAAAGGACTGCGCCCACAAACGCATATATAGTAAGGATTTAAACATTACTCACAACATCTTGAGGAAGATTTTGCAAAATAATGCAGCACAGACAATAAAATCAAAGTGATACAACCCACAAACGACACACATTGACAACATCAAAAATATTTCAGGGGAAAATATCCCCCCACCCAAAAAAATGCAATAAACCAAAGTAAAAAAAAAAAACTTGCTCTAAAAACACATCTGTTTTGCAAAGACATAACAAACAAAATACAAAGAGAAAATACATGCATTACAAACTCTATAAGGACACCCAAATGTACTCTCTTGCCGGCCCCCCACACACACGTGCTCTTGCCTCTTTTCAGGGCAAAGTAAAGAATGCTATTTGCAAGCTTTATATAACAGGTTTGCGTGCTAATGAGGCAATTGAAAACACATGCACAGTCTATGAAACAAAAATGGAAAATTGTATACTCACCTTTCCATTACTTTCCTTTTCTGACGCATCGTCATGGCAGCACACACTGGGTTGTGACTCCGCCTCCACAACCTGACAGGATTGGATAGCTATAAAAATTCGTCTAAGAATGGGTGGGTTTCTGTGTGCTGCCATGAAGATGCGTCAGGAAAGGAAAATTACGGAAAGGCGAGTATACAATTTTCCATTTTGCTTGATGCCTTCATGGCAGCACACACTGGGAAATAACTCGTCAGTCGAGTGGGTGCTAAAAATAATGTTTATTCCTTATAATGTTGTAGAATTGGCTCCAACAATGGTTCTGCCAAAGTCTGCCGTTGTTAGATAGGCAGAGTCTATCCTATAGTGAGGAATTAATGCATGTCTAGATGACCAGGTCGCTGCTTTCGCTGCTTTCGCTGCTTTCGCTGCTTTCGCTTGCTATCGTCTCTGGTGAAACTCTGCTGCCCACGAAGTTGCCACTGCCCTGGTTGAGTGAGCCCTGATGCCTTCCGGTATTGCCAGCTGACGGATGGAGTATGCCTTCTTGATAGAGTTGACCAACTAGGATGAAATCGTAGGAGAACTTGCTGGTTGACCTTTCCTAGCCCCATGGGGAATTATCAAGAGAGTATCCGACTTTCTGAAGGTAGCTGTAGCCGTCAGAGCTGATAATAACCGATTTCACATCCAATGCATGGGGTTCGCTTTGATTGTTAGTGAAAGATGGAAGGATGATGTCCTGATTATAATGAAATGAGGATGATACTTTGGGGACGAAATGGTCCGAAGGTCTCAGTACCACTCTATCAGGATAAAGGACCAGATAAGGTTCTGTTAATAATGCTTGAAACTCTTTTTTCGCAGATGTAATTGTGATAAGGAAGGTTAACTTCAAAGTCAAGTTCCATAGAGAGGCTGACTCGACTGGGTAAAAAGGAGGGTTTGCCAGTACATCAAGTACTATTGAGAGGTCTCATGCCGGGAATGTCGTTTTTTTCGGAGTTCCAGCTCAACGGCACTATCAGTGAGACCTGTCCCAACGACCTGGTGACTCTTCCAGCCTTGGGACTACTGTCCCTTTGAAGGTTCTCCTTTCCCGCGATTAATCCCCGGGACTAAGCAGGGGTGACCCCTCGTTATTTAGTAGTGGGCGGCACTAATTTTCCGCCCCTAACTTTCAGGTACTGTCCACACATTCCCTGTCCTCTTCTGGGTTGCCTCCCCCTCCCGATACCCTCGCCTCTCTTGGTGGGGGAGGAGGGAGAGGACTCTGTTTCGTGTGACTTCCTGTAAGACCTACTGACGGCTTCAGAACCAGGTGATGTTTGGCGGAACCTTACCATTCTGGCACATCTCCGACTGGATGGCTGGCACCTTCTCAGCTGGGATCTCCATGTGGGAAGACTGTTTCTTTTATCTACAGGATAAATACTACTGTGCGGACCCGCCCCTCCGAAGAAGACCCCCCGTGGGTCGAAACGCGTCAGTTTTCTTCTCATTTGCATAACAGTTACTATACCGATATGTTGATATGAGAAACAATAGTCTGCTATGTGTATTTCCATGTTTTTTTAATAACCAATTTTCCCACTGGAGCTCATGTTCCAACTTGGCTGTCATACATAGTTTTTTATCCAATAAAATTATCTTTTTATATATTATGCCCCTGACTTTTCTATTGCACGCTGCCTAAAAACCCCAACGTGGGGGAATCTTTTCCTTTTCCTTTTGGTGGAAATATGTATCCCAGCTTGAAATTCCACAGATGGATCAGGCATCAGTCTATTCCCTCAGCTGATGGAAAGGTTGCTCTCAACAGAAATCTCCGACATTTGGTGTTCACAGGTGTAGCCGCCAAGTCTATCTCCGGTATTCCCCAAGTCTCTGTAAGAAGAGAAAAAGCCTGATGGCTCAACGTCGGCCAATATGTTTTGTGCTGTCAGAACATACACTGCCCTCAGGTCTGCCAGATGTACTTGTGCCCAGTCCAAGATGGGACGAACTTCCTCCATTAGTGTGCAACTCCTGGTACCTCCTTGCCTCTGGATATATGCCAACGCAACTCTGTTGTCCATCTGAATTAGAACGCTCTTCCCCCTCAGTTATGGGCCAAAAGCCATAAGCGCCTGAAAGGCTGCTCTGAGTTCCAGTATATTCAAAACCATACCGTGAGCTCAAAACTGCCACTGACCTTGGGCTGCCTGGTCTCGGTAATAAGCTCCCCATCGCTTCTGACTGGCATCCGTCGTGACTACTTCCAGCTGTGGTCTGTGCCTCCTGAGGTTGCTCAAATGTGTCCACCACCATATTGATTGTTTCACACATCTGTGGATGTAAATTGTCTGGAGCATTGATGCTCCATTCCACTGCCTCAGAAAGGAGTTTTGCAATACTCTCGTGTGCCACTTGGACCACTAAATCATGGGCAGAGTTGCAGACATGGATCCCAGGATGTAAAAACGTAGGAATCCAAATAATCCGCCCTTACTTAGATACCTCCCACTGCGCACAGGTCAACCTATCTGTCTCGCCTACAGCTGCCACTTTAGCAAAAAAATATGTGAAATTAATTTAAACTAAAATCTTATATATGCAAAGATCCAGAATAAATAGTGGCGCTAAATATGTATCATAAAATGTTATGTGCATAAATGAATTATACAACTAAATATTTAACCACATAGTGCTCGGTGAAACCTAAATTCAACACAATTATAAAAACAGTGCGTGCAAGAAAAGAAAAATGGAAAATGAGTGCACTCAATGATGCAGCCACTAGTATGATTCTAGTCGCCACAAAACAAACAGTGATAATAAACAAAACAAAAAGTTTGTGTAATGTTCCACACAGCTTGTAATAAATTCTTCTTTAATTCTTCCACCACACCACAGTGATCCGTGCTTCCTCTCCCAAAAGAAACGCACTCACCAAATATACTGCCTGCACTCTTGTGACAGGCTACCGCGCTTAGAATCCCAAAGGGATAAGTGGTTACTCCCAAACAGTTGTGTAATTGGATCTCTCCACATGTGAATAAAAAGAAATGCTCCAATAGTGTAAAACCACTTTAAAACTTCTATTCAGACCAAACGTAATCTTCAATTATTTCACTCACATTTTTACAGTAAGTAAAAGCCAGCAAAAAGTCAATTGCAAACAGGCACTGCACGCTTCACTTCAAAATACCACGCTTGTTTAAGCTTGTAGTCACGGCGGACTCGAGGTGTACACGATGCTGTTTAAATGTATCTCACCCCCTCCTCACTGCCTGTACTCCAAGATCGGGGAATACCGCTCCTCAGTGAGCTTCCAGCGCTGTGTATCACAAAGTTAATTGCCACTCAGCCACGCCCCCGACATGTTTCGTCATAGACCGACTTATTCATGGGGTTGGCTGAGCGGCACGACAATCAACTCTTATATACCCTCCCATCCCCGTACGGGCCTCATTGCGCATGCGCGACCATTCAATATCGCGCATGCGCCTAACACTCATTGCGCTTGCGCACTCCTCGTGTCCCTGCTCGTACGAAGCATAACATCTACTTTCACAGAGCATTTATCAGCATTACATTCAGGCATCGCAATTTACACAATCCCCAGCTGATACTTGAATCTGTACCCATTTAAGAGACCGTCATCCAAATATCGCCGGGAATGGGTCCATTACAAGCCACAGTGCAATAGTTAAAAAACCTCAACACTCCCCATGGCATATATACCCATATTTTTTACATAGCCCATGTGTCTCTCATGTGTTTGACCACACGGATTATACTAATTATTATCATTATCATAGATGACACCTGAACCACTCAATATATACCAATATTAAGTCTAAGTATGGTGTGATGAGTATATTTATGTTTCTATGCTAGTCATAAAATTCTTGCCAATATTAATAAACCAAAAATACATAAAATATATGCAAGTGATCACATATAAAAAAAAAAATGACGGTCTCTTAAATGGGCACAGATTCAAGTATCAGCTGGGGATTGTGTAAATTGCGATGCCTGAATGTAATGTAATGCTGATAAATGCTCTGTGAAAGTAGATGTTATGCTTCGTACGAGCGGGGACACGAGGAGTGCACAAGCGCAATGAGTGTTAGGCGCATGCGCGTTATTGAATGGTCGCGCATGCGCAATGAGGCCCATACGGGGATGGGAGGGTATTTAAGAGTTGATTGTCGTGCCGCTCAGCCAACCCCATGAATAAGTCGGTCTATGACGAAACATGTCGGGGCGTGGCTGAGTGGCAATTAACTTTGTGATACACAGCGCTGGAAGCTCACTGAGGAGCGGTATTCCCCGATCTTGGAGTACGGGCAGTGAGGAGGGGGTGAGATACATTTAAACAGCATCGTGTACACCTCGAGTCCGTCGTGACTACAAGCTTAAACAAGTGTGGTATTTCGAAGTGAAGCTTGCTGTGTAGTGCCTGTTTGCAATTGTCTTTTTGCTGGCTTTAACTTTGTAAAAATGTGAGTGAAATAATTGAAGATTACGTTTGGTCTGAATAGAAGTTTTAAAGTGGTTTTACACTATTGGAGCATTTCTTTTTATTCACATGTGGAGAGATCCAATTACACAACTGTTTGTGAGTTACCACTTATCCCTTTGGTGGGATTCTAAGTGCGGCAGCCTGTCACGAGAGTGCGGGCAGTATATTTGGTGAGTGCGTTTCTTTTGGGAGAGGAAGCACGGATCACTGTGGTGTGGTGGAAGAATTAAAGAAGAATTACAAGCTGTGTGGAACATTACACAAACTTTTTGTTTTGTTTATTATCACTGTTTGTTTTGTGGCGACTAGAATCATACTAGTGGCTGCATCATTGAGTGCACTCATTTTCCATTTTTCTTTTCTTGCACGCACTGTTTTTATAATTGTGTTGAATTTAGGTTTCACCGAGCACTATGTGGTGAAATATTTAGTTGTATAATTCATTTATGCACATAACATTTTGTGATACATATTTAGCGCCACTATTTATTCTGGATCTTTGCATATATAAGATTTTAGTTTAAATTCATTTCACATGGATCCCAGGATGCTCATACAAACTCTGGCTGGTAAATGTGTCGCTGAGATTAGTCTCTGCATCTTCTGAATTAAAGGCATAACTTTTTCCTGAGGAAGCTGTACTTTGTTTAGGTTGGTGTCCAATTCTGCCCCTAGGAATACCATATTCGGTGTAGGCTGTAGCTTGCTCTTTTGCCAGTTGACTAACCAGCCGAAATTTTGCAGGATTGTCAGCAAAATCTCCTGATGCTGGATCAAGATCTGATGACTTTCTGCTAGAAGCAGTATGTTGTCCAGATAATGGTGTATTCTTAGTCCTTTCTCCCTGAGATATGCAATGATGGGAAGAAGAACTTTGGTAAAAGTCCTGGGAGCCGACGAGATGCCGAATGGTAGGCACTGGAACTGGAAGTGATGGTGGTTGATTGAAAAACAGACATTTTTGAAAGGCAGGATGTATGAGAATGTGTAGATAAGCGTGTGACAAATCTACGAACAGCATCCAGTCTTTCAGATTCACCACTGACAGTATGGACTGGAGGCTTTCCATCTTGAAAGGTCTCTATCTTGATACTTCTGTTGAGATTCTTTAAGTCCAGTACTGGTCGCAAATCACATTTTCTTTTTTTACAAGAAATAAGGGTGTATAGAATCCTCTTCCCTTTTGACATAACAGAACCTCCAAGATAGCTCCCTTTTGTTTTAACTCTGTTATATATTTTAGTAGAATTTTTCTTTTGTCCGGAGAAGTCGGTAGTCTGGTTGGATGAAAGTGTTTTTTGGGAACTCTGCTTAAGAACCTCCATCTGTGACCGAATTTGATTGTGGAAAGGGTCCAGGAGTCTTTGATGTGATCCGTCCATATATGCACAACATTTTTGAGTCTGGCACCCACCTTTAGGGTATGGGCGGGCGCGCCCTCAAAAGGACTTCTTCTGCTCTCCAGACGGGTGGTCTTGGGTTTTGGCATTCTCAGGAAAGATGACTGTGCATTTCTCCAATTTCTCTTAAATTCTCTTCCTGGTCTATAGGTTTTTTGCTTCCCTGCATCTTTTGGGAAGGTTGCGTTTATAAGCAGGATCCTTTGGGGTTTTAGGTCTCCTGTCAGAGGGAATGAGGCCCGACTTGCCCCCTGTAACTTTGGAAATGGCTGCATCCAGTTTGGGGCCGAAGAGGTTAGAGCAGTCATAAGGAATTTGCACCAATTTGTTTTTGATAGCGTTGGCTATCCATGGTTTTAGCCACAAAGCTCTTCTCGCCATTACCGAAGCAAACATTGCCTGGGCCGAGGACCTGATAATGCCCAGTGAGGCTTCTGTGACAAACTCGCCTGCCAACTTGAGTTCTTGGAGAGAGGCAATTATTTTCTCTGGGTCTACTCCTTCCTAAAATGATTTTTCTATATTAGAGGCCATACCAGAGATAGCTCTACCCACTGCCGCCATGGTGACTGCCGGTCTACAGGCGCCTCCCGCCGTGAAGTATGCTTTTTTAAATTCTAGATCAATCCTCGATCAAATACGTCCTGGAAGGAAACTGCATCCTCGACGGGTATGTTGACATGTCTGGCCAGGCGCATTAGAGAAGCATCGACTATTGGAGTATTAATTAAGGGGTTAACCGTAGGTTCTTTCAAGGGATACATTTTTGCTAGCCTATTATTAAGGCTAGACCTCTTGTCGGATCTTTCCCATTTGTCTTTAATGAGGTCTTCTAGTTCCTCAATGAAGGGGAAGGTTTCTGGATCCCTGTTTAAATTTGGAAAATATTTTTGGATTTTCTGAGGCGCTTCCTCAGATTCCTCCCTACCTATGCCTCTTTCACTGATTTTGCAAAGGGTCCCACCAGAGAAAAGTCAAAATCAGCTGGCACTTCTGGATTCTCATTCTCAGAAGGGGATTCTGGTTCTAATGCATGAAGGGGAGCAGCAGATGTGCTTGGAGCTGGTCTATCTGGCGCAGGTGTTGTTGTCTCCATTATGGATTCCGGCACAGATTCCCGAATCAGCTCAGTAACCTCTCTGGCATCCAATTCCCTCTCCTTTGTGGCATCATTGATGCATGTGCGGCAGGCCAATTTATCTGGCAAAGCGGGGCAGGCATACCCAGCAGGCATTTGCTGAAAGTCGGGTGTGGTGGCTCTGATCGTGAGGTGATGAGGGCGACCGCCTATGATGCGATCGGCTATGTCGAGAGCGGCTGTGGCGTGAATGGCTATGGCGTGAATGCCTATGATGAGATGTGGATCGTGATCGACTTCTGGGGATCTTCTACTTGAGGCATGGCTTGATTGTTCTTTACGCCTTGATCTTAACCTGGAAAGGAAACCTTAATAGCTTCGCTTTCTTTTTTTCTCTCTTCAATACTTACCGTTATGACGGACAGCCTCTTACCTTATTGGATGAGGGTGGTCTGCGTGGGCAGTGGTCTCCATGAGCAGTGCAGATAGAATGCAGATAGAATGTAGGTAGGAAGAATAAGAAGCCTGGAAACAGTATAAAGAGTTATTATAAATAGGGTAGACAAATAAAAACCCCCAGCATATACAGGAAGAGATCTGGTTCACATACCTGAAATTAGAAGGCAAAACATATAGTGTTTTTATGTAATGCAGTGACCACAGAGTCACTGACAAACACTCTTTTTCAAATCGCCGGTGCGGCGGAAATGACGCTCTTGCGCATGTGCACTGGAACAGGGCAAGGGGCACTGAACAGCCGTATCTCCTCCTCCCGCGCATGCGCAAAGCGGAGGGAGAGACACGACAGACCCTGCGCTTGTGGGAGAACAGGTCCCAGTAAGTTTAAAGAGAAAATAGACTCTGTGCAATATATAACAGAAATAGGAGAACACTGCAATAAAGTAAAGCTTCTTTAACCCCTTCCCGCTGAGCGTACGCAGATGTGCGTACTCGGCTTTCGGGGGTTAGGCATCATCCTGGTACCGTTTTTTAGAGTGGGCGATCGGTAAGCCGCTCGATCCCTCCATAAAGAGTACCTGTCACCACCTATTACTGTCACAAGGGATGTTTACATTCCTTGTGACAGCAATAAAAGGTGATCACATTTTTTTTTTTTTTTTTTTTAAAACACAATTTAATAATATAAATAAAAGAAATAAGAAAAAAATAATTTTTCAAAGCGTCCCCGTCACCACGAGCTCGCGCAGCAAAGAAAACGCATACGGAAGTCGCGCCTGCATATGTAAACAGTGTTCAAATCACACATGTGAGGTATTGCCGCGATCGTCAGAGGGAGAGCAATAATAATAATAATTAGACCTCCTCTGTAACTAACCTGGTAACCATAAAAAAAAAAATGAAAGCGTCGCCCATGGAGATTTTTAGGTACCAAAGTTTGCCGCCATTCTACGAGTGCGTGCAATTAAAGCGTGACATGTTTGGTATCTGTTTACTCAGCGTAACATCATCTTTCACATTATACAAAATTTGGGATAACTATACTATTTTGTTTTTTTTTAATTCATGAAAGTGTCCCTTTTCCCAAAAAGTTGCGTTTAAAACACTGTTGTACTGTGTGACATAAAATATTGCAACAATCGCCATTTTATTCTCTAGATTCTCTGCTAATTATATATATATAATGTTTGGGGGTTCCAAGTAATTTTCTAGCAAAAAATTGGGATTTTAACTTGTAAACACCAAATGTCAGAAATAGGCTTAGTCATGAAAGGGTTAAAGCTTACTTTAATGCCAGATATTCCGTTGTAGATGCCCCTGAGACCACCAGATCGGGGTTCCCTCCATAGAAGCTTCTTTAGAGACTGTACAGGAGGGACTTCCAAACAGGAGAGGCTTGAACCTGCTGGGGCGATTGCGGTAAGAGGCTTGCGATGTCCATCCAATCTCATCAGGGGAGGATAAAAAAAAAAAAAAAAAAAATAGAGGGGGGGATCTCTCCAATTTTTATAGCTATCCAATCCTGTCAGGTTGTGGAGGCGGAGTCACAACCCAGTGTGTCCTGCCATGAAGGCGTCAGGAAATGCAAGTTCACCCAATGTAGAGACAGCGCTTCAAAGTGGGTACACCTGTTAAGGATGTCCTTAACCACTTGCTTACTGGGCATTTAAACACCATTCCTGCCCAGACCAATTTTCAGCTTTCGGTGCTCTCACACTTTGAACGACAATTACTCAGTCATGCAACACTGTACCCAAATTCATTGTTTTGTCCTTTTTTTCCCACAAATAGAGCTTTCTTTTGGTGGTATTTGATCACTTCTGGGTTTTTTATTTTTTGCGCTATAAATGAAAAAAGACCGAAAATTTTGAAAAAAAAAAAACACATTTTCTTTGTTTTTGTGATAAAATGTATCAAATTATAAATTTTTCTTCATAAATTTTGGCCACAATTTATACTGCTACATATCTTTGGTAAAAATAACCCAAATTAGTGGATATTATTTGGTCTTTGTGAAAGTTAGAGAGTCTACAAGCTGTGGTGCAAATTATACAAAATTGATCACATTTCTTGTGACCCGAACAAGCCAGGAAAGAACAAATACCCCCCAAATGACCCCGTTTTTGAAAGTAGACATTCCAAGGTATTTAGTAAGAGGCATGGTGAGGTTTTTGATGTTGTAATTTTTTCCCACAATTCTTTGCAAAATAAAAAAACATTTTCACCCACAAAATTGCCATTGTAATTGTTATTTCTCTCACATAGCATGTGACAAATGACACCCCAAAATAAATTCTGCTACTCCTCCTGAGTATTACGATACCACATGTGTGGGACTTTTCCACAGCCTGGCCACTTAGAGAGGCCCAACATGCAGGGAGCGCCATCAGGTGTTCTAGGAGCATAAATTACACATCTAACTTGTTGACTACCTATTACACTTTTGAAGGCCCCAGAGCACCAGGACAATGACACGTGACACTGACGCAGCACTGATGACAGATGGCACTGATACGTGGCACCGATAACACGTGACACTGATGTGGCACTGATGACAGATGCCACTAATACGGGGCACTGATGACACGTGACACTGATGACAGATGGCACTAATATGTGGCACTCATGACACTGATATCATGTGGCACTGGTGACACGTGACACTGATGACAGATGGCACGTGGCACAGGTGACACGTGACACTGATGACAGATGGCACGTGACACTGACAGGTGGCACTGATGACAGATGGCACTAATATGTGGCACTGATGACAGATGGCACTAATATGTGGCACTGATGATAGATGGCACTAATATGTGGCACTGATGACATGTGACACTGATATGGCACTGGGGACAGGTGGCAGTGACAGATGGCACAGACAGGTGGCAACAGGGACAGATGGCACATTTTTATTTTTTTGGTACTCACGGCGCTGCTGCAGCCGTTCATCTCTCCCTCCTCACACGCTGTCTCTGTGTGAGGAGGGAGAGCGGCGCTGAGAGATGATCTCATATGTTTACAAATACCCCCCAAATGACCCCGTTTTTGAAAGTAGACATTCCAAGGTATTTAGTAAGAGGCATGGTGAGGTTTTTGATGCACTAACACTAACAAACCCCTAGCCAAACACACACAGCAAGCCAGCCCATGAAAGGGGGTGGATGCTTGGGGGCAGGAGGGGCTGCCACCTTGTTCCCATATTCAGGGGGACAAGGGCCTTTAACACACAACCCTAGGCTGAGGCTGTGGGGGCTGCAGACAGGGGGCTTTACGGAAAGTGGAAAGCCCCTTTAAACTAGTGGGTACAAGGTGCTTTTTTGGTATTGGGCTGAGCCCAACATGCCCCAAATGCAACCAGCTATGTTGAGTGCATGTGGCCTTGTAAGGTTCAGGAGGGGGTTGGGCGATCGCTCTTCTTGCCCCTTTCCTAGCTGGCCCTGTTGTATGCTCAGAAAAATGATGTGGTTTGAATTGGTGAAGGCATCTCACAGCCTTTTGAGAATGGAGTGGAGTGTGAAGTTCCCCTTTAAAAGAAAAAACTAGCCCAAAGAAATCATATGCATTAGAAGGGGGAGACGAGAGCATTGGAGAATGGACTGTGGAGTGTGGAGTTCCCCTTTAAAAGAAAAAGCTAGCCCAAGGAAATCATATGCGGCACAGTGGTGTAGTGGTTAGCACTCTCACCTAGCAGTAAGAAGGGTCGCTGGTTCAAATCCCAACCACGACACTTCCTGCCTGGAGTTTGCATGTTCTCCCTGTGCCTGCGTGGGTTTCCTCCGGGTACTCCGGTTTCCTCCCACAATCCAAAGACATGCAGGTAGGTTAATTGGCTTATGTCCAAAAATTGCCCCTAGTATATGAATGGGGACCTTGGATTGTGGGCTCCTTGAGGGTAGCGACTGATGTGAGTGTACAATGTACAGGGATAGGGACAATTGTAGACACTCGCTCAGGTTGAACTGGATGGACTGATGTCTTTATTCAACCTTACTAACTATGAAACTATGAAACTATCATCTCTCATTGGATACGCCCATCGCGCTTTAAACGGCCGCTGTGATTGGCCGTTTACAGCGATCTGTGACTGGCTGTGTCCGAGGGACACGGCCAGTACAGAACTTCCCCGATGCGTGCTCAAAAGAGCGTGCATTGCGGAAGTAAACAGGAGGACGTCCAGGGACGTCCTCCCGGCAGGGAGCACCCGCGCTGTAGCCGTCTTTCGGCTATAGCCCGGGTGCGAAGAGGTTAAATTACTAACCCAAAAAAACACACTCTCTGAGCAACCTTGAGCAACCCAAATGCATTTCACACACCAAAAGGCACAGCAAAAAGTCAAAGTCCCTGAGCATGCCCAGACCAACCCAAATGCAGCTAGTGCAAAATAAGCCACCCCCCTGTCCAAAATTAAGTACATCATCCAGCATGCTACAAAATTACAGACGGGACAAACACCCCGCGGTCCGGGGGGGGGGGGGGCAAACAAAGAGCCTGACATGGGCTAAACACAACAATAACAGAATACCATTGCAGTCTATGGGAACTGACTTTTGGTAGTCCACACTTGGCTGGCTTATCGTCTAGTTATTGGCCTTAAAATGGGTATGGGGGCCCAGGTCCCACCCTAAGGGACATATATCAATGCCCCCAATACATACAAGGCCATTTGGGTATGTTAAGGCTTAACCTCCCTGGCGGTTTTCCAGAGTGTGGCTCGGGGTTAAATTTCAGTACCATTAGCGGCAACCTCGGGATTGCATTGCAGGATCCTGGTGCAGGTTACTTACCTTGTCTCCAGGATCCTGCGATGTCCCCCTGCTGTGTCTGCGCCTGTGCCCTCCGTCCGATGCCTCTGTGTGCCAGGCTCCGTTCCCTGCGAGGTCACGAAGCACGGGGGCGAAGCACGGCGGAAAAATAAAAAAAATAGAAAATTCATAACACGTACAGTACACTGTAATCTTACAGATTACATTACTGTATGAAATCATTTCACATCCCTTTTGTCCCTAGTGCTTTGTCCAATGCCCTGCATGCAGTTTTATATTATATATACTGTTCTTTCTGCCTGGAAACTTGAGATTGTCCATAGCAACTAAAAAGTGTCCCTTTACGGTAAAAGTGGTTTTAGACCAGCTAGAAAACAGCGATACTAAATTAGAACACTTGCAGAATTGAGCGTTACTGAATCGTGGGGAAATACATTTTATTATTATTATTATACCGGGATATCTACTAGGCTCTTAAGTGCGTTATTGCTAAGAATTACAGGCCTACAATAAAAAACGCCAAATTTCTATGCAAAAATCTGACATATTCATACCACCAGGGTGGCTACAATGAGAACCCCTGTGTGAAAAATCCCACCCCAAAATAAAAAAAAAAGATTGTGCCCCGCTTACACACTAACAAACCCCTAGCCAAACACACACAGCAAGCCAGCCCATGAAAGGGGGTGGATGCTTGGGGGCAGGAGGGGCTGCCACCTTGTTCCCATATTCAGGGGGACAAGGGCCTTTAACACACAACCCTAGGCTGAGGCTGTGGGGGCTGCAGACAGGGGGCTTTACGGAAAGTGGAAAGCCCCTTTAAACTAGTGGGTACAAGGTGCTTTTTTGGTATTGGGCTGAGCCCAACATGCCCCAAATGCAACCAGCTATGTTGAGTGCATGTGGCCTTGTAAGGTTCAGGAGGGGGTTGGGCGATCGCTCTTCTTGCCCCTTTCCTAGCTGGCCCTGTTGTATGCTCAGAAAAATGATGTGGTTTGAATTGGTGAAGGCATCTCACAGCCTTTTGAGAATGGAGTGGAGTGTGAAGTTCCCCTTTAAAAGAAAAAACTAGCCCAAAGAAATCATATGCATTAGAAGGGGGAGACGAGAGCATTGGAGAATGGACTGTGGAGTGTGGAGTTCCCCTTTAAAAGAAAAAGCTAGCCCAAGGAAATCATATGCATTAGAGGGGGAAGGTTAAATGCCCTTTTAGGAGGAGCTAGAGGAGCGAGTCTTTTTACATGATTTTAACAAGGTGCATGTCACATGTTGACAACTTAACATGCTAATGTAGCGCCATAACCCCTGAGGGGCGGCTATGTATTTTCTGGGCTTACCGATTACCTCCTCCTTGTAGCTCGTCGTTCGTTGTCTAGGGGTTCCCAGGGTTAGTACCCAGTAATTGCAGAGACCCATACTCAAAGTCCTTTTAAGGATTTTTATTTGCAAAAAAACGTTCAAACATAACACAGTCTCTTAGTTGGGAATAGAGGGCATGGGTGATAAAGCTCAGGCACTTCAGAACTGCTGACATCAAATAAATGTCTCCTTAGATAGGCCAGAGAGTAGCCACTCGCAACTCTTCACTGTTGGATAAACCCTTGTCTGTAGATCTAGCAGCCAACAAGTGATTCAGAATTAGCACAGTCTCTGCCACAGACTAGGTTGTAACCGAAGGATGGGTTAGGAACTTTTCCTATGGTACCTGAATCTTCCAGCCGTTTCAGCGATACCGTAGAAAGCGCGGATTCACCAGTGTCTATACATCTCAGCTCCCAGGCTCTTACCGAGCAGCCAGCTTCATGGCCCTCCTCTAAAGAGTCCTCCCCTGGTCGCTTGTACGAGTTGCTGTGCCTCTCCAATCCTGAGAGGACTCCGGGACACTTCCAAATCCTCCTTCAGTTACTGGGCCTCGAACTAGCCAGTTCCGAGGCTCGGGAGCGGATGGATCCCCACCCCAGACCATGAGGGCCTCTGGGGCTGGTCAGGGTGACCAGGCTTACGGGGGCAGTAGACACTCCTGGGGTTGGTCCGGACCGGAACCAGGAATCAAAGAGCAAGCCGAACTCTGAACACGTGACCTCAGCATCTTAAATACCCCTTCCCGGAATACACAGCGGGGCCAGACGCCCCCACTGATTGGCTCAGAGAAAGATTGGTACCCAATACATCCAACCAGACTGCGTTCTCAGCCTGTCACAGGTGCTCACCTCACCTATGACCAGGCAGAACTCTAGTACAGCCCAGCAAAACTGACGCCAAAGTACAAACCTAGAAAAATTAACCCCCAGAACTCAGTTACAGTTCTGGAAAAAAATACATTTACAGAATAGCACACACTTTAGTAAAGTGTCGGCGCTACACTAACATGACCTGTGTGCAAATTTCCGTAAATAAATACAAAAATACACCGCCCTCCACGACATCTTTATCGCAAATTCCTTTAACCTACTTGCCATTACTGAAACCTGGCTTCATGAATCAGATACTACTTCTCCTGCTTCTCTATACCATGGTGGCCTTCTCTGGACTCACTCCCCCAGACCAAGTGGACAGAAGGGAGGTGGAGTGGGAATCCTTCTAGCCCCATGTAGCACCTATCAGGTACTACACCCACCTCCCTCTCTGACATTCTCCTCTTTTGAGGCACATTACATTCGTTTATTCTTTCCCATTTCTCTAAGAATTGCTGTCATCTACTGGCCCCCTGGACCAGTATCAGCTTTCCTTGATGACTTCTCTGCCTGGCTACCCTACTTTCTCTCTTCTGAAATCCCCACAATTATTCTCGTGACTTGACCATCCCTGTTAACACTAACACTGCTATTACTTCTAAACTTCAGTCTAACCTCATTGATTGACCTGAAGCAATGGATACAGGCTCTTACTCACTCCAACGGCAACACCCTTGACCTTGTCTTCTCCTATCTGTGCACTCCGTGTAACCTTTCCAACAATCCTCTCCCACTCTTTGATCACCACCTTATTAGTTTTGCTCTCTCCCTATCTTCCACCTCCTCTGCCTCCAACCACCTAACAGTTACACGTAGAAACCTTAGCCACCTCAAACCTTTTCTTCTTTACTCTGCTACTGATCACCTCTATGACAAAATCTCACCCTTGTCCTGCCCCAACCTAGCCACTTTCATCTACAAGAGCTCACTGGCTTCCTCCCTAGACAAGCTTGCCCCCCTCACTACACGCAGAATTAGGCCCCGACTGCTACAACCCTGAGAAACAGATGACACCAAAAGTCTCAGAAAACGTAGCCGCGCTGTTGAGCATCTGTGGCATAAGACTAAGTTCCAGGAAGACTTCACACAATATAAATCTGCCCTCCTAAAATACTATTCCTGCCTTCACACTGCCAAACAGACCTACTTTATCACACTCATTAACACCTTCTCATCCAGTCCACGTCAACTCTTCTCTACCTTCAACACTCTACTCTGTCCTCCACTGCCTCCACCCACCAACTCACTCACTGCCCAGGAGATCGCCAATCACTTCAAAACTAAGATTGATACAATTCATGAGGAGATCTCCAATGCGCAAAAACCTCCCCCATGCAACACCCCATGTCCACAGATACAGTCATTACTTCCCTCATTCAACCCTGCTACTATTAACGAGGTTGCTAAATCTAACACTCATCTAACCACCTGCCCCCTTGATCCTGCTCCCTCGCAAATGCTATGATCACCCTCTGACTCACATTTTCAACCTCTCCATCTCGTGTGGCATCTTCCCAAACTCTCTAAAACATGCAATAGTCACCCCCATACTTAAAAAGCCCTCACTGGACCCCACCAATCTGAACAACCTACATCCCACCTCCTTACTCGCCTTCTCCTCCAAACTTCTTGAAAGACTGGTCTACAACCGATTAAGAGACCATCTGACCATGCATAAACTTCTTGATCCCCTTCAGTCCGGATTTCACCCTCAACACTCCACAGAAACTGCTCTCCTTAAACTCTCAAATTACCTACTAACGGCTAAAACCAGTGGACACTATTCTGTACTACTTCTCCTGGATCGCTCTGCTGCCTTTGACACAGTGGACCACCCCCTCCTCCTCAACAAACTCCACTCCTTAGGTCTCCGTGACTGTACTCGTCGCTGGGTCTCATCCTACCAATCTCACACTTCTTGGACCTCTCCTTTTCTCAATGTACACCAAAATGGTATATATTAATAAATATATATCAAATTAGTAAAAAATAAGTGTATATGAATGACCAATATTTAGAATGTGAATTCTATATATGATATCTAAAATCACAAAGTGACCATGATATAAAATGAATCATACAAGTGACAATTGTAAAAACACAAATTTGTGCAAAAAAACGTGATCCAATAGAAGTATCTCAAATAAACCGATGATAAATGACAAAATCACACAAATAAAAATCCAAAATGAATCAACAATAATACACCAAAATGTGACATAGGTGAATAGTATAAAGGCATAAAGTGACATGTGCGGCTTGTCTGATGTGGTCCGTCACCAACTGGAAGAAGGCTTACCAACTGTCGTGGACTCAGGTAGGCTTACGCCATATGAGTCAATTGTGCTGGATGGTGTTTTGATTACACCGATAGAAGCAGCTACTCCCGGCTAAGATGTATAGTGGCCACGGACAAGGCTATGCACTGAATGATCCGAAAGAACTCAAGGTGAAGGTAGTGAGCGGTGTACCATATGGTTCATCCCCGGTGGTGATACCGACAATAGAAGAGTGAAACCATATAGTGCAATACCGTCAGGCAATTAAAAAATTTATCAAAATCAAATGGATGGATACTCGCATGTACAAAGAGACAGATTTTGGCAGCAGTGGCATCAGCAAATCATCTCCCGATGCGTTTCGCCTCAGTAAGGCATCATCTGGGGGTGCCGATTCACTGGAGCCACTGCTAATATATAGGTACAGGGGTACTTACAGATGAGGTGAACCAAACATCACCGCTGGCTCGTTAATTATATCACTTCCAGTATGACGGAAAATGGCGCCCATAGCTTGTGTGTCAGGCCTCGTTCTGGGTATATGGTGGTTAATAATAAAATCCTCTTTTTTAACAAAAGGATGGGAAGAAGGTTTTAAATCAGAACTATGCCATTAAATAAGAGGTCTGTGTATAATGAACTGGTGTCGTATGTTTCAGAACGAAAAAAACAGTAGCAGTGGCGTCCGTACACATGATAAAGTAAGGCGGAGCCATTAGGCTCACGAAAAATGGCGCCAAAAGCGGAAATGATGCTTCTTCCGCTGTTTACACCGGAAGAAGAGAAAAATTGGGACACGTTGCTATCCAAGCCTCGATATGGGGCCGGATATGACGTTAGTACGGACCGCAAAAGCGGAAAAACCTGCTCGGCTATTTAAAACCAGAGAAAGAAAAAAAATAATGGAAAGCGCTTGTTATCCATGCCTCTGTATGAGGTAGAATTGGCGCTTCACATCTGCCATACAAAATAAATCATCTGTAATATTACTCATCTACAATTCTCTTTGAAAAAAGAAATACATAGATGAAAAATAAAATAAAATACAATACAATAAACTGAGGTTTTTAGCAAAAATGCCTAGCTTTTAGTTCATATTTGTAAGCACATGTGAAATGCCCTACAAACTTAATCTCTGCAGATATGTTAAAACATTAAAATAGTATTATATAATAATCTAAAAATTGTTGATAAAAGCACTGACTGGAAAGGAAGGGATAAAAAACAACATATATATTATCTGTTTATCTAAACGGTTGAGTTGCTGTAATATATGGCTGACCTCGTACATATTACAAAAAATAACATAACATAGATAAACATAATAAATCAACTATAATATATATTGAATAATTCATTAATTTGCTTGATGCATAATGGATCTACGTGATTATAATAAATCTTGTCCATATTTTCATATACATTATATGGATGGTTGGAGAATGTAGAGATTGAAAGAACGAAAGTATAGTTATCGTGTAGATAAAGAGACAGATAAACCTATAGAATTGATTGGAAAAGATATATATATATATCACCCCTAAAGAATATTAAAAATATAATGAATGGAATATTGATTAAAAAATTTAAATTAAAAATCAGGCTTTGTTAAGAAAATAATTAATGTCCCATTCAACATTGAGACCCCACGGCTGGTAAGCTTACAGCGAAAAAACCCGAAATGTTTAGAGCTGTGACCCGTGTCATAGCTCCACCCCCCCATGGAGGGATATAACTATCGATTACAAGAAAAGAAGTCCCCTCAGGGTGTCGATCGTGGCATTCCCTATAATGACGAGGGACTGTATGCTTTACATCACCACTTCTAATTTTAGTCAAATGCTCCCCGACATACATTTTCTATCAGGGTCGGGGAGCATTTGACTTTTCACTGATGCAATGCCATAAAAAAAAAAACTCTAGTTTTTTTTTTAGGTAGCTTAGACCATGAGAAATGCCTCCACTTCTTTGCCCCAACCCTTCATCCAATTTCTAATCTAATCAGTGACTCCACCTAGTCTGACCAAAGCATAGCAATGTCTTTTTCACAAAGAAAAACCTGCATACCAATGTCTAGTCAGCCCCAACCCCCCACCATGTTTGTGAAATATCCAACGAACATTCGCTGTGCCATCAACGGATGGGTCCAATATCGACGAGCTCTGACTCTGGACCTCTCACGCAATTTGCAACAACGTTGCTGCCTCATCAAGAGCAACATCAGGATGACATATATTCAATATGGGATCCATTTCCAAACGCTTATAGACGCAAACACGGTAAAACGTGGCTAAACGCGACATTAAAATGTGGCAAAACGCGCATTTTTAAACGCAGGTTTCTGCTTTTTAAAACATGCGTTCAGCAGAGTTTGCATCTGCATCTCATGTGCATGGGGCCTAAATAGGCTTTCCCCACTTCAGTCCATCATGAATGCTACTGCCAGGCTCATCCACCTCACAAACCGCCAGTGTTGGTCATCTTACTTTAAAAAAGTAATTAGTTAAGTTACAAATTACTTCTCCCAAAAAGTAATTGCGTTAGTAACTCAGTTACTACATTGGAAAAGTAATTAGTTACGCAGAAAAGTAACTGTGATTTTTTTTTAAATATTCTATTTGTGTAACTAAGGGGTGGGTCTAGTATTACTGTAAGCAAGGGGCGCATTTATTATTATTGTTATATATCGTGTAACAAAGGGGCTGCTCTATTATTACTCTTACCAAGGGGCAGATCTGTTATAGCGTGTAAGCAAGGGCCGGGTCTATTATTATTATATTGTGTAAGGGGCGGGTCTATTATTATATCGAGTAAGCGGCGGGTCTATTATTATCATATCGTGTAAGGGGCGGATGGCTACAGAAGAGGGCGAATGTTAAATTAATGGGCAGAGCTCGATATATAACAATAATAAATGCGCCCCTTGGTTACAGTAATACTAGACCCGCCCCTTAGTTACACGATAGACGCCCCTTGCAGAGTAGCACGAGCATCGGGCGCGTACGGCATTGCCTCGTACAATTACATGTTAACTGCGCCTGCGCGGTGTAGAGTTCACTCAGAGCTGTTTAGGTTCAGCAATTTTCGTAAGCTATGTAGTCCTTCGTACTGCGCAAGCGCTGCACCTGCGCAGTACAGGGGGCAGGGGGTAGTTATCCGGCGGGGGAACTGTTTTGGCAGGACACCGCAATTACACTACTGCCATCTAGTGGCAGTAGATGTAATTGAGGTAACTCTGCCCAAGTAATGGGAACTGCGTTACCATGAGGGGAAAAGTAATCAGTTAGATTACTCGTTACCCTCTAAAGTAACTGCGTTAAGTAACTCCGTTTATTTTAACTCAGTTACTTACATCACTGCAAACCGCTCAGCGTCTGCTATACCCCTCTGCCAATCCCTCCATTGGCTGCCACTCAGTCACCGAATCAAATTCAGGATACTTACTATAACTTACAAAGCCATCCACAACCTGGCCCTCAGCTACATCTCTAACCTAGTCTCAAAATACCAACCTAATCGTTTTCTTCGCTCCTCCCAAGACCTTCTGCTCTCAAACTCACCTCATCCCATGCTCGCCTTCAGGACTTCTTCAGAGCCTCTCCCATCCTCTGGAATGCTCTACCCCAATCCGTCCGATTTTCTCCTACTTTATCCACTTTCAGACGATCCCTGAAAACTCATCTCTTCAGAGAAGCCTATCTGGCCCCCACCTAACAACTGTACATTTATCTTCTCAATCAGCACATTGCCCACAGTTATTACCTCTTGTATCTCTTGACCTTCCCTCTTAGATTGTAAGCTCTAAGGAGCAGGGCCCTCTGATTCCTACTGTATTAAAGTGTATTGTATTTGTACTGTCTACCATCAAGTTGTAAAGCGCTACGTAAACTGTTGGCGCTATATAAATCCTGTATAATAATAATAATAATAATAATAAATAATAATAAAAAGGTGAACCAGCATAAAAAAACTATTTCAAGTTTAGAGGTGCACCCGTTCAACCCATGCAATTGCATTTGCATTGCTTGACATTTACTAAGATTTTGGCCGCGCAGTGAACAAACGCATTTGAATGAGCGCAAGAGCCACTTGCGCATGCGCAGTGCTTACATGGATCTCATGCAGTTCTAAAAACGTACTTGCAGGCACAGCTGGCATTCTCTGAAAAAGTTACTTGCTCATTTTTTTTTGGACATATTTGTTACTTGGACAGTTGTTACTAAACTTCCTCACATCATCCCACATCACCCCATAATATTGGCACCTCCATCTTCTGTTAATATTGAATTGAAGATGCTGTGCGCCATGTCCATAGTGGCGCACAGATTGCATTCTTGCCGAGATCGCTATAGTAAATGGGGGATTCGCGTTCTGTTCCCGGCGCCCAGTTTCGTAAATATGAAAATGTGCGTCGCGCCTCTACTGTGGCTCGTGGCTTTCGTAAATCAGCCCCATTGTGTCTCCACCTGAACATAAGTCCTTGAAATGCTAATTATACTGAGATCAAGGAGGGTTACTTAACAACCATAAACATGGTAGACAGGAAGACACCGACAATTCTAATTCTTATGCGAGAAGCATGATGACCAACTAGGATTGAATTTTAGCCAATCAGGATTCAATGCCACTTCTGAACCAATGAAAGTAGACCATGGGTGTGATTGGTGGGGGTGGGTAGAGAGGGAACATAAAAATCAAAGCGCCCACTGATGCGGCCTGGACACGCAAGGTCTGACTGGGTATTGTATCACCACCATTCTTTGTTTCATTTGCGGTAACTTTCTTTCCTTTATGTATTAGTAACCTTCTTTTTTTACATTGCAACATCCTTTTTTTTCTATTACAGTGGAACCTCTGATTGCGAGTAACGAGGTTAACGAGCGTTTCGCAATACGAGCAATGTATTTTTAAAAATCATAACTCGGTTTGCTTGTATTGTCTCGCAAAACAAGCATAATTCAGGTCAAAGCGTGTGCAGTACCGGGTTTGGCCTGAGGTGGGGGGCGCCAGAGCCGATCGGCACTGTTCGGAAATGCACGGAAAGGCCTGAGGACAGCTCGGCTGACCTCGGCAAACCTCGGGAACGGAGTCTTTCCGAGGTTTGCCAAGGTCAGCCGAGGTGTCCTTGGGCCTTTTCAGCTATTTCCGAGGCTCTCCGGCGCCCCCCCACCTCTGGCCGCATGCTGTATTGTATGCCATTGAAGTCAATGCGGAACAAATTATTATTTTTTTCCATTGACTTCAATGGGGAAACTTGCTTTGATATGCGTGTACTTTGGAATAAGAGCATTCTCCTGGAACGGATTATGCTCACAATCCGATGTTCCACTGTACTTACTTACTTTGTATTTTATTAATAACATCATTGCTTTAAGAGTTTTATCAGCTACGTTAGATTTGGTAATATCTGATTATTTTAACGTTTCTCTTCTGTATTAATAAATAAGATTGTTGTACTGATTTTATTGGTTATAGCTGCAACCGCATTGGTTGATTCTTATATAGACAAGGTTGTACTCACTTATTTGATGCATCATTAAGCGTATAAGTGAGGTAGGCAAACATTGCCATGTCATTGTACATCAAAACATATTTGTCAAACCCAACAAAAGGCAAGTATGCCCTATACTGCCAGAGACGAGCTGTGGTCAGTCAATAGGGATTTCTTGCGTATAGCCCAACATGTTTCAGAATGAAAAATGTGTATTCCTTCATCAGGGAAGATTATGTCCGGGTGACTTTAATTCTGATTGTCTGAAATGTAAACATAGTCACATGATAATGATAATCACACTGTAAAGCATAAATTTGGTATAGAATATATGTGACCATTCTTATGCCCCGTACACACGGTCGGATTTTCCGACGGAAAATGTCCTATCGGACAATGTTGTCGGAAATTCCGACGGTGTGTAGGCTCCATCGGACTTTTTCCGTCGGATTTTCCAACGGACAAAGTTTTATCTCCTGCTCTCAAATTTTCCAACAACAAAGTCCGATCGGACTTTTTCCAATCGTGTGTAGCGAATTCTGACGGACAAAGTGCCACGCATGCTCAGATCAAATTACAAGACCAAAGCTATTGGCTACTAGCCTCTACGTAGTTCCGTCGTACGCAACGAACGTCACCACGTTCAGAATGATCGGATTTTCCGACAACTTTGTCCGACTGTGTGTATGCAACACCAGTGTCGGACAAAATCTGTTGGAAAAAATCAGACGGATTTTGTGGTCGGAATTTCCGACCGTGTGTATGGGGCATAATACTCACATGATGATCCATAGTACAATAAATAAAAGGAAACACAAGAACTAAAAATCAATGGGGAATCCCTAAGGCCCCTTTCACACTGGGGCAGTTTTCAGGCGGTACAAAAAAACTGGCCCCATTCACTCCAGTGTGAAAGCCGGCGGGCTTTCACACTGGAGCGGTGCGCTAGCAGGACTGTAAAAAAAAGTCCTGCTAGCAGCATCTTTGAAACGGTATAGGAGCGGTGTATTCTCTGCTCCTATACCGCTCCTACCCATTGATTTCAATGGGATACCGCGGTAATACCGCCGCAAAGGCGGCGCTTTGCGGGGGATTTTAACCCTTTTTCGCCCGCTCGCGAGCGGCCGAATACCGTGGCTAAAACGACAGTAAAGCAGCGCTAAATATAGCGCTGCTTTACCGTCGCCGTGGCTCCTGCCCCAGTGTGAAAGGGGCCTAAGTGACTGAAGCAGCATATGTTTTGATGTACCACCATTTTTTCTAATTTTGTACTTTTTTGTGTTTTTTACATTATTTGCCTTGTTGGCTATGTCTATATATAAACGTGTTTTTATGTTTTGTAATAAAAGTGGCATTATATTGCCCTTTATTATAAAATGATCCTTATGACCATTTCTGCCTAAAAAGTCCAAGGGGGCTGTGCCAAACCTGCACAATCCTGTAATATATTGTGTGTGTATGCACTAGAATTAACTTAAGTGTACAGTATTTTTACAAAAAAATTGCGTTTGATAAATTTGCAGAGTCCATTGAGAACTACAAGTTCAGGAACAGATAGGACTTGTAGTTTATTGATTTACAGATCACTGTGAATGAAGGATGCGGCTGTGTGGATCTGAACTTATGGTTCTCAATGGACTATGAGGGCACTGATCAACACTCTTGTAGGCCATTGACACTTCCTGTAGCAGAGTAACTGAAACCCATACGGAGGTACGGGTAGAGAGCTGTAGCAAGTGTCTGCAGGAGCCTGACATTGCACCAACAATCCACTGATTGCGGGTGCAATGTTTAACTTGAATGGGTGAATTATCTTTAACATTCAGCTCTGCTGCATAGCAGAACTAAAACATACATAAGCAATATTTTTAAATGTTTTGTTTCTAATTTCCATTCAACCAAACCTCACGGATGCCTAGTTCTACGTTTCAGGCTTTCACATTGGTCCCTTCTGTACTTTATTCAAGGGGTAAAGGTTAGAAAAATATATCAGTATTAGAAATATACTTTATTAAGTCCCCACATTTTATACACTGAGCAGAAGGGTTGTGCCATGCCCTTGGGCCATCTGGGGAGCTTTATTGGCTTAGATTAGATCTGTTGTACATATTTTACATAGTGCTAAAATGTCTTAATTGAAAGTAATATTCTCTTCTCTTGTCTATTACTACATGTAAAATGCTGTGTAGCACCTGGGAATGCTTCATGAGAATACACCTTAAGACCTAGGACCCTAGGATCATTGTTTATAGCGTAAGGAAGGGTGACAACCCTGTATTTGCTCTCTGTGTCCCGTCTGTGCAAATTTCTCTGAAGTGAATTCCTCTAAAGTGAATTGAGCTTTACATACTCTTAGTTATTGACTGTACTTCCTGCTTTGACTTCCTAAAGGACAGGCTCAACTTTAGAAACATGTTACACTCATATTTAGGGTGTAACATATATAATGTTGAAAAACTCCAGCACCCCTTACCCTCCACCCCCCCCCCCCTCGTGACAGCAGATGGAGGTTTCTCTCCCCTAAAGTATGCACCACTTTACAGGCAGACTAAGAGCACCGCCAGGCATTATATTTGAAGGAATTTTTCGTTTTTATTGTTTTAGTTTAAGTGAAACAGTAAAAATGAAAAATTCCTTTAACTATGGTGCCTGGGGGTCCCCTTAGTCTGCCTGTAAAGTGGCACATCTGTAGCATGTATAGAACAGGCTGCAGCAAAAATGACATTTCTTTAAAAAAAAATTGAGACAAATCACATTTAAATTGACTCACTGTTGCAATTGCTGGCACCCGGCTATTTAAAAAATAAAAAAAAATGAGAAAAAAAAAAAAGGACGTGGTGCCCCCCCCCCCCCAAAAAAAAAAATCCATGCCAGACCCTTATCCGAGACGCAGCCTGGCAGGCCAGGAAAGGGGGGGGGCGAGGGTCTCTGCCTGACAACCCTGGGTGGTGGTTGTGAGGGTCTGTGGGCAGGGGGCTTATCAGAATCTGGAAGTCCCCCCAAATCCCAGCCCCCTCCCCATGTGAATGAGTATGGGGTATATTGAACTTCTACTCATTCACCAAAAAAGTGTCAAAAATAAAGAAAAAAAACAGTAGACAGTTTAAAAAATAAATAAATATGTCCCACCGCTGTAGATCCATCTCATGCCGCCCGCCACACCACCAAACCCAAAAAAGAAAAAACCCTCCGGCCTCGAACGTTGGGGAAGTGGGGAAGCCCGCTGACAGCTGAATGATTTGTATAGCGCTGCAACTGCGAACTGAATCGCCTTGAGGCGCTTGATCCGATCTGCGTTGATTCCTTCTTAGAAGATGTGGGTCTTGAGTTTTTTCCTAAAGGCCCGATGGTTTTCTTCCAAGCGGATGTTCGTAGGTAGAGCGTTCCATAGCCGTGGTCCTTGGACTGCAAATCTTCGTTCTCCCCTTGATTTGTACCGGGACTTGGGGATGAGGAGGAGGTTTTGGTTGGTTGATCGGAGGTTGCGATTGGGAGTGTAGTGTTTTATTTTTTCGCATAAGTATTGAGGAGCATCTCCTTGTGTGCATTTGTGGGTCAGGCAGAGGGCCTTGAATGTGATACGATCCTTTACGGTTAGCCAGTGTAGGATCCTCAGGGAGGGTGCGATGGATTCCCATGGTTTTTTTCCCGTGACTAGTCTTGCTGCCGTGTTTCAAACACTTGTAGGAGTGCAATCTGGAATTTAGGTAGTCCTATGTAGAGGGAGTTTGCGTAGTCGAGTCGAGAGTTGATGATTGTTCCTACCACTATTGCTTTTTCCTTTTCTGGAATGAAGGGGATGAGTCTACGTAGCAGGCGTAGAAGATGGTAGGATCCGCTGACTACTGATCCTATTTGTGCGTCCATTGTCCATTGACAGCTGATGAGTCATCGGTTGTTAAGGATGCAGTGGCTGGCTTTACGGCCTGCTGCTTAACAACCACCTATTCTTTACACAGAATTCAAAGTGGTCGGTCATGTATCAACCGATCCGAATTCCAATCGTTCTGAAAATTTGGAATTCGTCAGAAGATTTATAAAAACAAAAAAAAAATTTTACGAAAAGGAAACAAAAATAAACTAATTCCGAAACTAAACAAAATTTGTAATATAGCGAATATATCCAAAAGTAAATACATTTTACCATTCTGCACATGTCTATTATTCACTCCTGACAACTTTGCAGCCCTGTATCCTATGGAAGTAGAATTTCACCAGAAGAGGTCTGCCCCCGCCCCCTTTAAAGACAGAAGTCCTCCCTTGCTTTGCAGCTACAGCTGGCCCTAGCCACTTTATCCTTTGTCCTGACTATGGCAAACTGGCCTGGAGAAATAAAAAATAGTTTTACCCTAATATAGATAATCCCAAACTTTCTTAAAGATTGCAGCTTTTGCCCTTGGTCCTTCTATTACAGGGGAATCCAACCTTTTGACCTTCCTAGGCCACGTTGGAAGAAGAGGAATAGTCTGATGAGCAGAAAAAGTTGGGCAGATGACAACTGAACAATCGGTGATGGGGCGTGGCCAAGTACGGCACGTGAGCAGACACTTT
The DNA here is from genome assembly GCA_028564925.1 of Lithobates sylvaticus. Lineage (NCBI taxonomy): Eukaryota > Metazoa > Chordata > Amphibia > Anura > Ranidae > Lithobates > Lithobates sylvaticus. The sequence goes on from CM053027.1 coordinate 337,984,518, forward strand.
TCACAGAGCTCCCAACATATATTCTGATTTGATCTGGTTACCAGCATCGTAGGCTCCCTGCTTTGGTTTCCGAGCAATCTAGGACACCCGCAGCATTTCCCGGAGCGATTTGCCTTTGTTGGATTGGCGGGATGACCCGTGGAAAAAAAAGAAGTGGGTCCGCGGCAGGATCAACATGGCGCCACAGCGGCCCTTCCAAGATCCGGCTGGGGATCCTCCCAAAGACATGCAATATTATGCTCAGAAGCTGACAGAGCTCTTTGAACAGGCTGGCTTGTCAGCAGCTGCTAATGTTTCAGAGGCACTGGATACAGAGATGGCAGAGGTGGAAGAAGGGCAGGGAGATGCCACCATTACAGTCCTTACTGACAACTGTCTTGCTGATGTGGAGGAGGATGAGGAGAATGGAGATGAGGAGGGAGAGCAATCGACTTTAGCAGACATTCTGAGGGCTGTTAACAAGTGCACTGCCTGTTAATAACCTGCAAGAATGATTTGGAGGATTAAAATAGGAGGTCATTCTGATAAGGCAGGATCTGCAAAAGATAAGGGAAAGGACAACGGCTGCAGAGAGCAGAATTTGTGACATAGAGGACAAGCTTCCCCGTCTTCGCAGGAAGACTCAATCTACTGCCCACCTAGCCAAAGCTACTCATATGTGGTCCGCAGACTTTGAAAATCGTCTAAGGCAAAACAACTTACGCATTGTGGGGTTACCTTTATGGTGGAGGGCCATGACCCCATTGAATTTATGGAGCAATGGCTAACTGATATATCTTTGGAAAGGAGTCTTTTACACCCCTATATGCAGTCGAAAGGGCTCAGAGTTCTTTCCAGACCACTACCATCTGGGTATCCACTGCGACCACACCTGGCGAAGTTACTAAATTACAGGAATAGAGAAATTATCCTTAGGTTGGCTCGTGAAAGACAGAATATTCAGTTTAATGGTAGAAGAATTTTATTTTATCCCGACTTTTCTGCAGAGGTCTAGAAACGCAGATCGCGGTTTTCTGATGTTAAAAAAATGCCTTCAGAAATTACAGACCTCGTATGCTATGCTTTATCCTGCAAAACTAAGCACCACCTCCAGGGGGCGGCGCATGTCTTTGAGAATGCAGCAGAGGCTTCAGCTTGCCTCGATGCGAATGAGAATGTTCTCCGTCAGGCCCAAAAGGCCTATGGCTGAGGAGGACTGAATCCAATGTCTTCCACACTTAGATGTCACGAATTCATCTCGGAAGAGTAATCTATTGCAACTACCCTTTGCCTAGGGAATTTGCTGGAAACTAACATTGATTTGTTCTACAAAAAGTGAGTTTGGAACTGAGTTTACTACATAGCGATTTTGTTCCGTTCAAATTTACTGGAAACTTTGATACCGTTGTTAGCGGTAATACAGGCAGTAAGAGGAAACTGTTGTCCTAACTAGTTCAATTATTCTCATGGACAGTTTTGTGCCTTACTATTTTTGCTACTCAAGCTACTAAGGGTGCATGCTCCTCCCGGTTTACTCTGGGATCCATACAGCCATGGCTTTTTCCTTAGGTTGTGATTAAGATGTTTGGAGCACAGTTGTGCTCCCTTGTTCAGTTTACTTGGAAATACCTCACCAGAGTTTTAGAATATTCTCAGTTTAGCCTCAATGGGGCAATATTTGTATGTATATTTGTATATGTACCTATCTGAGTAATACAACTTCATTATTTGTAATTTTTTTTATTATAAAAAGTAAAAAAGAGGGTAACATAAAACTAGATAATAAATATTTGACACTAACACCAATTTGACTAATGCAGCAATATCTGCTTAGATGGATATAGTTGCAAATTTTAAGTGAATTCTCAAGGTGTTCATGAGATATTTTGTTCTAGTTTTGCCCTTCGTGTGCTTCATCCTTGGAAATAGTTGCTCACAAATAGAAGTGCTGCCAAAAACCGATGACAAGTGATTGTGAAGAGTGGGATATTTTTTTGGGAATGATAAAACTTATAAAAGTCCAGGAAGAAGATACTTCAGTCACAAGTGTTTGCTAAGTGTAAATGCATTTTTACCAAAAAATCCCCCCACCCCCCAAAAAAAAAAACAGTTTTAAGTAAGTTTACAATTTTGTGTTGCGCCGCATTTATAGCCGTCTTGGGCCATCTGCAGCATTCGGCCACAGGTTGGACACCCCTGTTCTAAATGAATGTCAGCTAAGTCTTTGCTTATACTGTATACAGTAACATCAAAAGATGTTTCAGGACACTCACTTTTATTCTACCTCTAGAACATTTTTGTATACGAACACTAATGGATCTTCTTATATAAAACTAATTTATACATTTATAAGACTTTAAATAAGCCTATGAGGACACATACATTTTCCAACAAAATGATGCTAGATTGTGGATGTTTTTAAAGAAATAAAGCATGTATTGTTATATTTGTAATACTCTACCATGCCCTTCTAAAATAAACAACAGTACCTTGCTAAGTTTTTTTCCATTCCACAAAGCAGGAGGATGTTCTCGGCATTGATATAGAAGGCCCAGCACGGAAAACATGCCAGAGACAGGATGAGGATTGCTCGCTGGACAACGACCCCAATGTATTTCAAATTTTTCCCTCCATAAATCTTAAAGATGGTCAAAAGGTTATTTGTATACAAATTGTATGCACAAACACTTCATATTTTAATTTAAAACTAAAGATGAGCATCTTGAGGTTTGTTATTTGCATTTATTTTTTTATATGAATGCCAAGGGTACCTGTATTGTATGAAGAGAGACAGCACACACAACGGGGAACTCCCAGTCCAATTTGCAAGATCCTTTTTCAGGTGCTCAGGCTGAGTGTGTCTTTACACACTACAGCAGAAACAAGTAAAAGCATTGAGCCGACAACTCTGTAGTCCATATAGCGATTTTAATAGTTGGTTACAAAAAGTGACAAGCAAAACAGTTGATGCGTTTCGGCAACAGCCTTAGTGGTAGCATTTTGAATATAAAAATGGCAATATATTTAAACTCATATAAGCTCCACCCAGAAATCAATTTGCATGGTAAATTGAAGCAATTAACTGAATCTATGATTTATCATTATTGATATGTTTTTTCTTTGTGACTCATGTGTAGGTAGGATGATCATGTATAGTACTCCACTGTGCTTTTATATAGTTTTTTGACATGTCATGTGATACAGTGCCTTGAAAAAGTATTCATACCCCTTGAAATTTTCCACATTTTGTCATGTTACAACCCAAAAACTTAAATGTATTTTATTAGGATTTTATGTGATAGACCAACCCAACGTACATAATTGTGGAAGAAAAATGATAGATGGTTTTCAAAAATTTTTACAAATAAATATCTGATAAATGTGGCATGCGTTTGTATTCAGCCCCCTTTACTCCGATATCCCCAACTAAAATCTAGTGGAACCAACTGCCTTCAGAAGTCACCTAATTAGTAAATAGAGTCCACCTGTGGGTAATTTCATCTTGGTATAAATACAGCTGTTCTGTGAAGCCTTCAGAGGTTTGTTAGAGAACCTTGGTGAACAAACAGCATCATGAATGCCAAGGAACACACCAGACAGGTCAGGGATAAAGTTGTGGAAATGTTTAAAGTAGGGTTAGGTTATAAAAAAATGTTCCAAGCTTTGAACATCTCACGGAGCACTGTTCAATCCATTATCCGAAAATGGAAAAAGTATGGCACAACTACAAACCTACCAAGACATGGCCGACCAAAACTGACAGGCTAAGCAAGAAGAGCATTAATCAGAGAAGCAGCCAAGAGACCCATGGTAACTCTGGAAGATCTGCAGAGATCCACAGCTCAGGTGGGAGAATCTGTCCACAGGACAACTGTTAGTCATGTACTCCACAAATCTGGCCTTTATGGAAGAGTGGCAAGAAAAAAGCCATAAGAAGTCCATTTGCAGTTTGCGAGAAACCACGTGGGGGACACAGCAAACATGTGGAAGAAGGTGCTCTGGTCAGATGAGACCAAAATTTAACTTTTTGGCCTGAAAGCAAAACGCTATGTGTGGCAGAAAACTAACACTGCACATCACCCTGAACACACCATCCCCACTGGGAAACATGGTGGTGGCAGCATCATGTTGTGGAGATGCTTTCCTTCAGCAGGGATAGGGAAGCTGGTCAGAGTTGATAGGAAGATAAATGGAGCCAAATACAGGGCAATCTTAGAAGAAAACCTGTTAAAGTCTGCACAAGACTTGACTGGGGTGGTGGTTCACTTTCCAGCAAGACAACAACCCTAAACATACAGCCAGAGCTACAATGGAAAGGTTTAGATCAAAGAATATCCATGTAGAATGGCCCAGTCAAAGTCCAGACCTAAATCCAATTGAGAATCTGTGGCAAGACATGAAAATTCATCCAATCTGACAAAGCCAGAGCTATTTTGCAGAGAAGAATGGGCAAAAATTTCAGTCTCTAGATGTGCAAAGCTGGTAAAGACATACCCAAAAAGACTTGCAGCTGTAATTGCAGTGACAGGTGGTTCTACAAAGTATTGACTCAGGGGGGCTGAATACAAATGCACACCACACTTTTTAGATATTTATTTGTAAAAACTTTTGAAAAATTTAGATTTTTATAACAGTTTACCTGTAAAATCCCTTTCTTTGAAGTCCATCTCGGGACACAGAGCCATAGTAAATACTATGTGGGTTATAGGCCACCTTCAGGTGATGGACACTGGCACACCCTAAGACAGAAAGTCCACTACCTATAGAACCCCTCCCACTACTGGGAGTACCTCATTTTTTGTAGCAAAGCAATACACGTGTATACCAGAAAGAAGGGAGGGACCTCTGTGGCCCGTGATGTACTTCAAAGAAAAGGATTTTACAGGTAAGCTGTTATAAAAATCCTATTTTCTTATCGTACATCACGGGACACAGAGCCATAGTAGTTACTATGTGGGATGTCCCATAGCAATGCAAACTGAAGGGAGGGAGACACAACCAAAGTAGGGCACCATGAGACCAGAGGACTTATACTGCTGCCTGCAGCACACTGTACCCAAAGGCGATATCCTCATGATCTTTTACATCTACTTGATAGAATCTGGTAAAGGTATGGACTGAAGATTAAATTGCGGCCTTGCAGATCTGAGCCATGGAGGCTTGGTGATGCACTGCCCAGGAAGTGGTGGAGTGCGCTTTAATATAAAAAGGTGGAACTTTCCTCTTTAAACCATAAGCTTGAACAATCACTTGTCAAATCCATTTAGAAATAGTAGATTTCGATGCTGCCTGTCTTCTTTTAGGACCTTCAGGCAACACAAACAAAACATCAGTTTTTCGAATCTGAGTAGTCTTCCTTAAATAGATTTTGACTGCTCTCACCACATCAAGAGAATGTAGTGACTTTTCTTCCACAGAACGGGGTTCTGGGAAGAATGAAGAACAATATCCAGGTTTAAATGAAAACCCGACACTACCTTTGGTAGAAAATTAGGATGAGGATGCAATACAACCTTATCCTTGTGAATAATTAAATATGGCTCTTTACAAGAAAGAGCAGCCAACTCTGATACCCTTCTTGCAGAAGATATGGCTACCAGCAAAACTAGTTTCCTTGTCAAAAAGGACCAAGGGAATATGTCGTATCGGCTCAAAAGGATGTTTCTGTAATGCCGACAGGACTAAATTCAAGTCCCAAGGGTTCAGGGGTGACTTAACAGGAGGATTAAGCTGCGTTACCCCCTGAATAAAGCTACAAACCAAAGATTGTGAAGCAAGTGGTCGCTGAAATAATACCGATAAGGCCGAAACCTGGCCCTTGATAGTAGCTTGATTTCTAATCCCAGCTGTAGAAAGTCAAGGATTCTACCTATGATATACTTCCTGGGGTGCCAACCCCTTGATTCACACCAGGAGACATATGCCTTGCAGACTCTATAATATATGACTCTGGAGGCCGGATTCCTTATCCATATTCTCCTATCCTATCCTCCGTATTAACCAGAGTAGACTCCACTGAACCTGACAGCCCATGCTTCTTCAGAATTTGGGTCTCAATAGCCAAACCATTAAATTTAGCATTTGTAAAGTAGAATGGAATTCTGGACCTTGCGAGAGAAGGTCTGGCCGTGGCGGTAGAGTCCTCTACCGCCATCTTTACCAAGATCTCCTGGGCCACAAGAATCACAGACTTCCCTTCCTCAAGTCGTGGACGCAGGCAGAATAGGAGGGAATGCATAAATCAGTGAGAACCAATAGCAAAACATCTGTTCCGCATGCTAGCGGATCCTTTGTTCTTGACAAAAAAGTTGTTGATTTCTTTGTTGAACCTGGACGCAGTTTTCTACCCAAGATAGGATATGATTCACCTCTCTCTGGGCCGCACAACTTCTTGTGCCCCCTTAGTGATTAATATAGGCCACTGCTGTGGCATTGTCGGATTGAATCCTGGCAGGACAATTCTGTAAACACAACGTTCAGGCACTCGGGACCAAGTGCTCTGCCTGAATTTCTAGAATGTTAATGGGCAAGGCCATTTCTGATCTGGGCCACTTCTCTTGGACAGTTGCCTCTTCCAGGACTGCTCCCTAACCCAAAAAAAAGGTTGGCATTTGTGGTTACCACTTAACAGGTAACTGAAGGAAGGATTTTTCTCTTTGCAGATTTTTGGTTATTAACCATAAACTGAGGCTCCGGCACACCTTTGGAGTCAGACACATTGGAAAATCTAGAGCTTGAGCCCTTTTGTTTCAAGCCGATAGGATACTGTTTTGCAGCAGTCTCGAATGAAACTGAGCAAAAGAAATGACCTGGAATGAAACCACCATCTTTCCCAACAACCTCATGCAAAGCTGAATAGAAGAATTCATCTTGCGTCGACCACCTGAATCAGTTCCTTTATGGCGCTGATCTTTGCCTGGGGCAAGAATACCCTTTTCTGGGTGAATCTATGATCAGACCCAAGTATTTTAGCCTTCTTCATGGTTTTAAAGAACATTTCTTCTAGGCTGAGAATCCAACTTAGGTATTCCAGGTAGTTGAATGTGGTGACCATACTTTGGTCTAAGCGGGCTACTGACTGGTCTATTAAGAAAAGATTGTATAGGTAAACTATAATAGTTATACCTTGGGCCCTTAATCTGGCTAGAGGAGGGGCCGAAACCTTTGTAAACACTCAAGGTGCAGTAGCTAGACCGAAAAGCAGAGTTACACACTGAAAATGAAGATTTTCTACCTTGAAAAGTAGAGATTACTAGTGAGCAAAGAAATAGGCACATGGAGGTATGCATCTTTTTTTTTTTAACAAACAGGAGTGCTTTATTTGAGAAAAAGTTGTACAGCATAAGTAAATACAACGTACATTTGAGCAATAAATACAGTCAGCACATACAGAACTTAGCATCAGGCCTTGCTATGTGGATGACAGAAACAAAAAAGTCAGGGTATGTTATTTAACTAGTCACTGCATGGAATTACTCATTCAATTTCAACACCAGCATATACTATATATGTCCCAGTAGAGGGGATAGTATGAGGTATGCAGAAGAGGCGAGGGAGGGAAAGAGAGGGGTGCAGTGGGATGCGGATATAGTAGGGGGAGTAGAGGGTGGACCGGGGAGCAGGCCAAGGGCCGGGGGAAGGGGGGAAGAGGAGAGGGAGGGGGGGGGGGGGAGAAGAGGTGCAGGGAGGAGCCCTCCTTACATTACGGCTGCTGCTGTTATTGTTCACAGGTGTAAGGGGACCATATAGAGGTGGTGAGCGGAGAGAGCAAAGGGTCCCTAGCTTCCCCCTGTTCCCTTCAAAACGATGTCCATGGCAACCACACCTTGTCGTATTTCCACGGACATCCTCTATTAGTATATGTTATTTTATATAGGGGAAGTGCGGCGTTAACCTTAGCCTCCCATGTAGCAACCACAGGGGGAGATGGTGAGGTCCACTGACAGAGTATTTCTTTTTTGGCGTAGAAAAGGAGGTATGATATCAACAGTTTGGTATGATGTGAGCGCTGATCATCGTCATGTATTCCTAGTAAGGCTATCTCTGGAGACCTGACAACCGCCAGCTCTAGGCGTACATTCAATTGATCAAAGATGTCCGTCCAATATGCGGACAGCTCAGGACAATCCCAGAACATATGTAGGTAGGTACCCGGGTGAACCTTGCAGCGTGGGCATTGGGGGTCCCTACCCGGGTACATCCTAGCCATGCGCTCTGGGGTGAAGTACACCCTGTGAAGAAATTTTGTTTGGATAAGCTTGTCACTTGCTGCTATGACTAATTTCGGGCCTTGCTCCAAGCAATCCTCCCAGTCCTCCCTCTCTAATGTAGGTATATCTCTCTTCCACTGTTCCCAAAGTCTGTCCATCCTGGGGAGGTCTTTAGGCAGTAGGGTACTATATAGTAGGGACAGGGGTTTCCCGAGATTGTCGTCTGTTAATAGATCTTCCACCGGGTCCAGTCGCAACACCAGAGGGCCAGGGAACTGAGCCCTGACGGCATGCCGCAGCTGGAGATAGCGGAAGTACATCCATCCCGGTAGATCAAATTTGGCAGTCAGCTGGGGAAACGACAGCAGGTCACCCGAGTGTATAACGTCCCCCAGTGTTTTGATGTTGAATCTTGCCCACACCTGCGGATCTGGTACCGATCGCAGGTGCGGTAGGTTCGGGTTTCCCCATAGTGGGTTGGCCGGGGACCAACAATGTGGTTGAGCAAACCTACGTCTGGCCCTCGCCCACACCCTGGCAGTCGCCCTGGTGGGGCCTGGCAGATCCTCGTAAGCCCGAGTACCCCTATACGCTAGGTTTTGTAGATCCTGTAATGAGCCCAGGGCCGTTGCCTCCAGGCAAACCGCCGCGTTAGATCGTCTCGCCCCAAACCACCAGTGCGTCGTGACTAGCATTGCCGCCCAGTAATAAACCTGTAAATTGGGGAGGGCCAGCCCCCCCAGCTGTGTTGGTAGTTGCAATACTGGTTTCGCAAGTCTCGGGACAGCCCCATTCCACAGAAAGGACATGACATGTCTGTCCATTTCCTGGAAGGTGGCCGGCGGGATCCATATTGGGCTATTTCGAAAGTAGTAGTTGAGTTTGGGTAGCATAATCATTTTGAGAATGGCTATACGTCCAATGAGATTCAGCGGAAAGTTGGACCAGGCACGACACCTATCTTTAAGAAGGCGTACCTGCGGGGTGATATTCAGGGTGTGGTATTGTGCATTGTCCCTGCCAACCTGGATCCCCAGATATTTAAATTCCGTAACCCATTGCAATGGAGTGGGCACAGAGGTATTGCGGGCCCCCGCATCAAGTGGAAACAATATAGACTTGGTCCAATTGATTCGGATACCCGACAATGAGCCAAATCTATCAAAGAGCTCAAGGGCCGCCGCCAGGGATGGGCCAGCGTCGTTCAAGTATAACAGGGTGTCGTCGGCATATAGAGAGATTTTTTCTTCCAGCTGACCAAGCCTGAGTCCCCTGACCATCGGGGCCTCACGGACCAAGACAGCCAAGGGCTCCAGTGCCAGTGCAAAAAGGCTGGGGGACAGAGGGCACCCCTGTCTGGTGCCCCTCCGCAGCATAAAAGTGTTGGATACATGATTGTTAGTTCGTACTCTGGCTCTGGGTGCCTTGTATAACACCTGTATCCAGCGGATGAATGTAGGGCCGAATCCGAAGGACCCAAGAACCCCCCACAGATACCCCCACTCCACAGAGTCAAATGCCTTCTCGGCATCGAGAGAGGCAATGACTCTGGATCCCGTGTTATCATGAGTGATCGAGGTGTTTAGGAACAGGCGCCTAATGTTAATATCTGTTCCCTTGCCCGGCATAAACCCCGTCTGGTCAATGTGGATTAGGGTGGAGATCACACCAGCCAAGCGGGTAGCCAAGATCTTAGCTAGGATCTTCGCATCCACATTGAGCAGCGAAATGGGTCTGTATGAACCACATTCTTGCGGGTCCTTGCCGGGTTTGGGTATCAATACAATTATTGCCTCTTCCATGGACTCCGGGAGAGTCTCAGATTTAGCAATTTCCGCAAATAGTGATGTCATTTTGGGAGCAAGGAGCTCCGTGTGTTGGGAATAGAACTCCGTGGGGAGTCCATCTGCGCCTGGGGTTTTCCCACTTTGTAAACTTCCAATAGCAGCCTGTACCTCCTCCAGTGAGATGTTGCCATCTAGTGCCTCCCTGTGTTCAGTTGAGAGGGTCGGCAGGGGGACCCCTTCCAGATACTCCCGCAGCTCAGTAGGGGAAAAATTAGCCCTGGAGGTATATAGTTCTTTAAAAAACTCCAAAAATCTACCACTAACGTCTTCTGGTGATGTCAGCAGTCGTCCCTGTGCGTCTTTAATATTGGCTATGTGTGTGGTGTTCGTTTGCCCCCTTGCTATCCAGGCCAACAGTTTCCCATTCTTATTACCATACTCAAAAATCTTCTGCTTAGAATAAAGCATGGACTTATGAGTATGTTCCACATTATGTGTGGAGAGGTCGCGAAGTATTCTCTGCCAGCTTGCGTGGTTGGGGTCAGTGGGATCCTGAATATATTGGGCCTCGGCTCTAGCTGCCTCCTTTTCCAGGGATTCTAACGACCTGGCCGCTTCCCTCTTCAGGGCAGATATCTGAGAGATATATTCTCCCCTTGACCATGCCTTGAAGGTGTCCCATTGCATTGCTGCACTGGTTGGATCCCCATTGTTAACCCAAAAGTTACAAATAGCTTCCTCCATTGGTTCCTGTAACCTCTCATCAATTGCCCAGAACCTTGATAGTCGCCACAGCTTCATACCCGGGTTTGGGGCCAGAGAAATGGTGACATGTATAGGGGCGTGATCAGAGATCCCACGGGGAAGGTGCTTTGCTGTTTTTACATAGCCCAGGGCCCCGGATGAGGCATATGCCAGGTCTATGCGAGAGAGGGCCCTATAAGACGTAGAGTGGCATGTAAATTCTCTCCCGTCTGGGTGGAAATGCCTCCAGACATCTGTGAGAGAGAATGTGTCCGCCCAGCTCTGCAGCCCGGATGGTGGCCGGGTCCCTGTGTGAAGCCTGTCCCTCGTCTGTGAGGGGACCATGTTAAAGTCCCCAAAGAAAAATACCTCTGTCAAATTAAATGCTAGTACAGTGCGCATGATATCATACAGTAATTGCGTGTCGGCCGGGGGGGGGAGGTATACCCCTACCAGGACCATTGGTTTGTTATGTATTGAAACATGCATAATTACATACCTGCCCCCTGGGTCAATCCGCACGTCCAGCATCTGCGTAGGAAGGGACCTGTGGACCAAAATGCTCACACCCCTGGCATAGTTGGAATAGGTTGAGTGATGGTGTGTTCCAACCCATGCCCTCCTTAAGCCAAGCACTCGCGAACCTGTCAGGTGTGTTTCTTGGAGGACACATATGTGGGGGTTGTATTTTTGAAGATATTTGAATACTAGGGACCTCTTAACTGCGGAGTTTAACCCCCGGACGTTCCAGGACACTATGGATAAATTAGCCATTAAACTTAAGGGTGTTGTATGTGAGCTCGGTCCCTAGGCCCCTCCCCAATCCAGACGGCACAGACCCAGCGGGATCCCCAACATAATACCACAGCATAAGCTTGTATGCACAATATACAGGCAGTATATACATTTGTGGATTCTCAGCAAGCGACTCCAAACATAAAAAATTAACAAAACCAGTCTCCCCAAACCATGGGGACAACAAACCCCCCCCTCCCCCACCCCCCAAGAAACATGAAGGGTGTATGGATCCCATAAATTCCCAACCATAACCGTGTAACAGAAGGGGCATTCGCTCAAGGCGAGAGGTAGCTTATTGCAGGTCAGCAGAGATGCTGATAGAAAAGAAAAGCAGACGTTATCTCCTAGTTGTATCTAGGGGCACAGAACTTGGTTACTTATATAAAACATCTTGTTCAGCAGCCGCCTCCACAGCGACCATTGCCGCCATTCCAGGCGGATCCTTGGTCTAGTTTTTCTCCGGGGGTTGCCGCCATCACAGTTCCATTCATGTGTGAGCCCTCGGCGCCTCAGACCGTCTCCCAGCTCTCCGGTTAGATGTTCCCAATTGCTGTCTGGGCCGTGATTCCCTAAAGCAGGCGGGGATACGTTCCCTTAAGTCATCGTATTGCGTCGGAGGGGAGGTTGACAGCATCGACCCTTCACGGACCGGGGGCATGGAGGGGGAGGGGGGGAGGCCCGGGCTAGGCCACACAAAAATGTCACATACGTCTATGCGAGGCAAGCGGGGGACTAATAACAAAGTAAGCGGGTCAACAGTACATACCCACGCAGTGGTGACGTCCGGCCGATGCTTGAATCCAGGCACCCCCTTCCTAGCTGTCATACCTAGGTCCTCCGTGTGTCCCAATCGGAGGTAGGCAAGGATACAAGCATGTCGGTAGATCTTGACTCCGTCCGCGCCGACACCGCCAATACCAGGGGGACTGTTTAGAGAATCTTCACCGCATGTCACATGGTATCCGCGCAGGGTAATCCAGGTCATCAGCCCCTCAATCCAGCAGCAGCGTTGTGACACAGGGGTGTTCAGTTTGGCGGCTTACTTGGTGTTAGCTCTGGCGGCCGCTGAGGTGGTTAAAAATAAAATAGTAACTGATAGCAACTTGAACGGAAAAACAAAGCCATCGTGTATAATATCCAGAACAGCATAGTTAACGGGCAGGCGGCAGAGATTCAATCCAAGCTGCCGCTTCACGTGGTGAGGTAAAGAATTTGACTGAGTCCCCCAGCTGGACTCTCAACTTAGCAGGGAAGAGAATACTATACTTGAGATTGCGGGATCTTAGTTCTGTTTTCACCTGGTCGAACGATCTTCGTTGTTTCTGCGTCTCCAAGGAGTAATCAGGGAAGAACATTAGTTTAGTGTTCTGATACTTTACTTCGCCTTCTCTGCGGGCCGCTCGGAGGGTTTCATCCCTGTCTCTGAAATTCAGCATCCGGAAAATCATGGTGCGGGGGTGAGAGCCAGGTGGGCCAGGAACAGGAGGGATCCGGTGTGCTCTCTCTACGGTAAAGTAGGGGGAGAATTGCGCGGATGGCAGAACAGCCCGTAGCAGCTCCTCTGTGAATTGAGTAGGGTTTTTCCCCTCCACTCCCTCCGGCAAACCCACGATCCGGAGGTTGTTCCTCCGGTTCCGGTTCTCGGCATCGTCCACCTTGTACTCCAATGCCTTGACCTTCGTTTGCAGGGATCGGATAGATGCCGTGTGCTCCCCCACCTGATCCTCCGTCCGCCCCACACGGTGTTCCACCTCAGAGACCCGGGACCGGAGCTTGTCCAGGTCCTGCCGGACTAGGCCAACCTCCATCTGTACCGCCTCGATCTTGTTGGTCAGGGCTGCCTGACAAGAGGCGATCGCCGCCATGACCTCCTGGAAGCCGACCTGATCTTCCGCGGCCTTGTCATCTGGCTCCGTCTGGGACGCCATGTTGCCTCTGCGCGGGGAAGGCCCCGCCACGTGTCGGGGCTTGGGAGCCGGTAGATCTCCCGCTCCTTGTGGAAAATGCAGCTTCTTTCCACTGCGCCGAGTCCGGTATGGCATCCGGCTTGTTTCAGGTGAGTTTGGCAGCTGTAGTGTTAGGTAGGAGTCAGGATAAATGTAGTCACTCAGCAGAGCTCCGGATCCTGCGTCCTCTCAGATCGCCATCTTGGCCACGCCCCCGAGGTATGCATCTTTGATGTCAATAGACGCCAGAAGTTCTCCTCCTTGTAGGATGGAGACAACTGAGTGGATTGACTCCATGCAAAAAAAAAAAAAAAAAAAAAAAAAAGAGCGGTTATATTCAGGAATTAAAATCGATTTTTGAGATCCAGAACCCCAACCCCTGCTCTTACATGGGGACCACCATGATCACTTTTTGCCAAAAGATGGTCCAATGCTTGAAAGACTTCTTTTTCTCTGGGTCCTTAGGAACATTTGATCTGAGAAAACGAGGAGACGGGAACTCTTGGAACGCCAGTTTGTACCTTGGAGTTATTGAGGAAGTCCCCCCTCTGTCTCGACACTCTTCCTGCCAGATCCTTGAGAACTGCAGAAGTATTCCCCCTATTCGAGTGAGCAGGGGGCGCCTCCTCATAAGGAGGCTTCAGCATTTTGTAGGTTTCCTGCCCCAAGACCTCTTTTGTCCCTGGGGTTGACCCTGAGGATTACCTTTTGAACTTGACGGCGGAGGCAGTTGTGACTGCCTGGAGGCTGATGCCCCTGGCACAGGAGAAGGAGCTTGTTAAAATTAAAATACATTTACTCCTTTTCTTAAAAATGGCAAAGGGGTACTTTCCACTCAAATTCCTTTGGATGTATTACCCAAATCATCCCCAAATAGCCGTTTCACCGTAAAAAAAGAAGACAAGCCAGGAGCTTCTTGCATGGCGCAAGGCCTGAAGGATAGAATCTCTCATAGCAACTATTGCAAACATAAAGCTGCTAGTAGCTTGCCAGATCCTGGGCTTGCTAAACAGGATAACCTTGAACACCTGTTTAAACTGGTCTCGCACCGATTAACTACTGTCAGCGCAGGCTGAGACACTCAATCTGCCACTCAATCTTTTTTTTTTTAATAAAAATTCCAACTTTTTATGCGTTGGATCCCCAAGCATTTGAGCATTGTCTGCCGGACAAGTCAAACTCTTATTCACAGAGGATATAGCAGCGTTAATTGCTGGTATGCCCCACTTTTAGTGAATTTTCTCCTCCATAGGATAAAGTGTGAAAAAACTTTTTAGGAGGGAAAAAAAAATGCTCATCTGGGTGATCCACTCAGATACAAAAAGCTTTTCCAGCAATGAATGGACAGGAAAGGCATGCACAGCTTGAGGAGGCTTTAGCGAACCCAAACACGAACCATTCAGCAAGACATTGCACCATCAATCTTACAGATTGTGAAAGCTGATCCTCCCGAATTTGACACCTCAGAAGAGTCATCAGCCTCTCCACAGTCCCCCCCCGAGGGAATTCATCTTCTCCTGCCCCTAGTTCCTCAGTTTGAGGGTCCTGGGTAATGGAAGAGAACATGTCGCATTTTGTCCCACACTGGGATGCGATTAAAGCCGCTAACCTTTTTTTTTTTTTCAATCCTATCATGGCTGAGGAAAAAATACCTTTTTAGTAACAAACAGTTGCAAAAATTTCATGGCTCCGATGCTCACTCTGACCAGCTACCCCCTTCTCAGGGGAGGATGCCATTGTAGAGATGAGTAGGCTTTCCAGAGCTTGAAGAAGACCCTTTTAGCCATTTTTTGGGGGTGTTTTAACCCCCCCTTCTGAGCCCGATGCACAAAAGCAGAGGTACTATCAGAATAAATCGCATCCACTTCTTGAGCAATAGTGCAGCCACTGCCGCTGCTATCAGCGCTCAGCCTGATGCTTTTAGTAAATGCGTCAGGGAATGCCTGTCACCAACCTCTTATATGCCCCTTTTTTGCTATTGTGTCCCCTCTGACATCTGCAGCCAGCAAAAATGGAGCTTTTAAACATAGGGCGTAACACCACTCTGTCCTCATGAATAATCAAATATGGCTCTTTACAAGAAAGAGCAGCCAATTCTGAAACCCTCCTTGCTGAGGCTATAGCAACCAAAAATATCAGCTTCCTAGTCAGAAGGACTAAGGGAACATGTTGTAATGGTTCAAATGGTGGTTTTTGTAACACTGACAAAACTAAATTCAAGTCCCAAGGGGTTAAAGGTGATTTAACTGCATCACCCCTTGCATAAAACCCTGTATTAAAGAATGCGTAGCAAGCGGTCTTTGAAATAAAACCGATAAGGCTGAGACTTGGTCCTTAATAGTATTTAGGGCCAACTTCATCTCTACGCCCAATTGTAGAAAGGCAAGGATTCTGCCTATAACATATCTCCGAGGGTGTCAACCCTTGGATTTACACCAGGAAACGTAAGCTTTCCAAACTCTATAATATACAGCTCTGCAAACAGTTTTCCTGGCATTGATTAAAGTTGAGATAACAGACCTGGAAAGCCCACGATTCTTCAGAATGTGGGTTTCAATAGCCAAGCCGTTAAATTTAGCGTTCGTAAAGTAGAATGGAATATCGGCCCCTGCGATAGCAAGTCTGGCCTTAGTGGGAGAGGCCAAGGACCCTTCACTGCCATCTTTACAATCTCTGCATACCATGACCTTCTGGGCCATGCTGGTGCTACCAGAATTACCGGCTTTCTTTCCAGCTTGATCCTGCAAAGAAGTTGAGGCAGCAACTGATTCGGGGGAAAAGCGTAGATCAGTGAAAACTGATCCCACAGGGTTACCAGCGCATCTGTTCCGTATGGGAGTGGATCCCTTGTTCTTGACACAAAGTTGACTAACTTCACGTTGAATCTGGATGCTAGAAGATCTATGTCCGGAGTCCCCCATCTTTGGCAAACAGCCTGAAACACTTCGGTGTGGAGAGACCATTCCCCTGGGAATAAATGCTGGCGACTTAGAAAGTCCGCCTGCCAATTTTCTACTCCTGGAATGAAAACTGCTAATAGGGATGGGACATTCCTTTCTGCCCAAGTTAGGATATGGTTCACCTCTCTCTGAGCTGAGAGACTCTTGGTGCCCCCTTGGTGATTGATATAGGCCACAGCCGTGGCATTGTTGGATTGAATCCGGACTGGACAATTCTTTAACCTGGAGGTCCAGGTTTTCAGAGCCAGATACACTGCACGAATCTCTAGGATGTTGATGGGCAGGGCTCTTTCGAGTTTTGACCACTGTCCCTGGACAGTCGTCTCCTCTAGTACCGCTCCCCAGCCTGAGAGGCTCGCATCTGTGGTTACTACTTTCCAGATTATTGGTCTGAAGGATTTCCCCTTCAGCAAATTCTGGCTTTGTAACCACCAACTGAGGCTTCGAGACACTCTTGGGGACAGCCGCATTGGGAAGTCCAAAGCTTGAATCGTCTTGTTCGCAAGAACACCCTTTTCTGGGCTGTATCTATGATCAGGCCTAAGTAATCCAGCTTTCTTACTGGTTTTAAGGAAGACTTCCCTAGGTTGAGGATCCAACCGAGACTTTCCAGGTAACTGGTTGTAATGCGTACGCTTTGCCTTAAGCGAGTCACTGACTGACTGTTATGCCCTGTGCCCTCAACCTGGCTAGAGGTGGGGCCAGTATTTTTGTGAATACCCGTGGTGCTGTGGCTAGCCTGAAGGGTAAGGCCGCGAACTGAAAGTGCCGTTGTTCCACTTCGAATCGCAGAAACCTTTGGTGAGCGGGAAATATAGGGACATGCAGATATGCGTCCCTGATGTCGATGAACGCTTATACTTTCTTTTGACTGGCAAAAGAATACTTTTCCACTGGATTTAGTATAACTGCGGCGGCTGGTCGGCTAGTGGTTAAAGCTCGACTGCAACAAATTTTTTTTAGAAAGGATTGAGTGAGTAAACTTAAGCCTAATTCCAGCTTTGCCTTCACTTTAAATTGTTTATTTAGGTCAACTTTTTCCTTTACTAAGTTATATGACCTTGTCATTGCTGAATAAACTGTACATAGCATCCACTACATACAGTATACATTGCTGTGTTCTGGCAGCAAAACAGGAACTTCCCATCTGCTGCTCGAGCAAAATCAAGTCAGGCTAAGCACTCTTATGCCGCGTACACACGTGCAGACTTTTCCCGGCGGACCTAGTCCAGCGGACAATACGCCGGACTTTCCAGCTGGCTTCGCCGGACTTTCCGAGCATGTGGACTTGCCCACACTCGCCCGAACTTCTCCGGCGGACAGTCCGCTGGACAAAGTCCGCGGGACTTTTGAAAATTAACGGACTTGCCCACACACGGAGCAGTCTGTTCATGTCGAACGTAACTTCAGGTATGTAGCTAGCGTAGGCAGTAAATGCCGGCGCGCTAGCTCCGTCACCTGGCATGGATTTAAAGGGAATCCCCACGCCGAAAAACGGCGACGGCGGCGACGACGAAGAAGGTAGCCGGACTTCTCCGCTCGGTAAAAGAGCTTGGTAAATGGCGGAGGAGTCCGGCGAGAAGACCCCCAAGACGGAAGAAGACCCCCGGAGCAGTGCAATAAAATATTTTTTCAAAAGTGTGTGTGTTTTTTTACTTTACATTTTACACCTTAGGTGAATGGGTAGGGGTACATCGTACCCCATACTCATTCACATAGGGTGGGGGGCCGGGATCTGGGGGCCCCCTTATAAAAGGGGGCTCCCAGATTCCGATAAGCCCCCGCCCGCAGACCCCGACAACCAACGACCAGGGTTGTCGGGAAGAGGCCCTTGTCCTCATCAACATGGGGACAAGGTGCTTTGGGGTGGGGGGGCCGCACAGCCCCCCTTTCCCCAGGGCACCCCCCATGTTGAGGGCATGCGGCCTGGTACGGCTCAGGAGGGGGGGGGCGCTCGCTCGTTCGTCCCCACCCCTTTCCTGGCCGGCCGGGCTGCGTGCTCGGATAAGGGTCTGAGATGGATTTGGGGGGAACCCCCACGCCGTTTTTTCGGCGTGGGGAGTCCCTTTAAATCCATGCCAGGTGACGGAGCTAGCGCGGCGGCATTTACTGCCTACGCTAGCTACGTAACCTGAAGTCACGTGCTAAATGAACGGACTTGCCGATGAGCGGCAAGTCCGTTCATTTAAAAAGTCCGGCGGACTAGCCTACTAACGGCGGGATTGTCCGCCGGACTGCCAAGTCCAGCGGATAATTTTAAAACCAAACTTAAAACTTTGGTCCGCCGGACTTTGGCGCCAAAAAGTCCGCCGACGCCCACACACGAGGGGATTGTCCGCTGGACTTGAGTCCAGAGGATAATCCCGCGGGATTGTCCCTTCGTGTGTACGCGGCATTAGGCTGACTTGTATTTTTTTATCAGTGAATGCAATTAAACTCTAATTGGTTGAGGTGGAGATTGTGGGATCATCTGCCCACCTCTCAACCTCAGCCAATCAGAGGAAGTTTTGCCTCATTGATAAATTACAAGGTTTCCTGTAAATGGCTGCAAGGGTACTCAGCCTGACTCAATATTTTGTTCAGGGAATGGGATGGGAAGTCCCTGCACTGTTGCAGGAACACACCACTGTATACAATATTTAGCTGACGCTATATATGCAACACTTACTAAAGGAAGTGGTTTGTTTGGGCCAGCTTGGCTCAAATTAACTATTTAAATAAATAAACTGGAGTTCAGCTTTACATTGTTGGTGTCTGTGTCTTTACTGAAGAGATTTCTTTTCACTTCCTGTCCAAGTAACAGCAACAAAATAAATAAGATAGTGCTGGTGTCACCAAGAAGGAAAAAACAAAGAGCAATAAAAACCTGACAAAAGCTCTAAACTTTCTCCACCCTATTATATAAATGTGCGTTTGTTGCCAGCTGTCCCTATCAGATATCCCATAAATTCCTGTCCTTATGATACCCTGCAATTCTGACAAAAAGTGAGGGTAAATTATTCCATTAGTGATACAGAGGGCATTAAAACATGAAAAAGTTTCTAACCCTTTCCTTAAAAAAAAAAAAAAAAAAAAAAAAGAAGTGTGGCATTTTGAGTGAAAAACAAATTCAATTCACTGCAATTTACAGAGCAGACATCCAGCATAATATACATGGCCTACATAGCGAGCATGTCAGTCTGTATTGAACCAGTTAGAGAACAAAAAACTCATGGTTTGACATGTTGACATGTTGACATAAATAGAGTGACTGTACTAAGATCAGAAAATATTATAAATTATTAGTATATTTTGTTTGCCACCATTTAATTCAAAGGGGACTTTTGTTTCTATGTTAAAAAATATAAAAGAAAATGGCATACTTGCAAACAAAGCAGTGAGTTCTTAGCTATCCCACTGCCTGTGCTTTGTTGAAGATCCAGGCTTACTAAAGAAGGTTCTGCATTCCATTCTTTCTGGAGTGTCATATGCAGGCAGTCCCTGCACTGCTCTGTGATTTCCTCTGCTGTCACTGCAGGTAGTGACATAGGGGCAGGTGGTGCCAGTAATGGGACAGGCAACTATTACTATTATCTTTTGCAGGTAAGCCTTATTTTCTCCATTTTAAAATAGAGACAAAATCGCTTTAAATTGTTGTTAGGCACTCATCTTCACAAGTTACAATATATTTCTATTTACCTGGGAAAGGAGTGTATCGCAGGCTGCATTTAAACCAAGTCCCACTGCAAATCCAAACACTGAGACATACTAATGGGGATGAGAAGGAGATTTGTATAACAGGGATTAGTTTCCATAAATCAATATCATATATCCTTGCTTAACCACTGGGCACTTAAACCCCCTTCCTAACCAGACCAATTTTCAGCTTTCGGTGCTCTCACATTTTAAATGACAATTACTCAGTCATGCAACACTGTACCTATATGAAATTTTTGTCCTTTTTTTTCACACAAATAGAGCTTTCTTTTGGTGGTATTTAATCACTGCTGGTTTTTTTTATTTTTTGCGCTATAAAAAAAAAAAGACCAAAAATTCTGTAAAAAAAAGAATTTTTCTTAGTTTCCGTTATAAAATTTAGCAAATTTGTATTTTTTCTTCATAAATTTTGGCCAAAATTTATACTACTACATAACTTTGGTAAAAATAAGTACAAATCGGTGTATATTATTTGGTCTTTGTGAAAGTTATAGAGTCCACAAGCTATGGTGCCAATATCTGAAAATTGATCACACCTGAAGTACTGACAGCATATCTCATTTCTTGAGACCCTAACATGCCAGAAAAGTACAAATACCCCCCCAAATGACCCCTTTTTGGAAAGACATTCCAAGGTATTTAGAAAAGGCATGGTGAGTTTTTTGAAGCTGTCATTTTTTTTTTCTTTTTTTTTTTTTCACAAAATTGTCATATTAGCAGGTTATTTCTCACACACAGCATATGCATACCACCAATTACACCCCAAAACACATTCTGCTATTACTCCTGAGTATGGCAATACCACATGTGTGAGACTTTTACACAGCATGGCCACATGCAGAGGCCCAACATGCAGGGAGCACCATCAGGCATTCTGGAGCACCCAGGCGAATTCTGACATTTCTCTCCTACATGTATAAATCATAATTTCTTTGCTAGAAAATTACATAGAACACCAAAACATTATATATGTTTTTTTAGCAAAGACCCTAGAGAATACAATGGCGGTCGCACGGTATTTGCGCAGAAATTTTTCGAACTAGTGTTTTTTTTGGGAAAAAACAAAACAGTAAGGTTAGCCCAATGTTTTTGTATAATGTGAAAGATGATGTTACGCCGAGTAAATAGATACCCAACATGTCACCCTTCGCTACTTAAAAATCCCCATAGGCGACACTTTCATTTTTTTTACTGGTTAGATGTTTTGAGTTATAGAGGAGGTCTAGGGTCAAAATTATTGCTCTCGCTTGTTTGCAGCGATACCTCACATGTGTGGTTTGAACACTGTTTTCATATGTGGGCGGGACTTAAGTATGCGTTTGTTTCTGCACGCGAGCACACGGGGACAGGGGCGCTTTTTTTGGGGTTTTTTTTTGTTCATTTTACTTTAGTTTGATACTTTTTTCCCCAAAATTTTTTTTTTGATCACTTTTATTCCTATTACAAGGATTGTAAACATCCCTTGTAATAGGAATATGGCATGACAGGTCCTCTTTACAGTGAGATATGAGGTCAATAAGACCCCACATCTCACCTCTAGGCTGGGAAGCCTGAAAAAAAAAAAAGACCCTGGCTTTGATCGTAGTGGTGAGTCTGTAGAAGCACCAGAGGGCGGGGGGGGGGTGTCCCCTCTCGCCTCCCGTAAGAATGATCAAGCAGCGACACAGCGGCTATGATCATTCTTATGGTGTAGGGAATCGCCAGCTGAAAAAGCTGATATCTGAATGATGCCTGTAGCTGCAGGCATCATTCAGATATCCCCACACAAAGTCAAGGATGTCATATGACGGGCTGCGGGCGGGAAGTGGCTAGAACGCATTTTTTTTTTAACACAGTTGTCCATTTATACAATATTTCTAACAAATAGCAAATACATACCAAAAATGACACCCCAAAATAGATTCTCCTACTCCTCCTGAGTACGGCGATACCACATGTGTGAGACTTCCACCGCCTGGCCACATACAGAGGCCGAGTACAGCAGAGCATGGCCGAGTATGGCTGGGTATCACCGAGTATTGCAGATTATGGCTGGGTATCACAGAGTATTGCAGGGTATCACCGAGTATGGCTGGGTATGGCAGAGTATTGGCAGGGTATTGCTGGGTATTGGCAGGGTATTGCTGGGTATTGCAGAGTATTGGCAGGGTATTGCAGAGTATTGGCAGGGTATTGCAGAGTATTGGCAGGGTATTGCAGAGTATTGGCAGGGTATTGCAGAGTATTGGCAGGGTATTGCAGAGTCAATAGTTACAGAGCAGCGCTGTGGGTACTACAGATCTAGCTCACAGCGCTACTGCCACCGATCTCTCCCTTCTCACACTGTACCGATCGGTACAGCGAGGGGGAGAGAGCAAACGCTGGTTTGTTTTCATGTGCTCGCTCCGTCATTTGACGTAACGATCACGTGGTAAATGGCCGCTTACTGTGATCCGTGATGCGCCGGGTCCTCTGGACACGGATGTTCTCGGGGCCGTGCGAAGGCGGGATTTTGGGAGGATGTCACTGTACGCCCTCCAAGAGTTATCCAACCGCCATGTAGCTGTCATTTGGCTATGGGCCCGTTGGTAAGTGGTTCAATAATTTTAATATACTGTATAAAATTATATGAAAAATGCTAAAACACAGATTAAAAGCCAATTTTGTTGTCAATCTTCTTGCTAAAAGAATAAAGGCATACATAGTAGGTTAAACTTACCGCTACTGCTAGCATGATGGCATCCAGCTGGAACTTTCCAATATGGCCAACAAACATGGCAGTTACGATGATTGGTACAAAATCCAAAAAATTCATCAGGGCCTTTAAAATAAATAGCAACATCATGATTAAAATACATTACATATAGCAGCTTCTAACGGGAATTTACTGTAAATTCTTAATTTTCCAGGTCTGTACTATGCAGTAAACACTTAGGCTTTTATATATACTGTCTATATACTGTAGTTCATCCAAAAGTTATTCATATTTTTCAGTTGTACCTTTTTCCCCCGACTCCTGTATGGGTGTCAAGCCATCAAAATGCATTTTTTTTTCTTTATTAAACTGACTACTTACTTTTCACTGAGATAAGGACAGTGACAGAAATGTCTGCATACACTCTGCCAACTGCCTGCCCCAAGTTATCTGATATTTTAAAGTATTTCTAAGAGCCGGTTCACACAGGGGCAACACGACTTCCAGGGCGAATTTGTGAGGCCACTTGGACACGACTTGAGTATGAATAACAGCGCGACTTACAACACGACTTGAAATCGACTCCATGACAGGGAACTGTACAAGTGGCCAATTAGAGCTTATCAGCTCGTGACATCATTCTTGTTCCCGGTTTCTTCCTTGTTTCCTGTTCCCTGTTGTTGTGTGTCCAAAATGCTCTCTTTGCGTTAATGTGTCAGCAGCTCTCAGCTCATGGAGGGGAGAGAAGCGAGCCATTGACGATGTTTGATCACTCAGCGTGAAGAAGCAGCAGTGGACAGATGTAGCATCGCTCCGTTGCTGCATCCACCTAGGCAAGTATTTTTTTTACAAAAAAAACAATTAGCACACAAACATACCACAAATTTAGAAAACTCAAACATTTTTTAATATTTATAAAACAAAATTTTTTTTTAAGTAGCAGCATAATTTTTTTTTTATCATCAAAACAGACAACCATAAATTATTTTTTAAAAATGATAATTGCTGGTAGGTTGGATAGTAACTAGCTGGGTTGGTGGAAGGCCTTTGGAAAGGTGTGGGTGGAATATCAACCGTTGCTTCAAGAGTAGATGTTATAGGGGACGGTAATGGATAGGGGATGGGGGCATTGCCTTGGTTTATGGCATTGCCATAATTGTCAGTGTATGGCCTGAAGCGAGGGGGCTAGTAGGGGTGGGTTCTGGGTGGCGGAGGGTTAGGGAAATCATAGAAGGGTCCTGATGGGGGGGAGGTGGTCCAAACATATGTGAGGGGGCAGTGGCTGGCTGATTCACCATATTAGCCTCCAGGAGGTCAATGACTGCTTTTTTAACGTAGCCTTGATGCTCCTGCGGAACTTTCTTTAGCATTCCTGCCACCATGATGCCAAATCCACTTTCTTCACTCTCCAGGGATTTAAGTTTCTCATGCATTTTCTCCATTAGGGAGGCAAACCTATCCATGTTTTGTGAACGTCTGCCCACTATGGTCTGCTCAATCTCGCACTTTGTTGAGGGATAGGCCTAGCTGGCTGCTCAACCTGTTGCTGCTCGACCTCTGGCAGATTGACCTCTGGAAGCTCAACCTGCGAAGAAGGCTCTCCAATCTCGGTCTCCTGAGTGTCTTGCATTTCATTAGGTGAATCAGCCAAAGACCGACAATGCACCCCTCCTTCTACAGCGCATGCTGCCTCTCCACCTGCCTGCTTTGCTTGATGGCGGTCCTCTCAACTTGATTGTGTTCTGCATTAAACATAGAATACAATTATTACAACCTTCTAGAACTGTATAGTATCACTTTACAAATATTAAAGATGTTATCTTACTCTCCAATTTCCATGAATGGCCTCACGAACTTCATCTCATCTACATGTACATAGGGTACAACCCTTTTGGAACCAGATCCACTTCTGGATTCTTGTAGTTTTCTTAAGTACCGCTTAGAACAGTCCCTTAAACCCTTCCAGCGAGTTTGTAAAGTTATCACTGCAAAACAAACAGGAACATAATCAATTATGTATTTTGTCTTTCAGATACCTGGCAACTGGTCATTCTTTAATAAGCCTACATTAGGAGTTCATGGTGGGCAGGTCGACTATCAGCTACATCATCTGAGAAATAGGGATGAGCCGAACACCCCTGTTCGGTTCGCACCAGAACTGCGAACGGACCGAAAGTTCGTGCGAATATTCAAACCCTATTAGTTACAATGGACGCGAACGTTCGAAATCTAAAGTGCTAATTATAATGGCCAATATGCATGTTAATGTCATAAAACAGGTTTGGGGACCCGGGTCCTGCCCCAGGGGACATGTATCAATGCAAAAAGAAGTTTTAAAAACAGACTTTTTTCGGGAGCAGTCATTTTAATGATGCATAAAGTGAAAAAAGAAGGTGAAATATTCCTTTAAATATGGTACCTGGGGGTGTCTAAAGTATGCCTGTGAAGTGGCATGTGTTTCCCGTGTTTAGAACTGTCCTTGCAAAAAATGACATTTGTAAAGGAAAAAAAGAAGAAGCCATTTAAAACTGCTTGCGGCTTTAATGTCATGTCTTGTCCTGGCAATATGGATGAAAATCTTTGAGAAAAATGGCATGGCTAACCCCATCACCCCCCCCCCCCCCCCCAGCCCATTACCAGCCCCATTTGGGTCTTGTATGGATATTAAGGGGAACCCCGCACCCAAAATAAAACCCTATACCTACAACCCTATATACTCTGAACAGCAGTATACAGGCGGTGCAAACAAGACAGGGACTGTAGGTTTGTTCTTAAGTAGAATCCGTTTGTAATTTTGAACAGGTACATTTTTAAGTGTAGCTCCATCCAAAAAAATCTATTTTTAAGCTTTTTGGAGAACATGGGGAAGGGTTATCACCCCTGTAACATTTGTTTTGCTGTTTGTGGACCTGTTCAGAACATTTCACCTCACTTTCCGTCCCAATGACAAAATGTTTTTGGAAAAGTGGGGTTTTTATTGAAACAAGGATTGGTAATAAAGCATCAGTAGAGAGGAGATACCCTTTTCCCAAATTAAATCTAACCGGATAGAATTTCCCTTCCTAGGGGTAGATTTCCTCTCACTTCCTGTTTTCTCCTTCCGTTTGCAAGTAGGAGTCGTTTGTAAGTTGGATGTTTGAAAGTAGGGGCCTGCCGTATATACTCTGCAGAAATTTGCCCCGTTAGATGTTGGTGTTGCCACAACACTGTAAGCCCTCACAGTTACTCTTGGTGGGCACAGGAATGGGCCCTGCTGTGAATTATTAGATCAAGATTTGTAATTACACGCCCCTGTTAAACAGGGGCTGAAAAATTGGGCCTTTGGTGGTGGTGGTGGACGGTGTTGCCACAAGACTGTAAGCCCTTACAGTTATTCTTGGTGGGCACAGGAATGGGCCCTGCTGTGAATTATTAGATCAAGATGTGTAATTACACGCCCCTGTTAAACAGGGGCTGAAAAATTGGGCCTTAGGCACTGTTGCTGATGCCACAACACTGCAACCCCTCACAGATACTGTACTTGGAGCACAGCAGTCAGACCTGTTGCAAAGCATTGCATAAAAAAATTGTAATTACACGCCCCTGTTAAACAGGGGCTGAAAAATTGGGCCTTAGCCACTGGTGGTGGCACCCAGAAACAAAAATGTTCTTCCAAGCTATCATCAGGATCATTGAGGAGGAAGAGGATAGCCAGTCAACATAACAGGACAGTCACTCAGCATCAGCAGACATTTCAAAATAAATGATTCTGTTATATCAGCTTCAGGTGCCTGGTAGCTGGTGGTGATCCAAGACTGATTCATCTTTATGAAGGTCAGTCGATCAACCGAGTTGGTGGACAGGCGCACCCTGTGATCGGTGACAAAGCCTCCAGCAGCACTAAATGTGCGTTCCTGAAAGAACGCTGGATGCAGGACAGGCCAGTAGCTCAATTGCATACTGTGCAAGCTCTGGCCAGTGATCCATCCTCAAGACCCAGTAAGCCAGAGGATTTTCGGTGGGAAAGGTGTCCAAGTCTGACCTTTCCCCTAGGTATTCCTGCACCATGTATATCAGACGCTGGCGATGGTTGCTGGAACCGATCATACCTTGGGGCTGCGGACTAAAAAATTGTCTGAACGCATCGGTCAGACGTCCACCTTCCCCACCAATCCTTCTGCTACTGACCGAAGCCTCAGCAACTCGTCGTCCAGGACCAGGAGTTTGTAACCTCAAAGTCTCTGGGAACGCGTTGCACAGACCTTTCTGCAAGGCCTCCCGGAGATGTCTCATCCTCTGCTCCCCCTGCGACGGCAAGATAAGGTCCGCAACCTTACCCTTGTACCGTGGATCAAGGAGAGTGGCCAGACAGTAATGGTCCCTCTCCTTGATCCGAAGAATACGAGGATCCTTCCGCAGGCTTTGCAGGATCAGGGAAGCCATACAACGTAGGTTAGCTGACACACGCCAGCTTAATGCACACAGACTTTCCTGGCCTGCCTCAGGACATCCTGTAAGCCTGGGTACCTGCCCAAGAACCGCTGCACCACCAGGTTAAGGGCGTGAGCCATACAGGGCACATGGGTCAGCTGTCCCTGTCGCAGGGCAGAGAGGTGGTTGGTGCCATTGTCACAAACCACCATTCCTGGCTTAAGCTGGCGTGGCGTCAACCACCTCTCGGCCTGCCCCTGCAGAGCTGACAGAACCTCTGCCCCAGTGTGGCTCCTGTCCCCCAAACACACCAGCGCAAGCACGGCCTGGCATCTTTTTGCCTGCGTACTTGCGTAGCCCCTTGGACGCCTACAGAGCACCACTGGTTCAGAGGATAGAGCACTCGAAGAGGCCATGGAGGAAGAAGAAGAGGAGGGGTGGAGGAGAGAGGTGTGTCACAACCAGTAGTAGCATTTTGGAGGCGTGGTGGCGGAACAACCTCCAACACTACTGCACCTTGTCCTGCATGCTTCCCAGCTGCCAAAAGAGTGACCCAATGGGCCGTGAAAGACAGGTAACGTCCCTGTCCATGCCTGCTGAACCATGAGTCAGCGGTAATACCGCTGACCGCCCTTTCCAGCGAGGCATGGACATTGCCTTCCACATGCCGGTAGAGAGCTGGAATCGCCTTCCGTGAGAAAAAGTGGCATTTGGGAACCTGCCACTGAGGAACCGCACATTGAACAAACTCACGAAAGGGGGCCGCGTCTACCAACTGAAAAGGCAGCAGTTGAAGTGCTAGCAATTTAGCCAAGCTAGATTTCAAGCACTGGGCATGTGGATGGCTGGGAGTAAACTTCTTTCGACGGTCCAGCAGCCTCGTTGGAGATGTGCCGCCTCCTCCTCTCTCCCTTCAGGCACCCACGAGGAGTCAGTGACCTCATCATCCCCTCCCTCCACCACTGGAGCAAACCTGGCAGTAAGCTGCAGCTGGTGGAACATGACTGCCAGATTGCTGTCCTTGAGCATTCCCTCTCTCTGCGCTCACACTACTGCCTTCCTCTAGCTGGGTATCATCATCCGAGCCTTCAAAACGCTGGGCATCCTCCTGGAGCATGTACCCAACACTGTGCTCAAACAGTTCGGGGGACTCTTCAGGAGGACATGGTGGGTCTAGGGAAGGGGTGCCTGATGATGCCATTGAGTAGGCGTTGGCAGCTACTTTGTCAGCACCCTGAGCCTGGGTGAGAGAGGAGGAGGAGGATGAGGAGGGGTTGGTCATCCACTCTACCAAGCTTTCGGCATGATGCGGCTCAACATGTCCAGCTGTCGAAAAGAAGGAGGACAAGCGTGTCCCATGGCCACGTGCTGATGACGATGCACCACGTCCACGACCAGCACTGTTGTCTCTAGACACAGAGCCTGCTTGCCCTGTTTTCTTGCCTCCAGACTGTCTGCCTCTCCTTGTCGGTCTTCCAGGCATTGTAGTGGGTAGTGTATATTGTGCTGGAGTCACACAGCACACACACTAACTCCTGCAGATGGCTGTCTTAGATGACAACAGGGCCTTAGGGCAGATAGAGGCTGAGGTGGTTTAGTGTGCTGTGCTATACTCACACAGCACACACACACACACACACGCTAACTCCTGCGATGGCTGGCTGGCTGCCTTAGATGACAACAGGGCCTTAGGGCAGATACAGGCTGAGGTGGTTTTGTGTGCTGTGCTATACTCACACAACACACACACACACGTTAACTCCTGCGATGGCTGGCTGGCTGCCTTAGATGACAACAGGCCAGAAGGGTAAAGGTGGTTTAATGTGATACTGCAATGCTGTACTAACAGCACGCACACACTACACTAATCGCCAGAATCACAACAGATAATGTCAGACTCAGCACTCAGCAGAATAATCACAGCAGATAATGTCAGCAATGCACTGCAGAATGAATCACAGCAGATAATCCAGAAAAGCAGATTATGCACAAGCAGACACTGTACAGTGTCACTGTTCCTAACGCCGGAACACACTACATGAGGCCGCCGGCACGGCGGCCTTATATAGTGTGGGGCGTGTACTAAACCCCGTGAGCTATAATTGGCCACAGGCATCCTGCCTGTGGCCAAATTATTGCTCTCCTCGCAATAATCACAGTGCATGCTTGGCCAATCATCAGCCAGCAATGCACTGCGACTGGCGCAGTGCATTGTGGGCCGTTCGCATCACACGAATTTGATGCAAACGGCCCACATAGTTCTGGGCTCGATGAGCGGGCGAACGCCCGATGTTCGATTCGAACATGGGTTTGAATCGAACACCGGGCTCATCCCTACTGAGAAACATGCCAAATTTTATGGGACGTGCCATAGTCATAGTGATGAAGAGGCCTACACCAGAGAATTGGTGTGATATTGCAAATCTATTTTGGAGTCGGTGCAATTTCCCCAATTACATTGGAGCCATCGATGGGAAGCATGTGTGTGTCATTAAGCCTGTTGGTAGCGGAAGAATGTACTTCAATTACAAACATTATTGCTCCTTTGTACTGCTTGCCGTTGCCGATTCCAACTGTTTCACCTATATAGATATAGGATCCTATGGAAGTACCTGCGATGCTCGGATTTTTGCCAATTCATCCTTTGGTCAAAGGCTACGGGAGAATCGTCACGATCTTCTGGAAAAGTGTCCCCCTTCCTGGCACAACTGAACCCCGGCTACCCTATGTGTTTGTAGCGGATGAGGCCTTTGCGTTGGGTGAACACATGAGGCCTTACTCTAGTTGCAACGTGACCTGCCATGTCACCTGCCACAAGTGCCACGTCACCTGCCTCAAGTTGGTATTGAATCCCTGCTTTTTTGAAGCAGGAACGTGGGGGAATACAGTTCAGGCACCATTAGTACTGAGTGTATGGGGTGGTCTACTTTTGCTGTCAGCGGATCTACTGTTGCGGTCAGTGGATCTATTGTTGCTGGGGTGTTATATTTTTGCTGACAGGGAATCTACTGTAGCTAGGGTGTTCTATTGTTGCTGTCTGCAGGGGATCTATTATACTGCTTTTCTTGTTAAAAAGTTCTATACAAAACTGTTAGTAACAAAAATCTCAAGAAGGGGTGGTCTTGGGAGGTGGGTAGAGGGTGGAACCAAGGAATGGTGCGAAAGGGGGAGTTTATGCACCTATTCTCTGTGAAAAAGAAGACCTGTATGGAACTACAACAAACATGCCTAGTCAAGGACAACAGACATATAATAAAGTTTAGACTTACATTTGTCAGTGCGGTCGGTCTGCGACAATACATCCCAATCCTCATAGGGCAGGCGACAGATCTCCAGCCAGGCATTGTCCCTCTTTATCTGGTCTTTGTAGTTTACAGTGGTGTGAAAAAGTGTTTGCCCCCTTCCTCATTTCCTGTTCCTTTGCATGTTTGTCACACTTAAGTGTTTCGGAACATCAAACCAATTTAAACAATAGTCAAGGACAACACAAGTAAACACAAAATGCAATTTGTAAATGAAGGTGTTTATTATTAAAGGTGAAAAAAAATCCAAACCATCATGGCCCTGTGTGAAAAAGTGATTGCCCCCTAAACCTAATAACTGGTTGGGCCACCCTTAGCAGCAACAACTGCAACCAAGCGTTTGCGATAACGTGCAATGAGGCTTTTACAGCGTCCTGGAGGAATTTTGGCCCACTCATCTTTGCAGAATTGTCCTAATTCAGTTACATTAGAGGGTTTTCGAGCATGAACGGCCTTTTTAAGGTCATACCACAACATCTCAATAGGATTCAGGTCAGGACTTTGGCTAGGCCACTCCAAAGTCTTCATTTTGTTTTTCTTCAGCCATTCGGTGGTGGACTTGCTGGTGTGTTTAGGATCATTGTCCTGCTGCAGAACCCAAGTTCGTTTCAGCTTGAGTCCACGAACAGATGGTCGGACATTCTCCTTCAGGATCTCTTGGTAGACAGCAGAATTCATAGTTCCTTTTATCACGGCAAGTCTTCCAGGTCCTGAAGCAGCAAAACAGCCCCAGACCATCACACTACCACCACCATATTTTACTGTTGGTATAATGTTCTTTTTCTGAAATGCAGTGTTCCTTCTACGCCAGATATACTTGGACACACACCTTCCAAAGAGTTCCACTTTTGTCTCATCGGTCCACAGAATGTTGTCCCAAAAGTCTTGGGGATCATCAAGATGTGTTGTGGAGAAATTGAGACGAGCTTTGATGTTCTTTTTGCTCAGCAGTGGTTTTCTCCTTGGAACTCTGCCATGCAGGCCATTTTTGCCCAGTCTTTTCCTGATGGTGGAGGCATGAACGCTGACCTTAACTGAGGCAAGTGAGGCCTGCAGTTCCTTGGACGTTGTTGTGGGGTCTTTTGTGACCTCTTGGATGAGTCGTCGCTGCGCTCTTGGGGTAATTTTGGGCGGCCGGCCACTCCTGGGAAGGTTCACCACTGTTCCATGTCTTCGCCATTTGTGGATAATGGCTCTCACTGTGGTTCGCTGGATTCCCAAAGCTTTGGAAATGGCTTTATAACCCTTTCCAGACTGATAGATCTCAATTACTTTCTTTCTCAATTGTTCCTGAATTTCTTTGGGTCTCGGCATGATGTGTAGCTTTTAAGGATCTTCTGGTGGACCTTACTGTGTCAAGCAGCTCCTATTTAAGTGATGCCTTGATTGTGAACAGGTGTGGCAATAATCAGGCCTGGGTGTGGCTAGAGAAATTGAACTCAGGTGTGGACAACCACAGTTATAGTATGTTTTAACAAGGGGGGCAATCACTTTTTCACACAGGGCCATGATGGTTTGGATTTTTTTTCACCTTTAATAATAAACACCTTCATTTACAAATTGCATTTTGTGTTTACTTGTGTTGTCCTTGACTATTGTTTAAATTGGTTTGATGTTCCGAAACACTTAAGTGTGACAAACATGCAAAGGAACAGGAAATGAGGAAGGGGGCAAACACTTTTTCACACCACTGTATGTCTCTTTTGTCGTAGAGATGTTCTCTCCCTGATGTACCTTATGAGAGATTCATTGTCGACAGCCTCTCTTCTATTCACTACCCCTGCTAGACATTGTTGATCCTTGTATACAGAAGAATACAGAGACAACGTACAAAATGAAAAAGTAATCTCTGTGTTTGGGAAGGAGGGTCTGCCTTCAGTGGGGAGTACCTGGGTAAATTCCTTTCTACTTCCTGTAAAGTTGCCTTCAATATCAACAGGGATCTGACTTGGAGGCGACTTCCATTGAAATCAATAGGTACAATGGCGCCTTTTGAAGTAGTACAGGAACCTTTTTTGAAGTCGGAGCGACTGCTTTAGTGTACATTAACCACTTCCCTACCCGCCCATAGTCATATGACGCCCACAAGGTGGATCTCCCATCCTGGGTGGGCGTCATATGACGTCCTCCCATTCCCGGCCGCCTGGGGGGCGCGCACCCGCGGCGTCGCTCGGGACCCGGTGCGAGTTCCCGGCGGCTGCGATGTCCGCCGGGCACCCGCGATTGCCCGGGGCCTGTGCGGGACCGTGGAGCTGTGTGTGTAAACACACAGCTCCACGTCCTGTCAGCGGAGAGGAGACCGATCATGTGATCCCAGTACGGAGGTACACATGATCGGTCTCCTCCCCTTGAGTCCCCTCCCCCCCCCAGTTAGAATCACTCCTATTAGGGAACACATTAACCCCTGCAGCGCCCCCTAGTGTTAACCCCTTCCCTGCCAGTCACATTTACACAGTAATCAATGCAATTTTATAGCAACGATCACTGTGTAAATGTGAATGGTTCCAAAAATGTGTCAAAAGTGTCCGAAGTGTCCGCCGCAATGTCGCAGTCACGAAAAGAAAATCGCAGATCGCCGCCATTACTAGTAAAAAAAAAAAAAAAAAAAATGCAATAAATCTATCCCCTATTTTGTAGACGCTATAACTTTTGCGCAAACCGATCAATATACGCTTATTGCGATTTTTTTACCAAAATTATGTAGAAGAATACGTATCGGCCTAAACTGAGTAAAAAAATTGTTTTTTTAAAAAAAAAAATGGGATATTTATTATAGCAAAAAGTAAATAGTGTTTTTTTTTCAAAATTGTCGCTCTTTTGTTTATAGCGCAAAAAATAAAAACCGCAGGGGCGATCAAATACCACCAAAAGAAAGCTCTATTTGTGGGAAAAAAAGGACGTCAATTTTGTTTGGGTGTAACGTCGCACGACCGCGCAATTGTTAGTTAAATCGACGCAGTGCCAAATCGCAAAAAGTGCTCTGGTAAGGAAGGGTGTAAAATGGCCCGGTGCTGAAGTGGTTAAGACAGCTCTATTAACCAACATTGATTTTCTCAACAGCGCAACTTGGGGCGTCTTCGGGCGACCTGAAGTCGGATCCTGAGTTGCCCCTGTGTGAACCGGCTCTAAAGCTAAAACCTCTTTAATCTTGTTATTTTTTCTTTTCTTTTACAAAACAGTTGCACATGTAATATAATTAAATGGAGTACAGTTTTCACTCACTTTGAATGAACAATGAAACTAAAAGATAAACAGTTGCTTCCGAATGGAAAATTTGTGCTGTCGCTTACACAACCAATGGACAAACTGATATTTCAAGGGATAAAGTAAACAAATCCATTGTTACTGTGAGAGATAGGGGAGGGTTAAGATTCTGTGAGTGACTTCTATTTTACAAATCAAGAAACCACTCAAAGCCTGGGAGGAAAAAAAAAATACGTAGTCCAGGGTGCCATATTGCTAAGTATTTATGCATCACATGTGAAACCTTGACCTTGATTTGTTCATTGCAGCATTACCTGAATGATTCTAGATCTAGTCATGGCAATAATTAGAGTTGTGCTCTTTCATGCTTTGCCTATTGTTTTTTCACTGTCTAGCCACAGGTGGGGGGCAAAAGGGTAACTAGGACTTTTTTAACTAGAATATTTGCTTATCTGCAGTAGGGAAAATCAGGTCACGAGGCTGGCAGTGCTTACTGGCAGGGCTGTGTGACTCTCAGACCTATGTATTTTCATTGAGCTTGAAAGTGAATGGTGTAAAAAAAAATATGAGCAGTTGCGATACTACAGTAAAAAAAAAGGCTATC
Organism: Lithobates sylvaticus; assembly: GCA_028564925.1. NCBI lineage: Eukaryota > Metazoa > Chordata > Amphibia > Anura > Ranidae > Lithobates > Lithobates sylvaticus. The sequence goes on from CM053027.1 coordinate 338,018,832, forward strand.
ATGCATTCATACTGTATTCAAAGGAGTTTTACATTGCATGGTTATATACTTCAAAAAGAGAAGAAAATTGACCATAAGAGGCAAGGCCAATAAGGTGTTGCAAGAAAGTTTATCATTATTTTTATTTTTTTTAACAAATATAGAACACAAAGTAAAAAAAAAAAAAAGGTGTGTGTATCATATATTCATTCTATCTGATATTACCAAGTGTGGTGAAACTGATGGGCAGGACAACTTAACAGTTAAATGAAATAGAATAGTGAGGTTATTAGAAAAAAAGTATCTAAAGAAGTCACTCATATGGGGTTAACTTACCAGAGGTCCTGCAAATGATAACAGCATCTTGAGCTCAAAGCCATTTTCATGAAAATAATGCTTTACCCTCTGTGAGATGGTACTACAACAACCAAGGCACCAGCATTTGAACATGTTGGCCAGAGATGGTATTTACTTCACCGCTTCATCCTTTGGAATTATACAGCCTTCTCAGTCCTAAAATCCAGAATGATGGAAATAAGCAGTACAGGCCCCAGAATGGTATCACCTCCTGCACAGAATTGTTAGCGAGGCACGTCAGCACACTGTGCAAGTGACACAGCAGCAAAGAGGAAGAGACTGCAAATTTTTCAGAAACAAGACTGGTTTATTTGCATTTGCACTCCCACTGCATTGTTCAACAAGAACACAAAGTTTTTCGTTTGGACACTGGCCAAGTACAAGAAACTTGATTTTCCGGCTAACTTATTTATAATAATAAAGCTACAAAAGTATATATGTTTTCATACTGAAGAGATTACCACATGAAATCAGATTCGTAATACCCGGTTTTATGTCAGGGTCTTCACTATGTTCAGCGTTTACAACCCTGCGGAGATATACATAGACATTAGAGCTAGTTAAAGCCCAACTGAGCTCTTGCCATGTATTACTGTGACTTAATCAGGCTGGATGTACAGCAATATAAATAGGGGACTTTAAGTTTTCTTAATTGCTGAATGCTGCAGCAATTGTTTAAATTCTGGCAGCATGTAGGAAAGTTAGACCATTGCTCTCATCTCAAACACAAGCAATGTGCCAGCTCTACAGTGGTCTGATACACAGGGGGCTCAGACCTCTTGCGTCAGAGAGCGGTGGTTGAACTCTCCTGCATGCTGATAGCACAGGATGTCCCTTGCATAGAGGAAACACGTATGGAGGGGCTAGTGGCCTATCACATCATCACACCTGCTGGTGTACCGCAGTGTGGTGTCTGTGAGCTCTTGTTACCCTGAGATGCTTGTGAGTATATTTGCATGAAATAAAATAGGTGTTTTTAGCAATATTACTCTAGGGTCCTTTGTATATTTCTTTGAATCTTACTGCAGAGAATTGCGCTTTCTGGACAGCCAGAGGAGGACCTGGTGGGCATGGAGGTTGTTACCATACCCTGGTGTGATTCATATTTGGTATATCCCATGCTAGTTATTTCTTATAATCTGGAGATCCTGGTTATCGGGTAAGGGAATTCATATATCTATGTCTGAGGTAGTTGGGACTAAAACATGTGGAACTGTGGCATTTCATTTTCACACAATATTCTACACTGGCCCCCTAGTGAGAGCCCTGAAATGTTATTTTATAAGTGGACTTTCATTTCTATTATATTATTGTTTGTTTTTTATTGAGCATGCCTTAATTTTTCCACTGTATTGGTGGTTTTATTACCGTATTAAGGTTTTATTACCGTAATTGATGCCATTTGTATCACTTTATCATTTCCTAGTTTTAATAAAGTGTTGTTTGATTTAAATCATTAAAAATACCATGCTGAGCTCCTATTCCCTTTATGCAGAGGAGTCAGTGGAAGTACTTGAATTTCCGTGGTCTGTATCAGCATGAGAAGAGGAGGTGTCCAGGTGGTTATCCTAGAAGCATACCGAGAAGGTGGATGAGACCACTTAAAAGGGGAAAAAGTGCATGGTGACTTATTTAGACACAATGGGCATGATTTACTAAAATTGGAGCACAATACGATAATGTTTGAAGAAAAATTAGCTGCATGGTTGAGTTGCCATAAATAAAATATGTCGAACAACACCTAGACACACCTCACCAGGCTTTTTTGTGGCAGTGGCACAGTAAAGGCTTCTTTCTGGAAATTCGACCATGCAGCTCATTTTTCTTTAAAGCGTAACTCCACTTTTGTTGAGAAAAAAAAAAACATTCCCCTCTGGGTGATCCATGTACATTGCAAGGATAACAACCTTTGTTGCAGATTCTTAACTTTTGTTATTCTGAAGAAATCACTTTGTTGCTCTTCCTTTTGTGCTTCTCTGCTCACTGGGTCTAATGGGAGTGGTTTCATAATTATCAATCAGCTGTGCAGCTGCATAGCACTAATGAGGAAAGCTGCTGGGCCTGCATCCCTTTAAGCCCCGAACACACGATCTGAAAAATCGGACGACAGAACGTCGTTTTTTTAGATTTTTTTGCATGCTAGTCATATATCAATCATGAAAAGCTTACACAAGTTACAAAAATTCTCCTAGACAGACTAAAAAAATGAAGTGAGGTCATGTGTTGTAGTGTATTTGTATTGTATTTTCGTGCTTGTCTGATCGGATAACATCAGATGAACTCTCGTGATCCGCTCTCTAAAGCTCTGTACTAACGATCGCTTCGAAAAATTTTCGTATGATTTTCGGATCCTGTGTACGGGCCATTAGACGTGTTCTTATTGGGAGTATCTCACCAAAAATTAATTTTTGTTGCAGGGGATGCCTGAAATCTGACTTAGGCTTAGGCAGACTTCTGGGAAAATTGGTGAGCCAATTACACAAGTAGGAAATTATGTTTCTGGGGGGTGGTCAGTACACATTCTGTGTACAGAACTCCAGGTAGCCATATTGCATTGCATTTTCAGAAAATCACAGCGGCTGCAGATTGAAAAGAAAAGGTAATTTTAATAACATTCAATTACAATATGACGCCATGTTATTTTTTCTATAGTTACCCGTTAAGTATCGTCTTATTTTGCTCCTTGAAACAACCACAGTCTTTTTCCCAAGCAGCCTGTATTGCTCCTGAGGTTACTTGTTGGTTTTTCTTTGTATCCCGAACAATTCTTCTGGAAGTTATGGCTGCAATCTTTCTTGGTCTACCTAGCCTTCTCTTGGTTTCACGAGAGCCTAAATTATTCACCTAATAAGTAAGTGTTTGAACGGTACTGACTGGCATATTTAAGTCTTTGGATATCTGTTTTATATCCTTTTCCAGCTTTATAAAGTTCCATTACCTTGTTATGCAGGTCTTTTGGTAGTTCTTTTCCGCTCCCCATGGCTCAGTATCTAGTCCGCTTAGTGCATTTATGTGAGAGCTAACAAACTTGACTATTTATACATAGACACAAATTGCAATTTAAAAAGCCGCAGATGTAGGAAATAAAACCTTTAATTTACATTTTTACCTGTGTGTGTCTGTACAAAGGCCAAACATTCCAGGGTATGTAAACTTTTAAACAGGGCCATTTGAGTGTTTTCGGTTATCATTAAGATTTAAAAAGGAGCCAAAACAACTATGTGATAATAAATGGCTTCATATGGTCACTATCCAGCGCTTTGCGGGTGGTTTTAACCCTTTTGCGGCTGCTAGCGGGGGGTAAACACTCCCCGCTATCAGACGAATAGCGCAGCGAAATTGACGGTAAAGCGCCGCTAAAAATAGCATCGATTTACCGCCAACACACCCACCGCCCCAGTGTGAAAGGGGCCTTAGGAATGCCCTATTGATTTAATTATTGTAAGCACTAATTGAGTTGTGCAGAGAATATTTTGTTTGACATAACATTGAGTAATGAAACCTTATTTTACCAAAATGAAATTCCATGCAGACGTCTGAGAAAATCAGTTAGCCAATTACACAAGCATAAAATTACATTTGATTTGTAATATATATATATATATATATATATATATATATATACACACATATATATATATATATATATATATATATATATATATATATATATACACACACACACACACACACACACACACACTTGATAGTCATTGCCACCCACATGCCAGCGTCTAAATTCCAGCTCATCAAAGCTGCTGGCTTTACGACTCCTGCCTTTGCATCTGGTGGATTCTGCCCCCCGTGAATTTTCAGAATGTGCTGTACCATAATGGCAGGTTCCCTGTCGCTATTTCTTTGCACAAAAGACCATTTCAACTCTGTACCACCCCATGGAAGGCAATGTTGTGGCATTGTTGAGCAAGGCAGTGAGCCGCAAGGTCCACATTACTGCAGACACACGGTTCAGCAAGTATGGCCAGGGACGATACATTTCATTCACAGCACACTGGGTAACTCTGCTTGCAACTCGGAAGGATGCAGGACAGGGCTCAGTGCTGCAGCTTGTTTTGCCGCCACGTCTCCATACAGCTGGTGGTAATGTGAGATTTGTCAGCTCCACCCCCTCTTCCATGCCCTCCCCTGCTGAATTGTCCTATGAACCAACAGTACCCCCTAAGCATTTAAGGGGTATTCAATGAGTCAGGCTAAAAGCAGGGTATGATAAAGTTTGAAACACAAAATCAAATTATAATATAATAAATAACTATAAAAATTATTCAATAATGTAATCAAATCAAAAACACTGAAATTTGCTCAGTTGCAGAATTGTCGTGGTCATTAGATTTAGTGTTTGATGATAAATTGTGATTCTAATTTATTATCGCTGTTTTCTAGCTGGTCTAAAACCGCTTTTGACATAAAAGGGATACTTTTTGGTTGCTATGGACAATCTCCAGTTTCCAGGCAGAAAAAAAATGTATTTATTATATAAAACTACATGCAGGGCACTGGACAGACCACTAGTGACAAAGGGGATGTGTAATTTTTTTTATACAGTACTGTAATCTGTAAGATTACAGTACTGTATGTGTTGTGCGTCTTAACTTTTTTTAATTTGGCGCCGATCTCCGCTCCCGTGCGTCGTAACGTCGCAGGGAACGGAGATCAGCGGCACTCTGTACTGTGTGAATGAAGCGGAGGAGCTCGTACACACACAGCGGGGAGACATCGCAGGATCCAGGGGACAAGGTAAGTAAGTCTCCCTGTATCCTGCAATGCGATCCCGAGTCTGGCTCGGGGTTACCGCTTATGGTACTGAAGTTCCACCCCAAGCCAGACTCGGGATTACCGCCAGGGAGGTTAAAGAGGAGTTTATGTATCGCCTTTCCAGACTCCGTGTCATGAAGATCCTGCCAGAAACCTGAACCCTGGCCCACGGGCGCCACTGCGCATGCGCGCCGGTGCGCGTGCACGTGTGCGGCCACGCGCACAGGTAGACAGGTGCGCGCTCTTGTTGGCACCAGGTAGCCTATTTAAATCCGGCAAGAGCAGACGGTCCCCGCTGTCTGCTCTACAGCGTTGTGGTGATAGTAACCTAATCCTGATACCACTGTCCTGTATTGACCCGGCCTGCCTGTGACCATTCACCTAGCCGCCTGCACCCGAGCTTGGCTTGTTTGTGACCATCCTTCTGCTTAACCCTCTTGTACTTTGCTGCCAGCCTGATATCTGACCTGGCCTGTTCTGATGACCCAGCTTACCTGTACTGATCCGACCTGCTCTGAGTTCCTGTTTGCTTTGCTGAACCAGCTTCCCTGTACTGATCCGGCCTGCTCTGGAGTTCCTGTTTGCTTTGCTGAACCAGCTTACCTGTACTGATCCAGCCTGATCTGAGTTCCTGTCTGCTTTGCTGAACCAGCTTACCTGTACTGATCCAGCCTGCTCTGCTATCCAATCTGCTGTGCTGATCCTGCCTTTCCAACCAGATCCAGCCTGCTCTGCTATCCAGTCTGCTGTGCTGATCCGCCTGTCCATCCAGATCCAGCCTGTTCTGCCATCCAGTCTGCTGTGCTGATCCTGCCTGTCCATCCAGATCCAGCCTGCTCTGCCATCCAGTCTGCTGTGCTGATCCTGCCTGTCCATCCAGATCCAGCCTGCTCTGCCATCCAGTCTGCTGTGCTGATCCTGCCTGTCCATCCAGATCCAGCCTGCTCTGCTATCCAGTCTGCTGTGCTGATCCTGCCTGTCCATCCAGATCCAGCCTGCTCTGCTATCCAGTCTGCTGTGCTGATCCTGCCTGTCCATCCAGATCCAGCCTGCTCTGCTATCCAGTCTGCTGTGCTGATCCTGCCTGTCCATCCAGACCCATCCTGCTCTGCTATCCAGTCTGCTGTGCTGATCCAGTTACCCACCTTGTCCGCTGAGTTGACCCTGTGTCGCTCCACCGGTCTGTTGATCCTGCCAGGCACCCGTGCTCCTCCTCACTCCTGGGTCTCCTGTCATCCTACCAGGGAGCCAGGAGTGGGAGACGCAAGCGAGGTCTCCCTCTGCAAACTCGGGCTCGCACCACCAGGTACGTGACAGTAGCAGACAGCCATGTCTGAGCCCGAGTAGGGAGCCTCTGCCATGGAGGAGCTATGTCAACACCTGGCAGGTCTGACCGAGGCGGTGAAGAACCTTCAACAAGGGTACACCCAGCTGGAAGAACGGGTATTGGTCCTGTCCAGCCCTGCTAGTGCCCAAGGCTCTTCATACCCAGCACCACCCCCAATGGGGGCAGCACCTGCCCCAACCGTGGTGATGCTTCCACCTGAATCCAAGGTTCCCACTCCAGAGAAGTTTTCGGGTACCCGCAGCCACTTTAGAACTTTCCGCAATTCATGTGAGCTCCACTTCGCCCTACAGCCTCTGACCTTTTCTCTAGAAGCCACTAAGGTGGGCTTCGTGGTAGCCCTGCTTACCGGGGACCCCCAGGTCTGGGCCCACCGCCTCCTTGAACAAAAAGACACAGTATTAACCAGTCTTACCACTTTTTTTGACGCCATGGCGCAACTGTATGAGGACCCCCAGCTCTCAACGACCGCGGAAGCCGCTTTACGCTCCCTCCAACAGGGACGAAGGGCGGTGGAGGACTATGTGGCCGAGTTCAGGCGATGGAGCGCCGACACGGACTGGAATGACGCCGCCCTCCGTCACCAGTTCCGCATGGGCCTCTCAGATGCTCTCAAAGATGAGCTTGCTAGGGTAGGAGTTCCCCAGACCTTGAACTCCTTAATTGACTTGTCCATTCAGATCGATCGGCGCCTACAAGAGTGTAGGGCCGAGCGAACCCTGGGAGCTTCAAGGCCGACCTGGGTGCTCCCTAGAGCTCCTAGTCATTTCCGTCCTGCTTTTACTGCCCGGCCCGTACCTACCTCGGCCGCACCTGAGCCCATGCAGCTGGGGCTCCTACGACCTTCTCTTACCCCAACAGAACGTCAACGACGCCGTGGCAACAACCTATGCCTTTACTGTGGGGAGCCTGGCCATTATGTCAGGAACTGTCCAGCCAAGCTCCGCAAGTTCCCAACCGTGCTATCAAGTTACATTGATCCGGTGACCGGGGTCTCGTCTCATCTTGCCCTCTCCGTTTCCTTTCAGCTCCCAGGAAAGACCCTGCGGACAACTGCCATCATTGACTCTGGGGCTTGTAGTTGTTTTATGGACTCTGCCTTCGCTGCCCAGCACCAGGTTCCTCTTCTGCCAAGGGCCCAGGGACTATCCGTCCACTTGGCCGACGGGTCTGTCATTAAATCAGGCCCGGTGACCCAGGAGACTGCCCCTCTACCCACGATCATTTCTGGGTTACACCAGGAACTACTACGTATGGACATAATCTCCTCTCCTCTGTTCCCAGTGATCCTGGGCATCCCCTGGTTACAGGCGCACAACCCGGCCATCAACTGGGCCACAGGGGAGGTTACCTTTCCTTCTCCCTATTGCCAGAGATCCTGTGGTTCCCCTGCTCCCATGAAGACCCCTGCTTTGCTCTGCCTGGAGGCCGAGACCAGTTTACGTCAGTCTATCCCAAAGGCCTACCATGCCTACCTAGACGTTTTTAGTAAACAGGGGGCAGATGTGCTGCCGCCCCACAGACCTTACGACTGCCCCATTGAGCTGCTCCCCGAGGCCAAGATTCCCTTCGGTAGGGTCTTCCCTCTAACAGAGGTGAAACAGGGGAAGCTCAAGGAGTACATCGACGAAAACTTAAGGAAAGGTTTCATCCGTCCTTCCACATCCCCAGCCGGTGCAGGAATATTCTTCGTTGAAAAAAAAGAACCACTCCCTCAGACCCTGCGTGGACTACCGTGCACTGAATAATGTCACCATAAAGAATCGCTACCCTCTACCGTTGGTCCCAGAGCTGTTCCAAAGGCTGGGGACCACCTCCATCTTCTCCAAGTTGGATCTTCGTGGGGCATACAATTTGGTCCGTATCAAGGATGGGGACGAGTGGAAGGCGGCTTTCCGGTCTCGATTTGGGCACTTCGAGTACCTGGTGATGCCCTTTGGACTCTGTAATGCCCCTGCTAGTTTTCAGTTCTTTATTAATGACGTGCTCCGGGACTGTTAAACAGACACCAGAATTTATCCAAAAAACTCTAATCTTGTTCCGAGTGCACGAAATTGTGGCTTCATCATACAGACTGGCCGTTGTTTATAAAATAAAGAAAGCTTGCAGGGAAAATTTAATTTTTTGGCTTTACAAATTATATTTTTGCTGCAGCAGGTTTATATACAGTACAGATGTGCCCCCAGGCACTATATTTAAAGGAATTTTTCATTTTTATTGTTTCACTTTAAGCATCAGTAAATCATAGCTCATTTAAAAATTATCTTTTTTACAAACTTTGTTTTCATTCATACATGTCCCCCAGGGCAGTACATGGACCCCCATAAACTTTGTATGCCCAATAACTTGCATGTAAGCCTTCAAGATGGGCAATTTAGATTTTTCCAGTTCCAGTCCCATAGACTTCAATGGGGTACGTTGTTTGGCTCTGAAATTTTGCGATGTTCGAAAGTTCTGGCAAGAACCGAACCGGGGGTGTTCGGCCCATCTGTACTTCTTTCATCATAACCCTAAACAATATAACATTTTGAGCAAAAGTCTGTGATAGTCACAGACACACTGTTCTGACAGGCCTGTCAACATCCTGTAGAAGAGCAGGTTGAGTTTCCAGCTCAGCTAGAGAACTAACCATGCTGTGTTCTTCTGCTTAGTATGGTCAGTTTTTAATAGGAAAGCAGAGTGACTGGAAGGGATTTCACACAAAAGTAATACAAAGAGAACAGGATACTTTTTCATACAAGTAAATGGTACAGTAGGGCACATATTAGGAAAATGTAATGTTGGTTTTACATATTTTTTTAAATATAAGCATAAAATTATGAAGACCATATTTTTCCTTGAATCTATAAATGAGGAGTTTGGTTACCAATATGGCAGTAGCTTACCAAGTGGGGAGTGCATTCTGCCCCAAGTAAAGACACTGACAGGGTGCCATGTCATTACAGATAACCAGTCTGACAATCTTTGCATCCAACACCATCATCAGTTGGTAAATTCTGTGGGGCCAGTACACAGTATGAAGAAGCCTACTGTTTGTAAGTATATAATACTGTCATAATGATTTTTTTTTTTTTTTTTTTTTTTTTTTTTTTAAGTTGTCTAAAGGGTCAAATCACAAACCATTTAAACAATAAGGATTCTTCAGCCATAAAACACTGTCATTTTCAAATATAACTGGGTTTAGCTGAAAATACCTCACTTGGGATCCTTATGCTGTGTTCACTTTGTAAACGAAACCCTATGCAAGTGAATTCCCTTACTGAGCATTACTGTAAGAAATTCTCCTTACACGAGTGACCAGTAATGGGACGGATTTCTGTTTTATTGGTAGTTAGTGGGAATACTGCAAAAACCTTCCAATGACCACACTTGTAAGGGGAAGTTTCTCCAACTGGCCGTCGATAGAGGCAGCATTCTTCCTCTAAATGGCCAGTAACGTAAGGGGCATTTTTCCCTTAACTGGCCGCCAATATTAAAAAACGGGAATTGTTAGGGAAATGGCCATAGAAGTACTGGCAATTGTGCCAATACCAGAGATGGACGCCATAGGCGCATTGCTGCACGCATGCACATTGGCGGAAGGATCACGAATCGGCGCATGCATCACATGACAGGTGGAACCTCTTGCTGGCCTCTAAAAGGCTGCTGTTGTAGTGCTGTTTCCTCCAAATTGCTGGGTTATCATCAGCTTTCCTGTGCTCTTGAACCTCTGTGTCTTCCTTTGATTTCTAATTGCAACCCAGCTTGTTCCAGACCTGTTTAACGTTTTCTCCTGGAATTTCCCTTGGCTTGTTCTACTAACCTTCCTCCTGCTTGGTCACCAGTGTATGACCCCGGCTTTCCTTCCAGACTTTGCTACCTCTTACCAGCTTGCCCACCTGTGTACGACCCTTGTCCTGGCTTCTACTTCTTTATCCTGAGTGCATGGATTGCCCAAAGCACAGCCACAGTTCCCAAAAAGGACACCTTGCTACCTGCTCTGCAATCCTCTGCAGTCTCCAGGTGATCATGAACTCTGCTCATCCAGACCCTGCCGGCAACCGGGGCACTATACTTCCTGTCCCACTTTCGGGGGTATACTGCACTTAGCCTCGGATCAGGTACGTGACAGGTGTTCTTCCTCCAACTGACGGACAATATAAGGGGTGTTCCTCCAACTGGCTGCCATTATAATTGGCTATTTTCCTCCAACTGACCACCATTGTAAGTGGCATTCTTCCTCCAACTGACCACCATTATAAAAGGGGCCTTTTTCCTCCAGCTGGCCGCCAATATAAAGGGCGCTCTTCCTCCAACTGACCATCAAAATAAGGGGAATTCCTCCAACAGGCTACCATTATAAGGGGCATTCTTCCTCCAACTGACAGCCAAAATAGGGGAATTCTTCCACTAACTGAACGCCAGCCTAAAGGGCATTCTTTAGTGTAAGGGGAATTCTTCCTCCCAACCGATGACAGATGTAAGGCCATTCTTCCTGTTGACAAGCAATATATGGGGCATTCTTCCACCAACTGACCACCATTATAAGGGGCATTCTTCCACCAACTGGCCACCATTATAGTGGGCTACCTTCTTCCAGCTTACCATTATAAGCGGCATTCTTCAGCCAACTGAAAACCAAAATAAGGGGCATTCTTATCAACTGAACACCAGCGTAAGGGGAATTCTTCCTCTCAACAGATGACAGATGTAAGGGACCTGCTTTCCACTGACCAGCAATATATGGGGCACTTTTCCTCCAACTGACTACCAAAATAAAGAACATTCTTCCTTCAACTGAACACCAGTGTAAGGGGCATTCTTCCCATTGACCAGCAATAAAAGGGGCATTTTTTTTCTCCAACTGACCACCAGTGTAAGGGGCACTTTCCTCCAATTGACCAAAACATACAAGCCATTGTTCTTATTGACCACCCATGGCAAGGACATCTTTCCTACAGACCCCCAAAGGAAGAGGTATTCTTTTTTCTTACTTACTTCAACTGATCATTAATATAAGGGCAATTCTAAAAAAAGCCCCTTTCATTGATGACCAACGGTCATGCCATTAACATTGGGAGGGAAGAAAGCCCCAAACCGGCATAGTGTAGCACAATTTTTTTTTTAATAAAATACCATATAAAACAAATGGAACGCACAACCGGGTGAGGGGGGGGGGGGAAGAGAAGAGAGAGAGAGAGAGAGAGAGAGAGAGAGAGAGAGAGAGAGAGAGAGAGAGAGAGAGAGAGAGAGAGAGAGAGAGAGAGAGAGAGAGAGAGAGAGAGAGAGAGAGAGAGAGAGAGAGAGAGAGAGAGAGAGAGAGAGAGAGAGAGGTGACAGTCCGCACTGCCGGTTTGGTGCTTTCTTCCCCTCCTATTTTACAGATTGTGGATTTCCAGCCAACATATGAAAGCAGCCTTGCCAGCACTTCAGTGTCAGCCATTTTCTACCAATTGACATTTTTATTCCTATACCTACGGGAATTAGTATCTTTCAATACTTCTTTTGTAACCTGGCATATGACATTTTATCACTATAGGATGGGCACAGTGTCAACGCTGTTGTGTTACAAATTGATCTGCCCCATCTAACACGCTAGATACACCACTGATATATGGTTCTCTGTAAATTGCACGCCAGTTACATTTTTTACCCTAACTAACTTTCTTACAAGTTTGGCCATACTAGGCAATAACATGCTCTGGTCACACAAAAAGCTGAAGCAGGCAGTGTGATGCAAGTTCTTCATCCAGCTGGTTATGTCCCAAATGCTCTTCTTCAAATTCATCCCTATTATAAAAAGCAATTACTTGCTTATGGAACTGGCTGACTATTCAATTCCACTCAGAATCTCCAGATAGCCACACAGCAATTATATACAAAAAAAAAAATGAAATTATCCAATTTTAGCATAAAGTAACATTTCTTTTTTACCCACAAACAAAGCAGCCAATCTCCACTTCCACTTTCAACTTTGAAGGATGGGAATACGAACAGTATTCAAAAAGGTATTTCAGTGCTTTTTTATAACAAAATTCTAAAAAAAGTAAATTTTTCTGACTGGCATATCATGATCTAGAAGTTGTGCTTGTACTGCTTCCTTCTAGCGTCCCAAAGCAGCCAATCTCCACTTCCACTTGCAAGTTTGAAGGCTGGGAATACAAACAAACAATCAGAAATACAATGACAATAGACCATGATGAGAATACAACTGCATAAGTTCTTTAACCGCAAACCGACGTAGCCATACGTCAGTACTTTGATGTAGACAGATAGCGGTCATAACCCTGGTATTTTCAGAAACCACAGGCAGACCTTTAAGATAAAAGTGGTCTCCGCGGTGGACTTTTATCGGTGGCGGGAGAGGTGCCCCCCCCCCTCCTGCCGCGCTACGGTCTTCTCCGCCACTTACCGGAGGCGCCAGTAGCAGCGGCGACGATCCGATCCTTTCCCCTGAGAGGCCTGGAGCAGAGTGAGGGAAAGATGGCCCCCACTCGGCTCCATAACATTGGATGACTAAAGCAACGTCAAACGTCACTTCCGCTTCAAAAAAGTTTTTTTACTCACCTCCTTAATGCCTGTTGCTAGGGGTCCCTTCTTTGGCACCTGGGCTCCTGACGTCACTTCCCTCAGCGCAGAAAGGTATATTAGCTCTCCCCCCCTCCCTCTAGGCAATCATCTGGGACACATGACAGGTCCCAGATGATTGCACGGCCAGTCACGGCTCGCACATGCGCAGTGGGTGCCCGGCTGTGGCTTCACCACAGTTAAAATGCCGGCGCCGAGCGGAGGATGTCCGCTTTAAGTGTAAATGTTAGATCTAAGGGCTTTTTGACCCCAGATCTCACATTAACTACTTCCCACCCACTGCACATAAACGGCCGTATGGGAGCCTTCTACTTCTGACTGGACGTTCCTGAACGTCCTTCAGAAGTAGGGGGATCGCCCGCGCAGCTCGTGTCACCCGGACATGGCACATCTCGGATCGGCAGGATGGCTCTGTAATTGGCCCTCCTGATCACATGACGGCCGTGTCAAATCACAGCCGTCATGTGATGTAAACAGTCGGTTGCTAGGCAATCGGCTCTCCTCACACGGAAGTCGTCGCTGAGGAGAGAAGAGTGGATCGCAGCAGCCGGCTAGTGATCAGTGACTATTAACTGTTTTTTACAGCTTTTTACTCACTGATCACCAGTCTATTGTAAAACACTGTAAACACACGCCCCCACACATGTCCGCAAAAAAAATGTCCCCAAATAATAAACACATGTCCCCCCAAATAATAAAAACATATGTTCCCCACATATGTCCCAATGATTATCTGCACACATCTGTACATGATCATTTGCGTACATACACGATGACGACACAAACCAATTATTATACACTTAATGGAATTTTTTTTTTACTAAAAACATGTAGCAGAATACATTTTGGCTTAAATTTATGACAAAATTCGATTTTATTGGATTTCTTTTAAAATAGAAAGAAGAAAATATTGTTTTTTTTTTTTTTAAATTTCCGCAATTTTTCGCTTATAATCGCAAAAATAAAAAAATTTTTAAAAAACGGAGTCGTGATTAAATACCACCAAAATAAAGCTCTATTTGTGCAAACAAAATGATAAAAACTTCATTTGGGTACAGCGTAGCATGGCCGCGCAATTGTCATTGAAAGTGCGAGAGCGCTGAAAGCTGAAAATTGGGCTGGGAAGGAAGGGGGCGAAAATGCCCTGTATTGTAGTGGTTAAAGAGGTCCTGTCATGCTTTTTTTTTTCTATTACAAGGGATGTTTACATTCCTTGTAATAGGAATAAAAGTGATCCCAAATTTTTTTTTTAAAGGGACAGTGTAAAAAAAATAAAAAAATTTGAAGCGCCCCGTCCCGCCGTGCTCGCACGCAAAAGTGAACGCACGTGCAAGTCTCGCCCGCATATGTAAACAATGATCAAACCACATGTGAGACATTGCTGCAATCGTTAGAGCAAGAGCAATAATTCTAGCAAAAGAGCTCTTCTGTAACTCAAAACTGGTAACCTGTAGACATTTTAAAACGGCGCCTATGGAGATTTTTAAGGGCCAAAGTTTGTCGCCATTCCACGAACGGGGGCAATTTTGAAGCACGACATGTTGGGTATCAATTTACTCAGCGTAAAATTATCTTTCACAACATAAAAAGAAAATTAGGCTTTGTTTTCTTTTTTAATGAAAAAAGTATTTTTTTTTTTAAAAGAAATAGCGTTTGCAAGACCGCTGCGCAAATACGTTGAGACAAAGTATGATAACGACCACCATTTTATTTTCTAGGGTGTCTGAAAAAAATAAAAAATAAATAAATAAAAATAAAAAAAGCAAAACAAAGCAACTTTTAAACTTGTAAACACGTTTTAAAAATAGGCCTGGTCTAAGTGGTTAAAATAACAAAAAGCTTACTTGTCGAGGTGACTTTACAAGTGATGCTGTACGAAATCCACTTTGGGCATTTCCTTCTGGTCTATAAAGCAGAATACGTGTACTGGGCACAAAACTCCATGAACGACCCAGGGCTGGACGAATCCTACTTGCACTGTCTTTAGTAATGTGGTTAGTTACCTGGAGAGATGCACCAAGCAATCCATTAAATCAACAGCAGAAAAGTTATTTAAAAGTATCTTGAGCTATATAACAGATCATAAAGTAGCCACCATTTTGAAAGATAATGTACAATATAAATACAGTATTATTACAAATGAACACATAAAGCTGGGTACACACTGTCCAAAAATCAGCAAGCACAGGACAACTTTCGGTCAGTGTGTACAACAAACAGTCTGTCTGACAGAAGCCTAATGACTGGCATTTGTCGAAAAGACATGCTGGAAAACTAGACCATCGGCGCTCGCAGCCAGTGGCACAGTGGGGGAGAATGACACACCAACATCGCTTGTGTTGGTAGTTAGATCTGTTAAACCACTGGGTTGAATGAAAAAGATTTAGCAGTGCAGTGTGTACTGGGCTTATGATATTTAACACAGTACAGGCCACAATGACCAGTGGAGTTCATTTTTCAAACAACGTCTGCAGCAAATTCTGTTATCGGAATGTGGAAGTGTTATACTAAAGCAAGCCAAAACTTGGCATCTAAGGCCCATTTCACCCATTGTGACATACACTCTGACTTGGTCTAGTATGGATTTTAAGTTGAACCCCCACGCCAAAAAAAAAAAAAAAAAAAAAAGAAACGGCGTGGGATCCCCCCCCCTACAATCAGCACAAGGCCTTTGTCTGAGCATGCAACCCAGCAGGTCAGGAAAGGGGGAAGGGATGAGCGAGCGCTAAAAACCACCTCACACACACACACACACACACACACACCATACCAGGCCACATGCCCCCCACTTTATGTCAATGAGTATGGGGTACTTTGTAGCCCTACTCATTCATCCCCAAAAAAAAAGAAAAAAGGGTCAAATATAAATAAAACCAGTACACAGGTGATTGACAAAGTCATTTTATTAGCCAGTTTCAGACTCCAGGCGTACTAGACACGCCCAAAAACATGTCATCATTGTACACAGGGTGTGTCTAGTACGTCCAGTCCTTCTGCCGAGATCCTTCCCTGTCTCAGTACCCGACAATTCAGCTCTGTTAAACACAGCTGCATTGCCTAGTACACTGAGAAGGTTGGCAACAGGAGCTGTAAAAAAAAAAAAAAGGCTTAGTTAGAAATACAGTCAACGGTCAAGTCAGAGCATTTCAGGACAACCTTGGAGAGCGCGCAGCTCCGCCCATTTTCCTAGAAACACATGCCGTCTTTAGAAATACCGTCACCGGTAAGTTTAATAAGCCTTTCTCAAATTGCCTTTCAGGACAACCTTTGAGAGGATAACAGAGAAATTTACCCTAGGGTGGGACTACTGCCTGCAGTACCTTCCTGCCGAAGGCTTGATCTGTGGTGGACAGTAGGTCCAACCTATAATGTGGGAGAAATGTCGAGCAGATGGACCAAGTGGCAGCCTTGCAAATTTGTTTGGGCGTAGCACCAGCCCTTTTGGCCAGGAAACTGCCGTTGATATCATAGAATGAGCAGCAATAACTGAGGGGGCATTTCTCTCTTAGCTTTGAAGGCCTCCGAGATTGCCTATTAAAGCCATCTGCACAGAGTGCTTTTGGAAGCTTTTTTTTCCCCTTTTACGTGAACCTGAGAATATCACGAAGAGAGCAATTTGATTTTCTAAACTCTTTGGTGACTGTTAGAAAGTGCAGCAGGCATCTTCTCACACACATGTGTGAAAAGCTTGTTCTACTGGATTGGCAGGAGCTGAGAAAAAAAAGTGGGCAGGACTATTTCCTGTGATTGATAAAAAGTTGAAGAAACCTTAGGCAAAAAAGATCTGTTTGAAGGATTACCCGGTCTGAAAAAACTTTTAGAAAGGGTTGTTACAGCCAGGGCCTGAAGCTCACTGACTCTTCTTGCCAACTTTTCAGGGTGCTGGCTGCCAGCCCCTTCTCCATTCCCTCATGGAGAAATTCTAAGACTGACACTAAACTTTTGACCTGGAGGCCTTTAGAAGTGCACCAGGAATTGAACTTTCCAAACTTTCAGGAATGTGGCCCGAGTTACCTCCTTTCAACTGGAGTAGGGTCTTCACTAATTTATCGGACAGTCTCTTGGCTTTTAGCGAGCTTCAGAAACCAAGCAAGTAGAAACCAAACCAAGTAGCTTCCATGGAGGTTTTGCAGCAAGGTTTAGTAGTGTCGCGAACCCGGGTCTTTTTGGCCAGAAGGGAGTGACCAAAATCAGATTTTCCTCCCTGAATTTGCTAGTTTAAGGGGAAGGGGGGGGGAGCGTAGCACAGCTGGTAATGTCACAGATGTGCGAGAGAATCTATGCCTACAGCCTGGTGTTCTCTGTGGAGTGAGAAGAACTTCTGTACTTTCGAATTCTGTCGGCTGGCGAACAAATCTATTTGAGGTTGCCCCCAAGCATCGGAGATCATCAAGAAAACTTCTTAGTTCAGACTCTACTTTGCTTCCACCACTCTCCTTCTGCTTGGTAGGTCTGCTAGCAGATTCTGGGATCCCTTTAGGTGGACTGCAGACAGACAATGAGGCCACATTCTGTTTTGTCCAGGCAAGTAGCTGACTGGCTAGTTCCAGGAGTCCTCTCCTCGTTTCAATACATAAAGCTACTGCAGTCATATTGTGCAAAAGAACCTGAACATGTTGTCCCTTTACCACTTGTAAAAAGGCTATGAGACCAAGAAAAACAGCCTTTAGTTCCCGCCAATTTGATGACTTTCGGGCTTCTGCTTTGGACCAGGCCCCCTGAGAGGTTTGGCTGTCCAGGTGGGCTCCCCAACCCCAGGAACTCGTGTCTGTTAGACACTTGTCTAGGGGAAAGACCCAGGAGAGACCGCTTGCCAAGTTGGTTGAATTCCTCCACCACCAGAGCGCCCGTTTTAAGTTTGAGGCAAGTTTGATCTGTTTCTCTAACGACTCCTGGTGCGACCATCTTTGTAAGATATTCATCTGTAGAGGGCTGGAATGTAATCTGGCCCACTGAATACCTGGGATTAACACTGCAAGGATTCCTAAAACTACCATGGCTGATCAGACTGAAACTGAGAGATTGGTTTGAATCTGTCTCACCGCAGATTGATTCTTCTCCATCTTCTCTTGTGGCAGAAAAACTTTTTGGAGCACCGAGTTTATCGCATAGCCCAGAAACTTCACCTCCTGCATTTGATTTTTCTAGATTCAGGAGCCACCCCAAGTTCTTGAGGTGAGCCTGAGACACCTGAAGATTTGTCAAGACCTGGTTCTTTGGAATCCGCAAAAAAACAGCAGGTCGTCCAGGTATGGGATGACCGAAATCCCTCTTAGCTTCAGAGGTTCCAGGGCTTCCACCATTATTTTTGTAAAGATCCTGGGAGAGAAGGAAAGTCCGAAGGGCAGAGCTCTGAATTGGAGATGCCAAACTGAAGTCCCCAGGTTGAGGGCTAGATGGAAGAAAGTGTTGGGAAGCCTGAGCTATCGGGACGTGTAAATAGGCATCCCTTAGATCTAGTGATGCCATAAAAAAAAAAAAAGTCTGGAGTCAGTAATTTTCGTTATTGAATGGATCGTGTCCATCCTGAAATGTTTGTAACGGATCGATCTGTTCAGGATCTTTAAGTTCAGAATCAACCGATACTTTCCTGAAGGCTATTTCACCAAGAAGATGTGGGAATAGAAGCCCCGGCCCTCCTGATGTTTTGGGACCCGGATAATCACCTCCTGTTGAATCAGATCTTGCAGCAGGTTCATCATTGCGGAAGCTTTTTCTTGGTCCTACGGAAGAGCTGTAACATAAAATCTGCTAGGGGGTGGGGTTCTGAAAACTCCAGACTGTATCCCTGGGAGATGACGTTTTTCACGAACAGGCTTGCAGTTGTTTTGTTCCACTGTAGGTGAAAGGCAGACAATCGTCCCCCCACTGGAGCAAGATTGTCATTTGTTTTTAGGGGGCTGGTCTGGGGGAGATCTGAAGAGAACTCCTTCTCTTCCCTTACCCCTCGCGGTTCTTGTAGTCTTGATCCCTATTCTTGTGGGGCTGTTGAACATCACAAAATTTATTTTTGGAAGGGAAAGCCTTTTTCTTGTCAGCTGTCCTGTCCAAGACTGTTTCAAGGTCTGGACCAAAAAGAAGATCACCTGAAAAAGCTAATTTTATCTTGGAAGCTGTGTCACCGGAGTTTTTAGCCAGACAGCACGTCTGGCTGAGTTCAACAGCGCCGACGACCTTACTGATTCAGCTGATGCATCAGCCATGTATTTTACTGCCTTCAGTATCAACGGAAAGGACTCCAGAAGTTCTTTACGTGACGTATCCGCCTCTACGTGGCTTTTCAGCTTCTCTACCCAGCATTCTAGGTTTCTTGCGACAACCGTGGAAGGGTTTGAGGCTTGCCGATGTGGAATCCCATGCTTTTTTCAAGAGGAAGCATCCTTCAGCACCCCTTCAGCATGTCCTCTAATGCCAAGTCTGTGCAATGGGAAACCTGCGAGAATGTGGCATCTACCCGGGTTTTTTTTCTTTATTTCATACCTCTGACTTATCTTCAAAGGGAAACCTTCTTCTAAGTGTCTTGGAAAAGAAGAGGCCTCATTCAGAGTCCTTCCATTCTTTCTTCACTGTGTCCGAGAGGATTCTATGGACTAGAAACACTGTTTAGTGTCATCTAGTCCTTGGTACATTTTATCATGAACCGACAGTTGCACCTTTTCCTCCTGGATCTCAAGGGTAGTGTAGATCGTTCTTGCAGGAAGGGCATTTCCTCTGACTTGGTGGGTTTGAATGCTTGTTTTTTTCTAAAGGTTTTTCCTGCAATGAGAATAAATGAAACTTACCTAAGGGTCCCTGAAAAAAAAATTCCTACCCTTAGTGCACAAATAGACAACCATCAGACAAACAGAAGGGAACAGTGCCACGAGCAGTGCAATACCCAGCCAGCAACCACCAAGTCCAGACTGCAGGGTCCGAGCGGAGACTGCAGGCTCCCTGCAGGGAGGATCACAAAGATAACCAAAAACATAAGCTCATATGGACAAGAACTAAGGTACCACTGTACCCCACTTACCTGGGCCTGACCGGTGCCTGGGGCGCCTGCGTCTGCCGTAGCTGTCGGTCTCTCCTCCACCCTAGCAGAGAGCACAGTGGGGTACTGAGAAACAACCCATCTGGTTTTGAATCACCCGATCACGGCATCATCATCGAGGGCCGGAACCCGAAGCGCCGGTCGAAGGCCCTGCCCCCTAGCCTCTGCGTTCCAGGCGTCTGGAACCACTTAGCGCCAAGCCCCCCAGGAATCCGTGTCACTGGACATGACGTCACCTGGCAGCCGGGACCTGGAAACATGCGAGACATGCCGCTGACTAGCCGCATCCCGCCCGCCCACCTGGACCATGCCAGTGTACCCCGGGCGCACAGATGCCGTTGGCTCCTGCGGGCCATTGCTTCCCCTGAGCTGGAGAGACTGGGGACTCCGGAACACCCCCGTACCATACTGGGGGGGGGGGGTGGGGTGCTGGGACAGCTACTGCACACCAGACAGACACACAACAAGGTAAGCCTTATCCCTCAACCTTGGAGAGAGCGCAGCTCCCTGGTTCCAGCATGCGCTTCACCATGGCGGAGGAAAGACAATAACTGAGGTCATGGTGGAAGAGGAGGGATTTAAAGACGGCATGTATTTCCTGGAAAATTGGCGTAGCTGTGCTCTCTCCAAGGTTGTGCTAAAAAGGCAATTTGAGAAAAAAAAAGAAGCAGTCTGGCAATGTTTATAAAACAAAATTGCTCAGCCGCAATCACAGAAAGTTACAGTTGATAGAATGTTGTAACTTACTGTGTTTTGCATCTACAGTTCAAAGGGATGAACTTCGATCTGCAGATGGAGAGTTAAAGCAACCTTGACAAGTAAAAATAAAAATATATATTTTTTTTCTAATTAAATGTGCCTCTGTTTAACCCCTTATTTTACTCTAATCAGCACTAATTAACTCTATATTTCCCTTCTCTATTCAATTGTAATTTTCCTGGCTATTCTTTTTTTTTTCTATTTTAATAACTAATAGTTAGACTTTTTTTTGTTTGCTTTGTTTATTATTATTTTTACACCTTTTACATATATTTACACATATCACACCTGAAAATAGAGCAGAATTGAAAAAACACAATTTACTTCATTTGTAAATAACTTTGCAATGTTTTGTACCAAAATCGTGTTGTTTTACACAGGACAAATGACAGAATAAAATGCATGTGCAGTATCACTATTTATGTTTAACCACTTTCAGACCGGACCATTTTGCTAGCTTAAGACCAGACCACTGTTTGCGATTCGGCACTGCGTCGTTTTAACTGACAATTGCGCGGTCGTGCGACGTGGCTCCCAAACAAAATTTACGTCCTTTTTTCCCCACAAATACAGCTTTCTTTTGGTGGTATTTGATCACCCCTGCAGTTTTTATTTTTTGCACTATAAACAAAAAAAGAGCGACAATTTTGAAAAAAAAAAACCGCATTCTTTTTTTACTTTTTGCTATAATAAATACCCCCCAAAATATATTAAAAAAAAAAAAAATTTCCTCAGTTTAGGCCGATACGTATTCTTCTACATATTTTTGGTAAAAAAAATTAAAATAAAAAATCACAATAAGCGATTGATTGGTTTGCGCAGAAGTTATAGCGTTTAGAAAATAGGGGATAGTTTTATAGCATTTTTATTTAAAAAAAATGTTTTAACTAGTAATGGCGGCGATCAGCGATTTTTATTGTAATTGCGACATTATGGCGGACACATCAGACAATTTTGACACATTTTTGAGACCATTGTCATTTATACAGCAATCAGTGCTATTTAAATGCACTGATTCCTGTGTAAATGACACTGGCAGTGAAGGGGTTAACCACTAGGTGGCAGTGTAGGGGTTAAGTGTTCCTAGAGGCGTGTTACTAACTGTGGGGGGGGGCGTGGCTGTGATCTAGTGAACACTGATCTCTGCTCCAATCACAGGGAGCAGAGATCGGTGTCACTAATTGCTTGGCAGAACGGGGAGATGCTGTTTACTTGCACATTTCCCCATTCAGCCATCCCGTGAGATGATCGCGGGTATCCCCGCGACGATCGAGTCCGCGGGACCCGCGACCGGACTCACTAGAGTCCAGACCGGCGCGCACGCGATGGCACGGCGGCAAACCCTAATGGGGACGTACCTGTACGCCCTTATGCCTGTCCGTGCCATTCTGTCGACGTACATAGTCGTGCACCGTCGGGAAGCGGTTAAACTAACATCTCAAAAAAATTAAAATGCCTTTTGTTTCGTTTTAGTATATTTAATTGTCTAAGGATTGCAAAAAAAAAAAACTATTCTTGTTGCAGGACAATATTCACCAAAAGAAAGCCTCGTATTTCCTTAAAAAAAAAAAAAAAAAAAAATGAATGTTTTACATTATCTTAAGGAATGCCAAAATTAATCGCAGAAAAAAACAGGCTCATAGCAGAAATGTAAAAAATTGCTCTGGTCCATAAGGTAGGTAAAATAGCTCCAACGTATCTTCTTCCTCCGGTTCTTCTCGCTGCATTGATGTCTTCTTTCTCTGGTTCTTCTCTCTTCGCTGTCTTCTTCCTCCGGTTCTTCCGCTGTTGTTAGCGCCAGCGTGCATCATTACTTATATAGCCATGGGTTGTGACATCACAGGGGGGCCTCCGAATTACATCACTGTATGGCCACACCCTGTGGCTATATAAGTAATGGCACACGCCAGAGCTAACACAACAGCAGGAGCTAGCATCAGGAGAAGGACTGGAGGAGGAACCAGAGGAAGAAGACAGCAGTGAGAAGAACCAGAGGAAGTACCAGAGGAAGAAGACAGCGGAGAGAGAAGAACCGGAGGAAGAACCACAGGAAGAAGAGACATCATTGCAGCAAGGAAGAAGACATCCCAGGAGAGAGAAGAACTGGAGAGAGAAGACATGTTGCAGTTACTTTAATAAAAGGACTTTGTCAAAAACCTGTGTACTGGTTTCATTCATTCAGACCTGCCAGGCTGTATGCTCAGATAAGGGTCTGGTATGGATTTTGGGGGAGACCCCACACATATTTTTTTTAACGCTGGGCCCCCCCCCCCTCAAAATTAATACCAGGATCAAAGGGCCTGGTATTGTCGGATCCCGTTCAATGAAGAAGACGGACATACAGCCGTAGGGCGAAGTCGGTGCGGAACTTGTCCTACTTCCATGTTGGATCAGTATGAACCCAGCCTAAGTCTACAATCTTAGTGCAAAGTTGAAATTTGGTAAACTCACAAAAACAGCGAGGCTGTAATCACGAGCAAGGGTTTGTAGTTCCCGTGCCAGGTGCATCATGGCAGCCATTCCTGAAAAAGGTAAGAGAGATCGGTGTCAAAAAATTAACAGACACTGGAAAATTACAGTTGTAGAATGAAAGTTGAATCAAATATAAATAAATAGATATTTATAGAATAAAAGGCCTTTTCTTTTTTTTTTTTTACATATTTTGTCCATTTCCCACCTTCTGTCTGCTTTCCTCCTAACAGTGGGTAGATAACAGCACATACTGAATCAATGATTATTAGTTTCAAAGCTTCTCCTGATCTTACCACCTAAAAAAAAAAAAAAAAAAAAAAAAAAAAAAAAAAGGAGAAATATAATTTTAATTCTGAGTGTAAAAAAGGTAGATGTAAAATGTAACGGGCATGGTCTTCTAGGTAAACCCTATTAAGGAAACAGGGCAAACATGGGTTTCAAGTTAACCTTGATTAAAGCATAAGTTCACTGTTGGAACATGTTACACACATATTTAGGGTGGAACATTTAACATGCTTCAGC